>JZKD02S0857297.1:93147-175549 GCA_000966675.3 Picea glauca
ATGACAACAATGGGTAATGGATAAATGTTGAATGCTAATTGATGAGTTTTTGTGCAAGAGGGAAGTTTTGGGAAAAAGAGCCCCACACTCATTCACCCCCCCTCTAAGTGTGGTACGTGTGTCCAACAATTCCATTGATTCCAATTATAAATATGCTATGTCATATATATATATATAGAGAGAGAGAGAGAGAGACTTTCCAATGATCTCATAAATCCATGTATGTCCATATGTCGCAATGATGACCCGTCTTGTCATTGTATTGTTATGAATGTTTCTTTGTTGCAATTGATCATCACATATTCATGCTTTTCAAACTGAATCAAATGTGTCCAATGATCTTCTCTATCTGCAAACCATACTTTACATATGTCTGGAACAACCTATATTGAAAATATCCATGTCTAAATATATACGTGGAATACAATCATGAACCTTTGCCCATGTAACTACCAGCTGATACCTGCATGGGTATGTGCTTCAAAGGATGCTCTTTAAACAATCAAACTGTTACAAGACATTATGCACTTCTGTCATCAAATCATTATGAAATTGCCTTTCCAAAATATTTAAACACTTCAGACTGCTCGAAAGATAGTTTTCTTATCTATAGAGTTGTTTCTTAGACTCCCCCTATTTAATATTCATATTTACTGGGAGTTTCCAAGATATATGGCTCAAAAAAATACCCACTTTGATGCAGAGTAATCTTCCTCTTTATCTGTAGACTCATCATTTTTCTGAACTCTGACTTCTTCCTTTTTTCCTGTGGATTCATTATGATCTTGTAGTACAATTCATTAGAGCACAATCTCTTGGGCATGTTCTTTATTCATGTTCTCTTCTTCTCTTTCTCATGCTACTGCAAATCATGCGATCTCTAGAACTTGTTCTTCATTTACTTGTTCTTCTTGTATTTCTTTTCTTTTCCAAACCTTCGTGTATCTGAAACCCTATCATGCTTGTGCAAATTTGAGCTATGTAACCATAATTGTGGAATTTGTAAAATTCAATGTTGTGGGGAGCCACATAGGTTGTCTGAAAATTTCTTCCATATACTCTCAAGTCTATAGCCTTATGTAAAAATTTAGTACAAATAAAACAATGATCATAAAAGCAACTTTCATACCTGGGAGAAAATGATAGTCTTTGTGATGTAGTCCTTCTGAACTCATGCCTTGGCTGATCACAATCTTCTCTTCTATTTTTTTATTCATTGTGATTGAAGCTTATTTGATACCTAGGAGTGGAAGGTATTCTTTGATATCCATCTCTTATGTAGTCTTCTTCTTGAGTCTTCTTTATTTCTGGAATATTCTCTTTGGAGGGCTTGAATTCTTCCTTCTTGATAGATCTTTTGATGACTTATGCATAACTCTTAGCCTTCTCTTCATTCTTCCTTTTTGGTAACTTGTATCCTTTCTCTTCAACTATCTTTGCTCATGATGTGGAGCTTGTTGACGATAAAAATCACAACAAGGATTTCGCCCACAAAGTATTGCTAAAGCCTATTATTTATAAGTTAATGATATATATAATACTAGTAGGTGGGACCCCCTTGTAGTTTGAAGGATCATATGAGGTTCTTATTTGATATTTATGTTGTTGTTCGACATTGCTTACAGGGTTCTACATTATTGATGATGAAATATTGGTTCTATTTGTGACAAATGGCAGGTGGATAATGCATGTTATGTGTTGGTTTTGTTGCTCTAGACTCTAAATTCCATGATGGTTTATGTTAAATATTATTACAATTGCTATTGGGGACTTGATTCATTCTCACCTGCACAAGATACATGTTAGTAACAGCAATAAAAGAAAGGGAAAAGCAATATGAAAAAAAATATGAGAAATAGGAACCAAACTATGCTATACTATATTATATGTATTTGAAATTTAAAAGGGTTGATGTTAGTCCTAACTAGAAATGTTAGTGGATATACGATGTTATTGGGTTATATGAAGGTGCATTTAATATACATTATGGTATTTTTGGCAATGGTAATGTGATATCAAGTGGTGCATTTGGCAAGCAATGGATGTTAGTTTCGATGCAATGGATTAATGGAATGGGTTAATGTTGGCTGGATGGCGTGTACTATGTAATTGAATGAGGAGAGGATGGATGTGACATCCATCTATTGCACATCACTCCATACTTTCCCCACTGGTTGTCATCGTAGCTTAGTTATTGTTCAATTGATTTTCGCTGTGGTTAAGCTCCGATATTCAGGTGAGGAAAGAATGGCTTGACCAAACTCACATTTTTAATGCCATTTGGTTACAGGTATGTTTTTTTTTCCATCCATGAACTTTCTCTGTTTATGAAATAAATATTGGCTTGGTGATGTATTACTCTGTGTTTTTCTTAAAGCTGTCAACTATGTGAACTCATGGTGTTTCTCTGGAATGGTTGTTTGTGTGGTATTCGTTGCAAATGGAAAATTGGATGGTTGAAGTCAGGATTTCATTTACTATTATGTATGAAGGAAGTCGTGATGGCTCTCTAATTGTCTCTATGGGGTTTTTTTGGAGGGTTTCTTTCAATTTGGACTTGCTGGTCATCTACTCACAGTCTTGTAACCATACCAAGTCGTATTTGGTGTTATGGGGTTGTTGTGTTTGATTTTGAACCACCTTGGGTCACTGCATATTGTTTCCACCTAGTTATGAGCTCGTTTATGTTATTGGTATCTGTGCAGTTGGTTATGATGGATATTTTTCCAAGAGGCTTGCTTTAAGGTTGGTTTCTATTACCTGGGCTCTGCATTTCTATCATCATTTTTCGGATTTTTGGGGAAAACCACGAGGTTTATGCCCCACAAGCCCTTGGTATCCCCGTGCCTCCTCATGTCTCACTACAACTTGAAGTTCCCTAAAATTATGGA
This sequence comes from Picea glauca, assembly GCA_000966675.3. Classification (NCBI taxonomy): domain Eukaryota; kingdom Viridiplantae; phylum Streptophyta; class Pinopsida; order Pinales; family Pinaceae; genus Picea; species Picea glauca. Next base: position 96,039 of record JZKD02S0857297.1, read on the forward strand.
TGGCAAGAGATTGTCCAACAAGCAGTCTCCCAACATCATGGTTGGCCTAACTTGTCTTTACCTACTCCCCAGCCTATCAATAAAATTGTCCAAGCTGCCCCTAACCACTCACCAGTTCAGTCTTCCCATGCAAGAAAAAGGTTGAAAACCAAGGCCCATCATGCCTGTGACAAAGGAAAATCCATTGTTTCCCCTTCCTCACCCTCCAATAACTCTAATAAATCTGTGTCCTCCCACATGCATTTGAGGGAAGATTGCTCTTATGTGATCAGCGAGATTAGGCCTAAAGGCTCCAAACAGCCTAAGGAAAATTCAGAGAGATCAAAAGGTGACAGCAGCAACAAGGGAAGGATTGCCTCTCAGAGTGGAAAATATGGATTTTAAGTTTTTTATTTATTAATTGTTGAGAACAGTTGGTTTCTGAATTTTTGGATACCACACTATTTTTGGATATGTGGATAATATATTTTGGAATAAAAATTAATTATCATTGAGATCAATTGTCAAATATGAATGTGATGATGGGAGTCACAAGGAGGGATGTTTTGTTTGATTAACTAGTTGTGTTATGATTGTTAAAAGCTAAAGGGAGTCACAAGGGGTCCCACCTACTAGTTATTATTTATCTAAAACCCTTATTATGATTTATTACTTTTCCCCCTAACTAAAAGGTTGGTTGAGTTTTAGTTAACTTAACTAAGGAAGTAGTTCAACTACTTCAACCAATTATAATTTGCTTAAAGGCAAAAGGAAAGGGAGGAACAAGAAGAGAATAGAAGGAGAAGCATACTAAGGTTTGCTCTTTGAGTTTTTGTTGAGATAATTTAGTTTTCATTCATTCCTTAATTCATTAGAAACCTAATTCTTTTTTATGATAGCAGGGTCCTATTGTAGACAGCAAGATTTAGCGCTAAATTACATCATTCAGACACTTGTTTTCCAAAGGTGTCGATCTATCTTTGATAGTCTATGTAGACTTATCTGTTTGTGAATTAGATTTCGTGACTTGCAAAGGCTATTGTGCAGAGTCGAGTGGGCAGCAATCTGTGGCAAGTTGATCCAGCTTTTAAAGTTCAGTTTTTTTATTTTCTGTGAGAAGTCCTTTTGTATGTTTCATCGGGGACGTCTAAGTTTGACTTTGGTGCAAAACTTCATCAGGAAATTTTGTAAAGAGAATGATTCTTTGATGGATTGGAATGAAATAAAGGATTTCTTTATGTCTCATCTATTTTTATTATTGACTTGGTGTCTTTACTTCTGTCTCTATATTTATTTCAGCATCTGATATGTTCAGAAAATTACATAAATAATGATTTTTTCAGCAAGCTTTTATTTATAAAAAAAAACAACCTAAGCACTTGTAAACCATACTTGTAAATTAGGATATCAATTTTGTTGGCTATAAACATAGGGTGATATTCCCGTCTATCTTGCTTTGGCCAAGCAAGATCTGAAAATGTTTGAGTAAGATCATTTCATATATTTTCCTCAACATTTATTTGGCGACCATACTAGGGAGATCTTCAATATCTCTCTGGTTAATTTTTATGCTTGATTAGCATCGAATACATCTATTTTTATGATATTGACTCTTTGACTATTTTATTTCTTAATGACCGTGCCTGTTGCAAGGTAGCCCAATATTGATCCCGGACTTCAAGATCAGACCAGCATTGCTTTGAATTTGTTCAACACCATTTTAGACACTGTCAATACTCGTGTTGAGCTTAATCATTCATGGGTAGCAATTAAACGAGATATTAGTTCCCAATAACGTTGGGAAGCTAGACGTAGATAGCCTAGAAATCAATCGTAACCTTCTTGTTCCTTTAGTTTTGTCCTTACTTTCATGTCCTTAAACTCTCGTGTTTCTAGAAGAAGAAGAGGTTTATCACCTGAAACTAATCATATTGTTGAAATAGGAAGAAGGAACGTTGTGTTATCAACCCAACAAAGTTCTCTAAGGAGAACTTTGTTTCATTCATCAAGTTCGTCTTTCTCTCCCTCACCTATCATCCACAAGATGGCATCTAGTGGTGGCTCTAGTGGCACTGGAATTTATTCCTCCTCGCATTATTCAGCTTCGTCGGTGATTGGTAGCTTATATAGCCACCATATCCTTGTCCAATCTACCACAAATCCCACCAAATTCATTAAAAAGTATGGGCTTTTTCAATTTGAAGAAGACGCCACAACCACACTATGGCATGTGTCCTCTCCTCTTAACCTAGCACCTGCCACTCGTCCACTTCCTAAATTCAAAGAGAATCTCCCTAGGTTTTCAGGAAATAACATTGTCACTACAAACGAACACCTGGTGGCATTTTCTAATGCTTGTCACAACATAGGAGCCAATGACAATGATACTTGCATGCGCTTATTCGTCAATTCCTTGGAAGGAAAGGTTGCAGTCGATTTCTTTGACCTTCCTCCTAAGATTTTGTATACTTGGGAGGAGTTATTTTATTGGTTAAGGTCCACCTATGGGTAATCTAAAATCCCAGCTGAGCAGTTACGAGAGTGTAATAGAATCACCTATAAGGATGGTGAAACCATCCAGTCCTTCAACTTGCATTTCACTAAGATATACAATCAAATCCCTGAACCCATTCTACCTCATAACCAATCCTCTTTCATGCATTACTACAATGCATTACCTTCCCCCTATCATCATAGGCTTGAGGAAAAGGCTATTGAAAACCTCGGTTTCTCTCCACATACTTGTTTAGAGTATGAAGAATAGCTCGAAAGAATAGGTCTACCCCAGGGAGAATCAGTTAAACAAATAGACATGTCTGATCTCTTACAGCTAGTACAAGATATGAATAATTGTATGATAGTGTATGAGTGAAAGGGAATTGTCTCCCCTCTAACCCCTGGAGATTCATCCACTTCTGCACCCCCCTTTAGAAATCCAATTGAAAATAATTTTCAGTCTAAAGCTATCTTGCCTCGAAGTTGGTGTAACTTTTGTGAATAACACCATGAGGAAGCCACATGTGAGGTTAGGAAGAGTGCCAAAGATAAGATCTTTGGTAAAAGACCAGAAACTACCATCATTGTCCTAGATTTTGCAAAGCCAGAAGATGTCATGATCATCAATACTAGGAACAAATCCTATGCTCCCAATGGAAAATATGATCCTCCCCACAACTCTTCTAGCCCAAGCTCATCACCACCAGCTACTACGGTTCAGGTTCCTAAGGTTCCCGACAGTCAAGGAACAATTTCCCCTCTCCCCTCTTCTAAATACAATATTCTAAATTAGTTGGCCAACATCAAAGCAGATGCCATCCACCTGGACATGGTTGTCATCCCTGAACAACAGAGGCATCTAAAACAATTTATGGAAGGAAAATATTTCATTGTAGCCAACCTATTTGAAGAGGTGAATGAAGAGGATTTGTCTGTAAATAAAGTAGGTGTACATAACTTTAGATACCCTGTAAAAAAATCCCCCTTTTTATATTTCTGTAAAGATTATGGATAAGATCGCTCATTGTTGCCTCATTGATGGCGATTCGGGCCCAAGTGTGAAGTCGAAGATTATTATGGAAGAGCTAGGATTTTCTTGTACAAATAAAAACACCAGGAGCATGCTCTCTTATAATAGTCTACAACAAACAACCATAGGTGAGATTAACGATGTGACCTTAGTTTTGTGCACACACCCTGAAATAAGGACAACCCTTAGTATTCGGATAATTGATATGCCAATAAAAAATTACTCAATCATCTTGGGAAGAGATTGGCAAGCTTTGACAGGTGCATACCTCTCACTCGACGGGACACACTTATCCATTCCTCAGAATGGAAAAAACATTATAGTCCTTAGAGAAGGGAGGATTTCACCTTACATAGAAACTGTTCCACAACCTAATGTAAACTATATCGAAGAGGACCTAGAGGTGTATTCCATATTTGTTTAGGAGGATAAAATTCCCTTGGAACAAACTAATCTGGATGATGGTATGTGGCACATGAAATTTGATGGTTCATGCTCTAATGAAGGTAACGAAGCTAGCATAATTATACTCTCTTGTTGGGAAGATTCATAATTTTTCTTACAGGTTGGAGTTTGCTTGCACAAATAATGTCACTGAATTTGAAGCTTTATTATTAGGCATTGAAAACACCTATAATATTGGTTGTGGTCACCTTTCAGTTTTTGGGTATTCTGAGCTTGTTGTGAACCTTGTACGTAATATTTACTCCCCTGGCAACAAGTTGATGAAACGATACACCCAAACTATTTGGGCACTTATCTTGAACCTATTATCTTTCAACATGTTTTTGTAGCCTCTCCTAATCAGCAACTTCTGCCACATAGACCTAATTTTAATTTTCAATCTCTATATCATCCACATATCCCTGAAAATATAGAATATTGGTAGGTCTTCCCTAACGATGAGAGCATTTGTTCTTTCATTCAAAATGAACCCTATAAGCCCAAGGAAATCATATCCATAGAATATAACAAGATTCCTAAAGGCTTGACTCCTCTAGAGAGTTCATTTTCATCAAGTGATGCAGGAAATAAAGAGAAACAGAAATAAGAGGAGTCGAAAAGGAAGGTGGGCGAAACCATATCCTTGAACATTGGGACACCTGAATCTCCAAAGAATGTTAAAATGGGTGCCCAATGTCCTGATGAAGAAAAAATGAAGTTTTCCAAGCTACTTGGTGAATTTCAAGATGTTTTTGCTCGGTCTTATGAGGATTTGTGGTTTTCATCCTAGTCTTCTACAACATGCCATTCCCATCAAGGAAGGCATAAAACCAATTAGGCAAAAACAAAGACCTATCAACCCTGCACTGGAAGCAACTATTCGAAAGGAGTTGGAAAAATTCTTGAAGGATGGAATCATCTTTCCAGTCAAGTATTCTGAATGAGTTTCCAATTTGGTTCTTGTTTGGAAAACAACTGGTCAGATCAGATTATGCGTTGATTTTCATGCATTAAATCAGGCTAGTATAAAAGATCACTTTCCTCTCCCTAACATGGAAATGATTTTGCAACAAGTTGCAGGGTCACAAATGATGTCATTACTTGATGGTTTTTCTGGTTACAATCAAATCAAGGTAAAAAGGGCAGATAAATATAAAACCACCTTTATTACTCGTTGGGGTACCTTTGCTTATGAGCGTATACCTTTTGGGTTATCGAATGTAGGTGCCACTTTTCAAAGAGCTATGCAAATAGATTTTGACAATTTGATACATAAGATCATTTAGATCTACCTTGACGACTTAACGACATACTCTAAAATCCGATCAGATCATTTTGGTCATTTGAAAAGAGTTCTCATGCAATGTAGGAAATTTGGCATCTCTCTAAATCCTTCTAAGTCCATTTTTTATGTTACTGAGGGCAGGCTCCTTGGACACATTGTCTCTGATTCAAGAATAAGCATTGATCCCGAGAGGATTACTACCATCCATAATCTGCCTGCACCCACTTCCAAGAAGGAGGTTCAAGATTTTATGGGGGTTATTAACTCCGTCCATAGGTTTGTTCCAGATTTTGTTGTGATGGTCAAACCAAAGCAAGATCGTTCTTTTTCTTGGATAGATGATGTCGAAAATGATTTTGTAGGAATCAAGAAAGAAATTAGCACTACACCGGTTTTGGTGAAGCCAGATTTTGAGAAGGAATTCACTATATATACTAATGCCACCGAGGAAGAAGCTTCTTCTATAGTCATGCAAAATGATGACCAAGGTAATGAAAAACCCATGGCTTACATGAGTCAAAGTTTGTCTGATGATGAATTTAAATATTGTTTTATTGAGAAACATGCTTTCGCTCTTGTTAAAGTTGTTGAAATTTTTTTCCATTTCATCTTAGGTAAGCATACATTGGTAAAAGTCCCTTTACCTGTTGTCAAGTTTTTTCTCTCACAGACTTATCTTTCAGAGAATCTTGCACATTGGCTTGTGAAGATCCAAGAGAATGATTTGAATATCATGACTTCTACCACTATCAAGGGACGTGACTTAGCCCTTCACTTAGCTCAACATGCTGTGAACAGTGAAGAAATTGATGAACAGGATAGTTCCATGTCAGCACTTTTTTACATTGATAACCAGATACTTCTCGTGCCTGAACATCCCTAGTATAAGAATTTATTTTACTATTTACAAAACCAAAGATGTCCGAACAATTTAGACACTCATCAAAGGAGAAGACTTTGTCCTGAGTCCGCAAGATATGTCATTATAGGAGACTTCTTGTTTCGAAGATATGTTGATGGTGTGTTGCTTCGTTGTGTAAATGATGAAGATGCACAGAAACTGTTGCAAGAAACTCATGGCTCTTCAAATTTTCTCATTCATGTAGGAGGTCATTTTTCTACTAAAACCACTGCTTTCAACATTATTAAAAAAGGATACTATTGGCCTTCAATATTTCATGACTCTTATGTTTTTTCAAGATCTTGTGACAAGTGCCAAAAATTTGTTGGGAAAGAACGCCTTTCATCCATGCCATTACAACCTGTCCTCCCAGACTTTCCCTTTTCAAAGTGGGGATTGGATTTTATTGGTCCTATTAATCCTCCATATTCAGTAGGACAATTTTTTATTTTTATAGCCACAGAATATTTTACAAAATGGGTTGAAGTTGTCCCACTTACGCATTCAATGGATGATCAGGTGATTTCTTTCCTTGAAAATAACATATTTTCCAAATATGGTCTTCCATTGGAAATTATTATAGACAATGGTCCCACTTTTATTTCTACTAAGATGACCCAATTATTAGCTAAGTTGGGGGTTAAACATTTCACCTCATCAGCTTATTATCCCCAAGGGAATGGGATAGTTGAGTCTACCAACAAAAATCTGGTGAGAATCATCAAAAGGCTCATCGAAGATAAGCCTCGTCAATGCCACACTCTCCTCACTTACGCCCTTTGGGCAGATTGAACTATCACCAAGGTAAGCATTGGTTGCACTCCTTTCCAGCTTGTGTATGGTAAAGAAACCATCTTTCCTACTGAGTTGGAACTCTCTTCCTTAAGGTTGATGCTAGAGATCGAAGAATTAAATTCTTCTGACGTTTCACAAAGGATAAATGCACTCCTAGCTTTAGAGGAGCAGAGGTTGTTTTCTTTGGATAATATAAAGAAGAGACAACAAATGGTTAAGAATTATTTCAACAAGAGTGTAAAAACTGTCAAATTTAAAGTCAATGAGAAGGTACTATTGTGGGATTCAGCACACGTTGATAGGGGAAGACATTCAAATTTTCAGAAACTATGGTTGGGTCCTTTCAAAATCACTTTTGTCCTGGGTACTAACTCTTACATCCTAAAAAATTTACAGGAGCGATTATTCTCCTACAGCACTAACGGTTTTCACTTGAAACATTACATAGAACCAACTTGAAAAGTTTTAATGCTATTTGGATTTTTTGCATACTAGTAGTCTAGCTCTGCTTTCATTTTTTCACTGTTTTTCATGTCTGCTTTTACAGTAGTTTGATTTCTGCTTCTTTTTTTATAAGTTTCATGTTGCTTTTACAATTCTTTCATTTTATTTTCTGTTGTTTTAAATTTTGTAATCTTAAGTCTATCATGATTTTATTGCTTTTTCATCTTTTAGTTGATTTTGGTCAAGAATAAGATGTTGGATCAGTTCTACCATAGTGACACTCCTGCAAGATATTGTTAGTCAATAAAAATCAAGCTTACACAGTTGTTACGATGTTCACCTTGAAAACATAATTGAATTTGTTATCTGCTTTCACTGTTGTCTTATAAAGAAATTGGTTATCTCTCGCTTCTATTTTCCATTTCTTCACCCATTTGAGAATTTAAAAGAGCAAGTCCATAATTTTTCTCCTTGAAGTAAAGAGAATATTATGGTTGAATGATTATGCATACAAGGATAAAACCCCTCATACTTAACATTTTTCATGAGTTATTCCCAAATTCCCGTTCAGTTTTCCATTAAATCCGCTCACTTACCCCTATTACATAATCTTCCTGGTTATATCTTCTTGCTCTATTGTTATTGGTCTGTGAAACCATGTGTTATGAGTTCTAAATCTATTGAAAACAAATTTTCCTGTGGAGTCGCCAGTTTGTTGATGATAAAAATCGCAACGAGGATTTCGCCCGCAAAGTATTGCTAAAGCCTATTATTTATAAGTTAATGATATATATAATACTAGTAGGTGGGACCCCCTTGTAGTTTGAAGGATCGGATGAGGTTCTTATTTGATATATATGCTAATGTTTGACACTGCTTACAGGGTTCTACATGATTGATGATGAAATATTGGTTCTATTTGCGACAAATGGCAGGTGGATAATGCATGTTATGTGTTGGTTATGTTGCTCTAGACTCTAAATTCCATGATGGCTTATGTTAACTATTATTACAATTGCTATTGGTGCCTTGATTCATTCGCACCTGCACAAGATACATGTTAGTAATAGAAAATAAGAGCAATGGAAAAGAAATAAAAAAAAAAAAAATCCAAAAAAGAGGAACCAAACTATGCTATACTATATTATATGCATTTGAAATTTAAAAGGGTTGATGTTAGTCCTAACTAGCAATGTTAGTGGATATACGATGTTATTGAGTTATATGAAGGCGCATTTGATATACATTATGTTATGTTTGGAAATGGTAATGTGATATCGGGTGGCGCATTTGGAAAGCAATGGATGTTAGTTTCAATGCAATGGATTAATGGAATGGGTTAATGTTGGTTGTTTGGCGTGTACTACATAATTGAATGAGGAGAGGATGGAAGTGACATGCATTTACTACATGTCCCTCCATACTTTCCCCATTGGTCATCACCCTAGCTTGGCTATTGTTCAATTGATTTTCACTGTGGTTAATCTTCGATATTCAGGCGAGGAAAGAACGGCTCGACCAAGCTCGCATTTTTAAGGCCATTTGGTTACAGGTATGTTTTTTTTGCCATCCATGATCTCACTCTGTTTATGAAATAAATATTGGCTCGATGATGTATTGGTCTGTGTTTTTCTTAAAGCTGGAAACTGTGTGAACTCATTGTGTTTCTCTGGAATGGTTGTTTGTGTGGTATTCGTTGCAAATGGAAAACTAGATGGTTGAAGTCACAATTTCATTTACTATTCTGTATGAAGGAATCTGTGATGGCTCTATGATTGTCTCTATGGGTTTTTTTTAGAGGGTTTCTTTCAATTTGGACTTGTTGGTCATCTCCTCATAGTCTTGTAACCATACTCGATCGTATTTGGTGTTATGGGGTTGTTGTGTTTGATTTTAAACCACCTTGGGTCACCGCACATTGTTTCCACCTAGTTGTGGGCTCGTTTATGTTATTGGTATCTACGCAGTGGGTTATGATGGATATTATGCCAAGAGGCTTTATTTAGGGTTGGTTGCTATAACCTGGGCTCTGCATTTCTATAAGCAGTGTTCGGATTTTTGGGGAAAACCATGAGGGTTATTCCCTGCATGTTCTTGGTGTTGTTTATTGGCTAGTAAGGAACCTCTGCTCCTCTGTTCATAGTTTCTCCTGCCTGAGGTCAAATTGTCACCCTATCATACGATTTAAGGGTTATAATGCATATATGTCCACCATGTTGTCTCAAAGGGTTCTCACCTGTTGTTGGTATGGTCAACTCCAATCTCCCTGTGTTGGTTCCACCAAGTGAACCCTTGATTATTCAGAGCCCGATTTTGATAAATTGAGCCAGTTATATCATGTTGGGTAGCTTGTTGACTGTTATGAGTTGGTGGAATATCGTCGACGGTGGTTTTGATTATTGGCTTGTCTCTATTGATAGAGTTGATTACACAGTTATAATCGAAAATGATTATTGGTATATAGGCGCTGCATTCTTTTATTGTGGCAGTTGAATTGTTAACTCGACATTATTTTATGGTTTGATATGTACAGTCACATAAATGTTTCTTTGCGTTATGCGTTGGTCTGTATGTTTTCTACAGCATGGTATAAATTGAAATGATGGTTGTTGTTACTATGTGTTTTAATTAACCGATCGGGATTATTGTGATTTGAAGTGTTGATGATTGTGGCTTGGTTTTCCACTGTGTATGATTTATGGATATCGTGCATCGTATCGTTGCACCATCAGAGATGGGCATGGGGTTTTTAGTGGTATGGTTTCATTGCAATTTAATTGTTGAAATTGGTTGAAGGAATGGAATTGGGCACATTTTGAAAGATTTTGCATCTGTGTTTTATTTGGGGAATTAATTTATGGAGAGTGGTTAAGGTTTTGATGTTGAACATAGTTGAAATGAATGATTGTGTGTTCATTGGGATTTTGTTTTAAAATCAAATGGAAGAAATGAAAGGAACATAATTCTTTTACAGGATGTTTGAAAAAACATAGTGATTATGAGTATGATGACACTGTGTTAATAAAAAGTGTTGAAGATTTAAATGTGGAAAATGAACAAGTGCTAATACACAGTAATTTTTAGTTAATCACAATGATTGTTTGATTGATGTTGGATTGTTTGCATTAAATACAGAAATTTTTTATGGATTACTTAATTAATTTTACGAACAGTATTCCCTCTTCTCCCTACCATTATTTCACTTTTCACACTTTACAATCCCCTCGACTTCCCATATTCATTATCCACCCCATGTTCCTAAATTTAATTACAGTTAAGAGAAACTATGTATTATGACTGTTAAGGATCACAGGGATGGATTACAGTGATATATTATTTTGGTTTATGTTACAGTTGATTGTTTATTGTATGTGAGCAGTAATCATGATCTTTCCCCCTCATTTTAACACTTTTTCGCTCACTGCAATCCCTCACATATCCCAGAACCTTTGTTCACCCCCTTCTCATTGAAAACTATTAAACAATTTGTATGGATTGGATTGCATGAGTCTAATATGTTGTTCAGCCAAATTTTATTTCATATTTTAAAAGAGTTGTCATGTATGGTTGTTAAAGAAACTATTTGCTAATCAATTATGCATACAAGAATGAGTTTTTTCAGTAGAGGTAGTCATAACAGAGGTAACCGAGCAAGAGGTAATTGGAACAGGGGCCCAATAAGGCCAAGATTCTCCATACACTTTGATGCAAACTCGCAAGAGTTGGGCCAGCTATTTCAAGCTTGGTTTTTTAATTGGATTGGGCAAGGAGTGGTCCAACCTAGGCCTGAAAGGCCTCCCTTCCAAGCCCCATAGATCCCTGGTATCCCCGTGCCTCCTCATGTCTCACTGCAACCTGAAGTTCCCGAAAATGATGGATGGCAAGAGATTGTCCACCTAGCAGTCTCCCAACATCGTGGATGGCCTAACTTGTCTTTACCTGCTCCCCTGCCTATCAATAAAATTTTCCAAGCTGCCCCTTACCACTCACCAGTTCAATCTTCCCATGCAAGAAAAAGGTTAGAAATCGAGGCCCACCATGCCCCTAACAAAGGAAAAGCCATTGCCTCCCCTTCCTCACCCTCCAATGGCTCTGATAAATCCATGTCCTCCTGCATGCATTTGAGGGACGATTACTCGCATGTGATTAGTGAGATTAGGCCTAAAGGCTCCACGCATCCTAAGGCAAATTCAGAGAGATCAAAAGGTGACAGCAGCAACAAGGGAAGGATTGCTTCTCAGAGTGGAAAATATGGATTTTAATTTTTTTATTTATTAATTGTTGAGAACAATTGACTTCTAAATTTTTGGACAGCGCACTATTTTTGGATATATGGGTAATATATTTTGGAAAGAATTTTAATTATCATTGAGATAAATTGTCAAATATGAATGTGATGATGGGAGTCACAAGGAGGGATTTTTTGTTTGATTAACTAGTTGTGTTATGATTGTTAAAAGCTAAAGGGAGTCACAAGGGGTCCCACCTACTAGTTATTATTTATTCAAAGCCCTTATTATGATTTGTTACTTTCCCCCCTAACTAAAAAGTTGGTTCAGTTTTAGTTAACTTAACTAAGGAAGTAGTTCAACTACTTCAACCAATTCTAATTTGCTTAAAGGAAAAAGGAAAGGGAGGGACAAGAGAAGAATAGAAGGAGAAGCATACTAAGGTTTGCTCTTTGAGTTTTTGTTGAGATAATTCAGTTTTCATTCATTCCTTAATTCATTAGAAGCCTAATTATTTTTTATGCTAGCAGGGTCCTATTGTAGACAACAAGATTCGGGGTTGAATTACATCATTCAGACACTTGTTTTTCAGGGGTGTTGATCTATCTTTGATAGTCTGTGTAGACTTGTATGTTTTTGAATTAGATTTCATGACTGACAAAGGCTATTGTGCAAAGTCGAGTGGGCAGCAATTTCTGGCAAGCTAATCCAGCTTTTAAAGTTCAGTTTTTTTATTTTCTGTCAGAATTCCTTTTGTATGTTTCATCGGGGACGTCTAAGTTTGACTTTGGTCCAAAACTTCCTCAGGAAATTTTGTAAAGTGAATGATTCTTTGAAGAATTGGAATGAAATAAAGGATTGCTTTATGTCTCATCTATTTTGATTATTGACTTGGTGTCTTTACTTATGTATCTATATTTATTTCATCATCTGATATGTTCAGAAAATTAAATAAATAATGATTTTTTCAGCAAGCTTTTATTTATAAAAAAACAACTTAAGCACTTGTAAAATATACTTGTAAATTAGGATATCAATTTTGTTGGCTATTAACATAGGGTGATATCCCTATCTATCTTTCTTTAGGATCTGAAAATGTTTGAGTAAGATCATTTCATATATTTTCCTCAACGGAGCTTTCTTTCTCTTCAACGTGCTTGTTGAGCTTGACAATTTTAACTCTTAATGTGACAACTTCTTCTTCAAACTTATCACAGTTTTCTTCTTTCTTCATCATTTGGATCTTCATGACTTCTTTCGTTCCTTTTGCTTCTTCGAATTGGGTCTTCAAAGTGATGATTTCCTTTTCAAATCTTCTTTCTTCTTGACTAAATTATGCTTCAAGTTTGTTTAAGTCCTCAAATCTTTCCTTAAGGTGACTTGTCAAGATTCCTTCTCTCTTATCTAATTCATTTCTTTGTGATGTTAATTGGGCTTCCAAACAGTGTTTCTCTTTCAGTTGATCCTTGAGATTTTCTTCGGTCACTTTGGCTTCTTTCAGCTAAGATTTTATATTCATTATGACATGTTGTTCTTCTTTGGAAATTTCTTAAGAAACCTTGTTTTGCTTGACTAATTGTTCCTCAAGTGATTAGTTCTTCTTCCTTTCTTTTTTCAGCTCATCTAAAGCATCAATTAATTTTTCTTCAAGATCTACTATGCCTTCTTCACAACCTTCTTCTTCTAAATCTATCTGACATGACGAGCATCTTTCTTCTTGTTCTATTCTTGCATCTTCTTTAATATGCTATAGTTGTGATGTCATGAGATCCCATGGAGTATATATCATGTACCTTATCCCAAATTTCTTTAGTTGATGAACATTTTCCAACTTTCTCTCTTACCAGATCAGGTAATCCTTCCCAGATGAAATCCATTTCCATTTTGTTGTTTCTTTTCAATTCCTTATTGGCTGCAATCTTTGGTTTCTTTGAACCGATGTATCCTGTAACAACTAAGTTCCAAACATCATACCCTTGTGCTTGTAAAAATACTTTCATCTTTCTATTCCACATCTCATACTTCAGACCAATCTGACCATCAAACCATGGTATTCCATTAGCTCCATATCTATTATCCATGACATCCATGATCTACCTTCCAGTGGTTAAATTGATTTCTTGAAGGACCTTCTCTGAATCCAATTGTTGGAATACTGAGAGGGGGGGTGAATCAGTATGAGCACTTTTACCACTTTTAGCCATAATATATAAACTTCAACTTTGTCGGTAGTATATCATCAATGTATCATTTATGATTTCATAAGTAACATCACATCAAATACACAATGCACCAGAATTTACGTGGAAACCCAAATGGGAGAAAACCACGAAATGTTTTCTGATATATTGTCAAGAATACATTGATTGGAAGCACCAACTTCCTAATTCTCCAGCTACAACTGGAAGGAGGCTCCAAACCCCTATTTAAATGCTCCAACCAAAAGGAAGCTACAACTCCCTAAATTCTCTAGCTCCAACCAGAAAGAGGATACAAACTCTTGATTCTTAGGGTCCCACCTGAAGGAAGCTCCAACTCCCTATGTTCTCTGGCACCAACCAGAAGGAGGATACAACCCCCTTTCATTTCCCCACCCTACCACACTCAACTATAAGTGTACACCAAACTATCATTACCACAATCATTTCCATTGTCATTGTTACCGCCACTATCAGATAAACCTATAACCTGTCCACCTGTCATTGTATCCAACCTATCATTGTCACCAACCTGTCACTATCACCAGCCTGTCTCTATCACCAAATTGTCACTATCACTGATACAAAAGAAAATCCTTGATCATAAAGAACACCTCTCACCTAGATGCTCAAACATCACCAAAACATGTCTCTACCAATTATGTACCAATATCACCAACATGTCATCACAAGATATATATCTCAACCACGTACCGAACCTATACCATACAATGTTCCAAACCTATACCATACCATGTATCAACCATGTACATCAATATATGTACCATGTACCAAACCATGCATCAATCATGCACCAAACTTATACCATACCATGTATAAACCATGTACCATATCATGCATAAAACTTATACCATACCATTCACCATGTACCAACATGTACCATGAGATGTGCCTCAACCATATACCATATATGTAACACCCTGTTTCCCCTAATTTGTAAATATAACTATAATGGCCAAGAGACTATGGCAAACTCAATATGTGTGAATTTTTGATTTGATGGACCTTTGTATAAAAGGTCAATGAATGTAAATTATATTATTTACTAGAAAATGGATAAGTGTTTCATGACTGTTGGAAGGGGGGTGTACTAAGAAAGACCATGAATGTTATGAAAATAGATGGTGAAGGGAACCAGGAACGAATGCATTAACCTTCACCAAACCAGTACCTTACTGGATTTAATTGCTCAGGACCAAAACAGTCCTCTAACCTAGAAATGAATTACAGTCAGGCTGGTAGGTGGGAAGACCTTCTCAAGAGTTAATGAGGGGATAGGGTAGAGAAGCCATATGTAAGGATTCTAGACCTGACCACAAGCTGGGAATTCTAGCCACACGCAACCATGTTGGAAGAGGCAAGAAAGGAAGGTATAGTGGGTGGATGAAGACCTACGAAGAGTGCAGAGATGAGAGGTTAAGCTCTCGGGTTCAAGGAAGAACTAGGAAAATAAGTGTTTTGATCGCAGGGAGATGGCTAGAGGGGATATGATACAAGTCAATAAATAGGTCTGGTCCTCCTTGCTTTCTATCATGTAAACCGTTTCCAATATCCTGTGGGAGGAGGAGAGTAACCTCCATCCCTACTATCCCTAAGCCGGAAGAAAGGATTTTATTGCAGAGCATCCTGGTCTAGCTCAGGGGTGGCTAGTCGTAAATCTGTTAGCAGTGACTGAGCCCATGGTTGGGTGGAAACGGGAACCCCTTTTAGCAGTCGCTTCACATTATCTAGTTCTGATACGTAATTTCCATGTTTTATGTATTGAACTGGAATAATGGATGAATGCTTGGAATTATAAATGTGTATTTATAAATTAATTTTGTGTGGAATGGATTATGATATATGTATGCCTCCATATATTTGTAAACTTACACTTCTAACTGATAGTCGGTATGCCCATCTTATCTCTTGAGGATTCTTGGGACATAGCCTTGTAAGACAGTCGAGATAGGAGATATCGTGACAACCTGAACCTGTCTGTCTGAAGAGGATACCTCTTCCAGACCCCTTCTCATGCGACCAGAATTCCAGACCCAAGTCCTTAACCATTTCATGGTAAAAGCTCAGGAAGGATAGTGAAGTTGAAGCCTTGAAAAGGAGAGGTCAATTCGTTTGGAAGACGAGCGGATGAGATCTGTTCGAGAGGACCCATATGACCAATGCCTAGGAACCTTAGGCTAAACCTAAGGAAGTTATGTCCCCTTGGCTTCGGAGCTCTGGAAGTTTGGGACTTCAAAGTATGACTGACCTCACCAGTATTATATTGGTCGAAGGTAATCGGGAGGCTCGATTTCCAGTAAGGTTGAACGGTGTTAGGAGGTTCCCCGGGTAGTTAGGTAGACCTTCCTTACCAACTAGACAGGGATCTTAAACCCCGAAGGCCAGAACCACGAAGGACTCAGAACCGTAGATCAAGGGATCCTTCAGTTCCCTTCCCAGTCGTTGATATACTGGGGATGCATGGTGCTAGCCCCTTTAGTTTATAGGTTGGGCACTTCGGGAGATAAGAGGAGTTTGAATCGAAACACTCCCGAACGTCGAATCCCTTAGGTAACCAAAGTCATAGATCTATAAATATACGTGATCGAATCTCAACCGTGATATTTGTGGAATGTTAGAAGCATGTCTGTCTAGGGTGGTGTGGTGGAGTGAAATAACCTAGGGTGACATGGACCCCATCTTGACGTGCCATGTGTCACCCTAACCCCTCCTACATGTTATTTCCTAATACGTGTCCACCTAGCCAATGTGGTGGGTGAAATGACCGAGATTCTGGGAGTCTGGGACTTTGGGACTCTGAAGGATCAGGGATGTAGTATATTAGAGAGACCAAACAGTCCAAAGGTTGGAGCCATGTGGTGAGCCTACTGGAATTAGAAACTCTAGGTGGTCTCGTGCATAGATATTAAAGAGGCGTGAAGTGTCGAAACGTTGAGTTCCTCCACAACAGACATAGGAGAAAGAGATAAAACTCTAGCCCTAGGATCAGATTGTGGATGGTCTTCCACCATGGAGGAAGGAACTTGGAAATAGCACTTGTAAGGTGGATCCACATGGACGCCACGTGGCCCTCAACCAGTGAACGCTCGAAGAAATTTGGAGAGATATAATCGTCGGTTTTGGGCTCGGTTTTGAGCATGGAGACTGTGGTTGGAGAACTCTGGGTGAGCAGAGTGTGATAGAGACCCCAAATGAAGGATTTGATCACTTAAGGAGAACGAAATGTTGAGACCCCATCCCTAGGAAAGCCACTCAGGGGTCGGGTGTGTTACAAATTGGTATCAGAGCATGGTTACAACACTTGGCCTGCTTGGGCTCATGAACGAGTTGTGTGAAAACCATATTTAAAGAAATTTAAGAGTGACTCCCTACCTTACCTCTTTCCTAAGGAAATGGGTTAAACCCTTACTAAATAAAAGAATGAAATTTTACTATTGTATGTGTGTATTTAAGAAATATGACTATGTGTTTTTCATGAACTAATAGATTGTTAGCTAACAGCAAGTGTTTTGACAACACTCAAGCAATCAGTGAAATGCAAGAAACTATAAGCATAAAGGATGGTGACATTCCATGAAGTGGGGGATGGCTCCCACAATAGAGATAAAGAATCTGACGAAAGGAGGGCGGTGGAAACCCCTCCAGATCTGGCTAAAACTATAAGGAGCCTCATGGCCGAATTACAAAGTTGAAAGGTCGACAATGAGAGATTGATAAAAGAGAAAGAAAAACAAACAGAAATTAATGTAGTCTTGTTGCAGAGCTTATCTAGAATACTTAGACAGCTACAGCATGGACCTGCAACTAGTCATGTGGACCGATGACATATGAAGAGAATTTGAAGTCCACCTGAGATACGAAAATGTGGTCTCGTAAGTGGACACACTATGAGGACTACCTTATGGAAGGTCCAACCTTGAGACAGGGCATACTTATCGGGAGAGTCCTCTGGAAAGGGAACTAGCAACTCAAATGGATCTTCTAGTATCAAAACTAGATCACATTCTCAAAGGAAAGGGAAGAAGCGAAAGAATTCCAAAACTCATGACCCTGAAGAGTTCAAGAAAGCCAAACCACCCTCCTTCAATGGAGATATTGAGAAAGGGTAAGAGGCAAAAGCTTGGTTGCTTGGTTTAAAGAAGTACTTCAGAGTCCATGACTACTCCAAAAATTTGAAGGCTCAAATAGCCATCTTCAACATGAATGGAAAAGCTTCCATTTGGTGGGAAGACCTTAAGAATATGAAAGGAATTCATGAAGAGGACTTATCATGGAAACAATTTGAGAAACACTTTAAGAATAAGTATCTATCAGAGAAATACTTTGATGGGAAGACCAAGAAGTTCTATGAACTCAATCTGGGACAACTCATCATAGAGGAATATTTCAATAAATTCCTTGAGTTGTTGAGGTATGTACCCTACATAAAGGATGAAAAGGTAAAAGTGCAACGATTAATTAGTGGGTTACCTCAGACCTACCGAAACAGGATTGAGTTTGACGAGCCAAAGACCTTGGAAGACACTACCTGGAAGGTAAGGTATTGTTATGAATAGCTCGGGAGTCAGACAAAACCTCATGGGGACTAGAAGAAGAAGAGAATTTTAGGATTCGATAAGAAGGGGTTCAAATCCTCAAGATTTAAGAACTATAGGAAGGATTCTAGGATAAGCTTTCCTACTAGAAGTGTATATTAGCAAAATTTCCCCTCCCAGAGTGGAAATAAACCTTTTGGAGCAACCCCAGGAAATATGGATAACCCAAAGAAGGATCCCTTGAAATGTTAGGGTTGTGGAGAAGAACATCTACTGAGGGATTGTCCACACAGACAGCAAAACAGTAGGAGAGTTTACTACATCCAATAATCTACCACCGTCAATGATGTGGCTAGGAGTATGCCATAGATTTATGCAGTCATGGATAATAAACAAGTCGACCACCAAGCTTCAGTGGTGGAGATGGAAGGTATGATCGCCAACCATCTAATTTATATCTAATTGACCTTGGTTCTAATTTGAGTTATGTGGCCCCTCAGACTGTTGATAAGTGTAAACTACAACGAGTTAGGCATGTTGTTGGCCCTTGACCAAGTTTTGAGAGATCCTTGGTCAAGTTTAACCATTTTGGACTTCGACAAGCTGTCGAAGGTGGAGCACAAGATGAAGCAGAGATCGCAGGATCTTGGCCCCTTTTTGGGTCCTTTTTGGGTTATGGGATTATGTAACGGGCATGGGATGTCGGCCCAAGGGTTTACCCATGCTTAGGCCTATTTTGTAATGTATAAGTAGATATCTAGGCAATGTAAGAAGAGGTCACTAGTAAGTTGTAAGTGTGCTAAGTGAAAGCATGGTTTGTAGATGCTTTGTGCATATTGTAAGAGACTTGCAGAGCTAAGTGAAAGTGGTTGTAACAGACTATGGAAGGCTTTGTGTTGTAGAGCAGGAAGGACGATCTAGCAAGGTGCGCAGATCTCTTGTCCTATGTGGAGTAAGGATTTTGTGGCTCTGTGCATGTATCTGATTGCAGAAGCTAATAAAGAAGAAGAGTTGGTGGACGTAGCCCTAGGGTGGGGGTGAACCACGTAAATATTGTGTTATTCTGCTTTGTGCCATGTGTTGATGTGTTTATGCCTTTATTTGCTAATTGCTTTGATATAGATAGATAGATCTGTTTATGCTTTGTGTTAAAGATGTATATGAATGTATATCTAACTTATGTGGATATTCTTAGTGCTTGAATCTACTATATTTAATCTACCTCTTTATGATAAGTGCTTAGATACATCAGATCTAAGTGAATGATGTGATGCTCTATTTCATCTACGAAGTAGATAGTGGTTAAAGATTGATGAAATATCGATGCTCATTGCTCTGTTAAGTATTACAATCACAGATCTATGTCCCAGCTAAGGTTACAGACACATGAGTCTTGCAACCACCCCTTCCTCTACCTCGAGTGAGACTTCATCTGCTTCGCAGGTGTTGCCAAAAGGGTCGGTAGTTAGGGTTTTTTTGGTGCGTTGTTGTAGCATTGAACCCTAGGTCTACCCCTATGCCAACAAATGGTTATGTTGTCGGGACCTGAAACTGTGATTGCTGGGAACTGAGGAAGAATAACTTTGTGCAAAGATCCGACCTGAAATTGTAAAATCTTTGTGTGTAGATCTGTCGCTCTAGTGTGCAATACTCTACTTAGTTTTACAAGCTCTGTGCTAAGGAAAAGAAGTCTGATCTGAAGAAAAGAGGTAAGATCTGAAAGCTTTGTGCTCTGAGAAAGGTAAAAGTGAGAATTTTTTATTAAAAGAGGTAAGATATGAAAGATCTATGCTCTGATAAAGGTAAGAATATTGAAAAGTACTAGATCTGAAAGATTTGTGCTCTGTAGAAGTAAGATCAATGGAAATTTTTGTTTCAACAGTATGGATCTAGGTATCTTTGATAAATTCTATCCTAGCTTGAAAACTATTGCCTTAATAGATGAAAGAAGATTTGATATGAGTAGATCTGATAAAACTAGTGAAAGATATGTTATACCTATGCATAGAAAGAATGTTTGGACTAACAAGTGGATGCAGGATCCTAGAAAGAAATGTTTGCAGGTTAGCTACTATGAACCTAGAGCGCATTATAGAAAGAGCTAGGAATAATTTAAAAGAAAGAGAGGATTAACCCTCTATTACAGTTGTAGAAAACCGGGACATCTTGCTAAGGAATGCCTTGGGAAAAGACCTAGTTGTCTTTGTTGAAAAGCCATGGACCATGAAGTATTGGATTGACCTAGAATGATTTCTAAGCTTGAAGAAATGAACATGAGACAAGAAAACCCTAAGGAAGATTCAGAAACTGAGATTATGGCAGAACCCTAGAAAGAATCAGAAAAAGCATTGCTACATATGAAAGAAACCCTGAATGATCACCGACATATCAGTCTATCAGAGATCTTCAAAGAAAAAGAATGCCTTGAAGCAAGAATAGGAGACTTCGACATTGACTTTGTTCTAGATGAGGAAACATAGGTGAATATCGTGATAGAGAGAACTTGGAAAGCTATAGGGAGGCATGTTATGATTCCTTCATTAGGAGGAATAGGACTATTCAAAGGAAAGCTAATAAACCTATGTGGAAAGCTCACCCAGATACCTATGAATGCCAATGGAACTTCGAGAGAGGAAGATTTTGAGATTATTAAATTTATTGAGAACAGTGCCCCATTTACCATGCTACTAGGAAAACCTTGGATTGAAAGATATTAGCCCAGAAGGCAAGAAGAAGAAGAAGTTTTAGAGCAGAAGAAGCAAGAGTTAAAAGAATTCATGACTAGAAGGATTTCACACTTGATTGAAGAATAGAAGAATAGATCGAAGTTATTTAACACCAGAGACCCGGATGTCAAAGTTGCAAGCACTAGAAGACCCACAGAAGATTGGTGTACCTATTCCAGATAAAGAAGAAGGATCATCCTCGAATCTTAGGAAAGAATATCAACAACACGAAGTAACTATGCCAAAAGAAGATAAGAATCAGAATGGAAAAAGGCATACCGAGACGAAGCTCACTGGGAAGAAGGCTAGAAAACTAAGTAAGAAGAGAGATAATATCGACAAGTTGAAAAAGGTTCCAGAGGGAAACTTGCAGAAGGAAAATTTGCAAAATTGGAGCTTCATCGGGATATCAGAATAGCGACACATGGCACTTCGTCATGGCAAAGCAATATAGCCATTGGGGACATTATAACCATTAGACCAATGCTCTTAATAGGAAGAAAGGCATTTATGGTTCACCACCAGACTGTTGGACCACGTCATAATGGACAGAACAGAGTTAATGAAGGCTTCATACTCGTTGCCAAGTTACCTATTTATCACATCGAGCCATGCACCGAGAACACTTTTGCTAACCGAGAGTTTGAACCCGTAGACTAAGTGGATTTTTCACAGTGATCATTGCACTCTTGTTGTCTATTTCATTGAAGTGTCTAAGTTAATCTTGAACCTGATATCGTTAATCTCGAGCCCGTATGTACGAGGAAATCAACACAGTCAAAGAATCAGTGACAAAAGTACTCCTCGACCTGATGACTGAAAGAGTCACGTCGGAGAGAGGATTATCTGTAGGGGTCCAAGCTTCATCCACAAGAACAGTGTAAGCGTCTTCATTGACTGTTCACGGAGCCGGACCATCCCAGCCACTAGATGAAAAGAGAACCAAACACAGGGATGACTTAGCAAATTCCAAATTGATCCTGACCATATTACCCATCTATATTCCACCCCTGAGCAGCGCAGTAAATCGAGACAGTGTGCCCAAAGATTTTGAATACACCTTGGTTACGGCATACCTCCCAAAGGGGATACGCGCAATTCGAACAGACCAGGACAAGATTGCAGCGTTGAAGTTTAGGATTTCAACCTCAGAGATCGAAAGTTCTATAACATGCTTGGCCCATACAAATACCTGACCAAGATGAAGGGAAAGAATTCTAAGATAATCCCCCAGTCGTGGGCAATCAACCTCGTGCAGTCCACCTTGCTCCATGTCATGAAAATTCCACACTTTGGTAGACACCAGGAAGTCAATTCCTGTGTCAAGCTGCTACTTTCTTGCTACCACGGCGGCTATTTATGACTAAACCACCATATCACAGTGGATCTGACACTGATAAATCGGATCACAGGGTTGAGTATGCAAGCACCTAATCCACAAGAGTTTTACCCAGGAAAATCCATGGATCGTGCTCTAGCACAGAGGATCAAGGACACCTACGGGGATGTCGAGAAGGGGACACAAGGCTACAAGGTAGCTTCTATCCAGAGTGGCACAGTACACCTTTCCTGTCAACTAATTACAGGGAAGTTAGTAAGAAAGAACCGACCTACCCAAGTCACCGGATTTGTAGTCGACCTCATAGGGAAGTGCACGGAATGCCTCCAGATGAACTGGGTGAAGTACTAGGTGAACCAGTTGGAACTTGACTCCAGAGAAGCGCAAGATCAAGGTTATAAAGTCCATTTTAGTTGGATTTTGATCCTTATCGCATTCGTCACCTGGGAGATGCCGAAAGGTGCAACCTTCCTTGACATCGAGCCATTTAAACCGTTGGTCATGAAGTTCAGTACACTATGGTATTCAAACGATATGAATAAATAGTGGCAGTCAAATGTTGTTTTTCATACCTACTACAATCAGCTCAAGATAGCCATACAGTTCGAGCCTCGCATGACTCTGAACACTCTACATTGGTTCGGGCCTTTGATGAAGTTCAGCGCAGATTGGCATTTCATTTATATTATAGCACACCCCGAAGAACATAAGCAACAGCTTCAGTCCTACTACAAGATGACAAAGGAAAACCTGGAGGAGATCACTAAGGACTGGTCGGCGGACCTCCTTATTCCAGCAAACCCTGCGAAAATATTTGACATAGACAACCTAGAAATAGCGCATGATACACCTAGACCCAGCAGGACAAAGAAGACCGAAGAGCTCCAAGAATTAGACAGTGCATCCGTCAAGACTACTTCCATATCACCGGAGTGAGGAGGTGATGGCAAAGAGTTAGATGACAAAGAATTCGAAAAGAAGCAAGGAGACGATGTTGATCCCCTGAAGAAGAGGAAGGGTTCACCTCTGAAACCTTCTTCCTGGAAGAAATCAAAATCCACCATGACTAAGATGTAGACTGTCCTTACCTCCGATGATTTTGACTTCATCATCACAGCCCTGAATGATGTTTCACTAGAGATAGCAGAAAAACAAGGAGTGAAGCAGGAATAAATGTATGATAGGATTGAAGTTGAGCTCCAAGGGGTACAGCAGGCCCTACAGTCTAGTCACACAGTCTCCATTGCGCCCCAGCCATCAGAAGAACTTGAGTTGGGAGATGAGCCAACCCAACTCCACAGATTAGTTGATACAAACTAAGCGCGCCTTCGATGAGCACAAGAAGAAACCGAACAAGCCATATAGGCCTTGAAGCAAGTGCAAGGCGTAATGGTAGAGCAATGTAGTGCTGCAGAACAGGAAAATCTTACTCTCCAAGTGAAGTTCGATGAAGAGAAAGAATAGATGTAGCAAGGAAAGCAACAGTTTCTCGCAGAGAAACAGTTGCTCGCAGAGCAACAGTTGCTCGCAGAGCAACAGTTGCTCGCAGAGCAACTTAAAGTGAAGGAAGCGGTCAAAATATCACTTCTCTCTGTGACAGTATTATAAATCAGAGCAGAAGACTAAGTTACACATCAGGTAGAATAGCTCGCAGAAGCCATCCAGTAGCTACAGCAACGCATAGCAAACTTGGAGCTATGCACTATACCTGAAACCCCGCAAGATGTAAGGGACCAAAGAGAAGCAACTGTCAGGAGTGCAGTTGAGAGACTAAAGGCCCTTGCTACAGAATACAAGCAGCTAAGTGATCGCAGTGCCCTAACATACGAGTGACTCACTGAGAACCCAGAATTAAGAGCATTGGAGTCGCAACTCCAGGAGGCAAAGTATCAAGCCGAAATGATACAGGCACAATTGAAGATCTTGTCAGTTGTTGAAAGAATTAAAAGATCTCAAGAGAAATGCACCGCCCAGTAGCAAATTCACACTATTCAGAGCAGAGTTATGGAAGTAACTCAAAGGCTCCAACCTGTACAAGACAAGGCTTACCAATTGTTTACAGAAGTAGAAGGCAGAGGGACGGAACTGGAACAGGTTGTCACTATAGTTGAACAACACCTAGAAGGAACCGTCAATGATGCAGTTATCCAAGAATTTGTTGAACAGGAGGCCATGGCACAATAAGAAGTTGAAGTAGCTCGAGCCAAGCTCAAGGCTTTCGAAGCAGAGCTTCCTACATCAGAGTGACTCGAGACGAGTCACAGGTGAGTCTTGGGGGCCTATTGGCCCTCGACCAAGTTTTGAGAGATCCTTGGTCAAGTTTGACCATTTTGGAGTTCGACACGCTGTCGAAGGTGGAACACAAGATGAAGCAGAGATCGCGAGATCTTTTCCCCTTTTTGGGTTCTTTTTGGGTTATGGGATTATGTAACGGTCATGGGATGTCATCCCATGGGTTTACCCATGCTTAAGCCAATTTTGTAATGTATAAGTAGAGATCTAGGCATTGTAAGAAGAGGTCACTAGTAAGTTGTAAGTGTTCTAAGTACAAGCATGGTTTGTAGATGCTTTGTGCATGTTGTAAGAGACTTGTAGAGCTAAGTGCAAGTGGTTTTAATAGACTGTGGAAGGCTTTGTGTTGTAGCGCAGGAAGGAGGATCTAGTGAGGAGCGCAGATCTCCTGTCCTATGCGAAGTAAGGATTTTATGGCTCTGTGCATGTATCTGATTGAAGAAGCTAATAAAGAAGAAGAGTTGGTGGACTTATCCCCGGGGTGGGGTGAACCACGTAGATATTGTGTTATTTTGCTTTGTGCCATGTGTTTATGCCTTTATTTTCTAAGTGCTTTGATATAGATAGATAGATTTGTTTATGATTTGTGCTAATGATGTATATAAATGTATATCTGACTTATGTGGATATTCTTAGTGCTTGAATCTGCTAGATTTAATCTACCTCTTTATGATAAGTGCTTAGATACATCAGATCTGAGTGAATAATGTGATGCTCTATTTCATATGCGAAGTAGATAGTGGTTAAATATTGATGAACTATCGATGCTAAGTGTTTTGTTGAGTATTAGAATCACACATCTATGTCCAAGCTAAGGTTTCAGACACCTGAGTCATGCAACCATCCCTGCCTCTACCTCGGGTGAGACTTCATCTGCTTCGCAGGTGTTGCCGAAAGTGCCAGTAGTTAGGGTTTTGTTGGTGTGATGTTGTAGCGTTGAACCATGGGTTTGCCCCTATGCCAACACATGTTAATCCATGGTTAGTACAACTAGCCATTGGCACCAAAAGAAAAGTAGTAGAGGTCATACCAGCTTTCCAATTCATTATGGATGGATTGCCCACCTAATCTACCCTTAACATACTTCCCCTAGGAGCTTATGACTTGTTTATTCGTATGGATTGGCTAGTTGCATATAAAACTAAGTTGGATTGTTACCATAAAACCTTAGAATGTGTAAATGAAGAAGGGAGAAAGATAACCCTCCAAGGAATTCAGAATCTTGTCTCAGTGAGACGAATATCATCCCTTCAAATGAAAAATTATTGCAGAAAGGGATGTCCTCTATATGCAATACAGGTGTTGGAATATGTTGAGGATGACAAACCAAACCTAGAGGACCACCCCATATTAAGAGAGTATAGAGGTGTGTTCCCAGAAGATATACGGAGTCTACCTCTGAGAAGAGTCATTGACTTCTCAATAGAACTTGCACTAGGAGTAGTGTCAGTGTCTAGGACACCCTATCGAATGAGTACACCCGAGCTAGTTGAGCTCAAGCTATAGTTAAAGGAAATGATGGAAAAATGCTACATCCGGCCTAATGTGTCTCCATCGGGAGCACCAGTCCTTTTTGTGAAGAAGAAAGATGGCACGCTCTGACTATGCATAGACTATAGACAACGCAATAAGACAACCATAAAGAACAATTACCCCTTACCGAGAATCAATGACTTGTTTGACCAATTAGGAGGTGCTTCCATTTTCTCAAAGATTGACTTGAGGTCTGGATACCATCAAGTCTGAATCAAGGATGAAGACATCCACAAAACAGCCTTCAGGACAAGGTATGGTCATTATGAATTTGTGGTAGTGTCATTTGGATTAACCAATGCCCCCGCCACTTTTATGTGTTTGATGAATAATGTACTCAGCAAATTCCTAGACAGATTTGTATTGGTTTTCATTGATGATATCCTAATATACTCCAAGAACAAAGAGGATCATGAAGAACATCTTAGACTTGTACTTCAAGTACTAAGAGAGCATCATCTCTACGCTAAGTTTAGCAAGTGTGACTTTTTCCAGAAGCAAGTCGATTACTCATGCCATGTTATTTCTAAAGAAGGAGTGGTAGTAGATCGTGACAAGATCATATCTATTATGGAATGGGATACCCCAAAGGATGTATCTAATATCAGATCATTTATGGGCTTAGTAGGATACTATAGAAGGTTCATAAAAGTATTTTCCAAGATTGGTTGTCCAATCATTTCCCTTCATAAAAAGGGGGTTAAATTCACTTGGACATCAGACTGTGAAGAAAGATTTTAGACATTGAAATACCTTCTGACCCATGCACCCATGCTAAAAATTGCAGACCCTGATAATGACTTCCTCGTGTGTAGAGATGTCTGCAAGGAAGGACTCGGAGGATTCCTTATGCAAGAAGGATGTGTCATTTGCTATGAATCCAGAAAATTGAATGAGAATGAAATCAATTATGTGACCCACGATCTAGAGTTGGTTTCCATAGTGCATTATTTAAAAATGTGGAGGCATTACCTCATGGGTAGGAGATTTGTATTTATGATGGACCACTGTGGATTGAGGCACTTGTTTGATCAACCAAAGCTCAATGTTAGACAAGCTAGGTGGATGGCTCTCCTTAGTGAGTTTGATTTCGAAATCAAACACATCAAAGGAAAGGAAAATAGGATGGTCGATTCCCTTAGAAGAAGTGTGAAAACAATTCACCTAGCAGTAGTGAGCACCTGTGAAACGGATATCAGGGAAAGAGTAACGAATGCACAAGAAAAAGATGCACTCTTCAAGACCATGACATCGTATCTAAAGCAAGAGCCCACATGGATAAAGTATGAAGGTTATCAGATTTTGGACGAAGGTATGCTAACTTACAAAAATAGATTGTATATCCCAAGTTGTGATGACTTGAAGAGGTTCATAATGGACGAACTACACAAGAGACCATATATCGGTCAACCTGGATATCACAAAATGACCACGACCACTAGGAAACAATTCTATTGGCTTTGATTGAAAAAGGACATAGTTGATTATCTAGCTAAGTGTATAGAATTATAGCAAGTTAAGGCAAAACACCGGCACCCAGCAGGGTTGTTACAACCTTTACTAATTCCAGAATAGAAATGGGAAACAATCTCCATGGATTTCATCACCACATTACTAAAATCGGCCAAGCAGAATGATGCCATCATGGTAGTGGTGGACAAATTGAGCAATTCTTCTCACTTCATTCCTGTCAAATCGACTTGAAATGCGATAGATATTGCCAACATCTTCATGAAGGAGATATTCAGATTGCATAGCATGGCTAGGGAGATTGTATCTGACAGGGACACAAAATTCACTTCAAGCATTTGGAGATCCTTGATGGTTGGTTTTGATATTAAATTGTTGTTTAGCACATCCTTCTCCCTCAAACTGATGGACAGACAGAAAGAGTAAACCAAATATTAGAATACATGCTAAGAATGCATGTAATGCATCAACCTAAGAAGTGGGAAGACTACCTGCCATTGGTAGAATTTTCCTACAACAACGATTATCAAGAGTCACTAAAGATGATCCCTTTTGAAGCCCTCTACGGTAGACAGTGCAAGACTCCAGTCAGATGGAGTAATCTAGTGGATAGAATTACAATCAAACTCGACATGCTGAAAGAAATGGAATAACAAGTGATTCAGATAAAGCAAAATATGAAAATTGCTCAGGATAGACAGAAAATTCATGCTGACAGAAAGAGAACTCCCAGAGAGTTCAAGACAGGAGACCATGTCTATCTCAGAGTTAGGCCCATCAAGAGTTCTCTAAGAATGGGAGCTTATGCCAAGCTGGCACCTCAATATTGTGGACCCTTTGAGGTCTTATATAGAGTGGGACCTATAGCCTATAGGATAGCACTCCCTCCCATAGTAAAGGCACATAATGTTTTCCATGTTTCATTATTGAAGAAATATGTACATGATTCTAATCATATAATTGACTGGTATGTGGTCCAGGTGGAGCCGGAGGGAGAATTCCTGCTAGAACCTCAATGCATACTGGATAGGAAGGAAACCCCACTCATGAACCGAACCATTTCATAGGTCAAGGTGTAGTGGAAACATTTTGGCCCAAATGAGGCTACGTGGGAAATGGAGGATGCCATGAGACAGACATATCCCTTTTTGTTCACTTATGTATATACAAAGCATGTTGGTAGGTAGAACATAGAGGATTATCTTCCTTTAAGGGGGAGGGAATTGTAACACCTTGTTTCCCCTAGTTTGTAAATATAACTATAATCGCCAAGAGACTATGGAAAACTCAATATGTGTGAATGTTTGATTCAATGGACCTTTGTATAAAAGGTCAATGAATGTAAAAATTTTTATTTACTAGAAAATGGATAAGTGTTGCATGACTATTGGAAATGGGGTGTACTAAGAAAGACCATGAATGCTATAAAAAGAGATGGTTAAGGAGACCAGGAATGGTTGTGTTAACCTTCACCAAACTAGTACCTTACTGGATTTAATTGCTCAGGACCAGAATAGTCCTTTGACCCAGAAATGAATTATAGTCAGGCTGGTAGGTGGGAAGACCTCCTCAAGAGTTAATGAGGGGATGGGGCAGAGCACCCATCTGTAAGGCTTCCAGGCTTGACCACTGGCTGGGAATTCGAGTCGCATGCAACCTTGTTGAAAGAGGCAAGAAAGGAAGGTATGGTGGGTGGAGGAAGACCTGCGAAGAGTGCAAAGACGAGAGGTTAAGCTCTCAGATTCAAGGAAAAACTGGGAAAATAAGTGTCCTGGTCGCAGGGAGATGGCTAGCAGGGATATGATACGATCCGATAAACGAGGTTGGTCCTCCTTTCTTGGTATTGTGTAAATTGTTGCCAAGATCCTGCGAGAGGAGGAGAGTAACCTCCGTCCCTATTGTCCCTGATCTAGAAGAAAGGATTTTCTCACAGAGCATCGTGGTCTAGCTCAGGGGTGGCTAGTCGTAATCTGTTAGGAGTGATTGAGCCTATGGTTGGGTGAAAACGGGCACCCCTTTCAGCAGTCGCTTTACTTTATCTGGTTCTGATAAGTAATTTCCTTATTTTATGTATTGAATTGGAATAATGGATGAATGCTTGGATTTATACATATGTGTATTTATAAATGACTTATGTTTGGAATGGATTATGATATATGTATGTCTCCGTCTCTTTGTAAACTTACACTTCTGATTGGTAGTCTATATGCCCATCTTAGCTCTTGAGGCTTCCTGGGACATAAGCTTGTAACATGGTCAAGATAGGAGATATTGTGACAACCTGAACTTGTCTGTCTAAAGAGGATACATCTTCCAGACCCCTTGCGCAACTGGAATTCCAGACCCAAGTCCTTAACCATTTCATGGTAAAATCTCAAGAAGGATAGCGAAGTTATAACCTTGAAAAGGGAAAGTCTCTTCGTTCAGAAGACGAGTGGATGAGATCCATTCGAGAGGATCGATATGACCAATACCCAGGAACCTTAGGCTAAGCCTAAGGAAGCTATGTCCCCTTGGCTTCAGAGCTCTGAAAGTCTGGGACTTCAGAGTATGACCAACCTCACCAGACTTATATTGGCCAAAGGTAACCGAGAGACTCGGTTTCCCATAAGGTTGATCGGTTTTAGGCGGTTCCCTAGGTGGTTAGGTGGACCTGCCTGACCAACTAGACTGGGATCTGAACCCTGAAGGTCAGAGCCGCGAAGGACTCAGAACCATAGATCAAGGGATCCTTCGGGTCCCTTCCCAATCGTTGATATACCGGGGATGCATGGAACTAGCCCCTTTAGTTCGAAGGTTGGGCACTTCGGTAGATAAGAGGAGGTTGCATCGCAACACTCTCGAATGTCGAATCCCCGAGGTAACCAGAGCCGTAGATCTATAAATCTACGTGGTCGGATCTCTACCGTGAGATTTGGGGAATGTTAGAATCTTGTCAGTCTGAGGTGACATGGTGCATTGACATCACCCAGGGTGACATGGACCCCATCTTGACGTGACCCGTGTCACCCTAACCCCTCCAACGTGTTGGGTGAAATGACTAGGACTCCAGGACTCTGGGACTCCAGGACTCTGGGACTCCAGGACTCTGGAGGATCGGGGATGTAGTATAGTAGAGAGACCAAATGGTCTAAAGGCTAGAGCCACATGGTGAGATTACAGGACTTCAGAAGTTCGAAACTCTGGGTGGTCTCATGCATAAATAGTAAAGAGGCGTGAAGCGTCGGAGCGATGAAACGCCAAGTTCCTCCACAACAAACATAGGAGAAAGAGAGTAAGCCTAGTCCCAGGATCGGACTATGGATGGTCTTCCATTGTGGACGAAGGAACTTGGAAATAACACTTGTAAGGTGGATCCACGTGGCCCTCAACCAGTGAACACTTTGGAAATAACACTTGTAAGGTGGATCCACGTGGCCCTCAACCAGTGAACACCCGAAGAACTTTGGAGAGATATAACCGTTGGTTCTGGGCTCGGTTTTGAGCATGGAGATCGTGGTTAGAGAACTCTGGGTGAGAAAAGTGTGGTAGAGACCCTGAATGAAGGATTTGATCACTTAAGGAGAACGAAATTTTGAGACCCCATCCCTAGGAAAGCCACTCAGGGGTCAGGTTTGTTACAATATCACTCATGATATGTCTCAATCATCCCATACACCATCTACCATAATATATCAACAATGAAGTGCCTCAACAAAGTACCAAAGCATGTACCAAGATCACCAACATATGTCTCTAACCATGCACCATATCATCAACCATATACTTCAAACAACATGTCAATCATACATAGACCATGTACCTCAAACATGTGCCATAGCACTCATGATATGTCTCAACCAATAACCATAACCATGTGCCAATATATCCAATATATGCACCAGCAATGAACCTCAATAAATATACCTCAACCAGCATGTACCATGCATCCAATATGTGCCATTATTCATATACAAAAACTCATAAGGATATGCCTCAAGCATGTTCTACAATATCACCAAGATGCAACCTCATAACACATAGAATAACTTACCGTTACATTTGTAACTAACCTGGTGCCTTCGATCCTGATACACAAATTTGTAGCTTTACCTCAGTCCTCAGCAACCTGGAACTAGCATTTTTTCCCTCTTTTGACTTGTCTTCACGGGACTAAGAATGTTTTCTAGTGGGGCCTCGTGTGACGAGCCGTAGAGAACCCACAGGGGTGCCTCCTGTGTCACCCTCAAGCTGACCCGCAAGGGCCTGCTTAATTAGGGTTACAGAAAAACCCTTGCTCTCTACAGCTCTGAAACTTTTGCTCTTCCTTCGCACTTTCTTCATTGCCTCATACTTGACCTCAGATTCATCAATAGACCAAAATATTCTCACAATATAGATTCAATGAATGTGTGTATGTACTTATGAGAGACTCCTTAAGGTGTATTTATTCTTTTTCCAAGTAACTTCTCTCTTTAATATTAGGGATTCTTGAACTTTCATGTTACAACCACTTTACCCTTTCATTAATGAGTTGTAACCATTTAGGGGATTTTTAGCCATTCTTCGGGGCTTCCAACTTCATAAGGCATATCTCCCTAACCGTGAGGAACCGCGTGGAATACCACCTATCGTTCGAAATGACACAACAAGGACTATCCATCTATGAGTATGTTACCTACAATTACATTGTCCTTCATGTCCTTATCCTTGATCAACTTTGGGTTCCATAACCACACCTTTGAGGCTTCATGTAGACTTCATCAACAACACCCATCACATCTATTGGCATCAACCATTCTTGTTGACATCAGTGAAAACTAACTCACCATCAATCTCGATCACAACTTTGGGGTATCTTAAACGCTCCAAGGGTTTATATCAATGGCAACCAACTGTCCAACACTCTGAACTCACATTTTAATGTACTTCATATTTTTTTTGTGACTTTCAACAAGTGTGGGATAGTTTCATCATAAGAAAGCCATGAAAAAAAAAAATTGACAATAAACTTGAGACTATGATAAAAGAAATTCAAAAAAACATTTTGGTATGTGCCCCCCTCTCTCTTATCTGAAAAATGTAGTTAAATGAGTAGATTACTCATTTACTTCATCATGATGAGATTTTGAAGATTTTTTTCTTGTGCAAGAAAACGAGTTGTCGTTTATGTATAGTGATTTTCATGAATGATAATTTTTATGTATTGTTTCAAAAACAATATAGTTGGTCTGATGAAGTATCTACATGGGAGAAATGAAATGGACATGAGCTTGGCTACCCTAGACTGTAAGTCTTAAAAGTCTTGAAGTCTAACATCATCCTTGGATTGAAATTTGTAAAATGAACTTGTTTTAATGGCTCTGTTAACTAAATTTCCCCAACATAGAGCTCTCGGTGAGCTTGGTGAACCATCTTTTATTGATGTCAACTCTTTTTGTAAAACCACCAAAAAACCAAAGCGAATAGTTCTGGAAAAAAAGGGAGTATAATCATTACAATTCTTAGGTTTTTGTGATGTGAACTTTGTAAGGTCCTATGCAGTGCAGATATAATCATACTCATATTTTATACCTAGTGAGACAAGGAGCTAGAAACTCTGTCATGAGTCAAAGTTGATGTTTCTTATCACTTATCTCTAGTTTTCTGCGACAAATGAAATGCCAGGTTACTCTTGGAGTGAACAATTATTGGTTGTGTTCTTAGAAAAGCTTCAATGAGTTGTATTGCATTGGATAGGGATGTGTTTTCTTTCATGCTAATATTTATAGATCTCTTAGCACACTTAATTAAATACAAAAAATACTAGTATGGCACTCGATGCAAAGTTAACATATTGTATTTTTAAGATACTAGTCGGTGCATTCATTCTGGTTTGAACTACATCGCTCCAACTAGCCTCAAGCATAAACTTTTGATTTTTAAGTTACCAAAGATCAGGGCTCAAACATAATCACATAAAGGGATGGAACTTGTGGCATTATCTGGCTCCTTAGACCACTTTTCTATTAGACAACATTTGTTACTAAATTTCTCAAGAGATAGAAGTTGACCAAGCATTTTCAAACACTTAATTTCTGACAGACTCATGTTATGTGGTTGTATAGGTCTAGTTTTACCTATATTTTTGAGCTCCAAACATGAAATAGTTGCATTGGGAATGTTTCTTATTTCTTTGTCGACATATCATAGTGAAACAACACAAGTTGTAGTGGATCGAGCTCCCAGAAGTAACATATGATCAGGTCCATTTCAAACATACAATTTTAATTTCTTGTGGCAGGGTACTATTATGGCATTTGTTTCTTTTACCCAACCAGAGGTTGTAAATATGGTTGTTATGGATGCTCTATTATGTCCCACATCGTATTTGATGGATTTGTCCATAGGAATAAGAACCAATAACTTAGCTTACCATTGTTCTCCAGGGTCATGCAATGAACACATAATAATGGGTCTGGGTGGGTTTTGACCTTGTGACCTAAAAATTACAGGAACATGAACAAATAGCTTAGCAATAATAGGCAAGTGATAATCTTACCATGATGGTTGTGGTTATAGGTGTTTCAGGCTATGCATCTCCCTCAAATTTTGAATGAGGCCTTCTCCCTCATACAATTTCCGATCCCACGAATCCCTCAAATTTTGAATGAGGCCTTCTCCCTCATACAATTTCCGATCCCACGAAAAATATGTGTGTGGTCATAGGTGTTTCAGGTTGTGCAGCGCCATCAAATTTCAAATGAGGCCTTCTCCCTTGTACAATTTCCAATCCCATGAAAACCCTTAAAGAGAGAGAACTCCAAAAACGCAGTGGTGGCCTTAGAATAACCCACTTTGATGGAATAAAATGCAATCCCTGTGAGTGAAATTTTTTATGGAGGACTTGTGCTCGAGGCTGTTGGAAACAAATTTGGTGGGAAATCAATGTAGTTTTAGTATTTCTATGAAATTTTTTATGGAGGACTTGCACTCATGCTCAAGTCGGGATTTTGTTTGTAGGAAGGGTTTAGTTTGAGATTGGGCGTAGGCCGGTTGGGTTTTGGGTTTCGACCTTGTGACCTGAAAAATGCAGGAACATGAACAAATAGCTTAGCAATAATAGGCAAGTGAAAATCCTACCATGATGGTTGTGGTCATAGGTGTTCCAGGTTGTCCAGCGCCCTCAAATGTCGAATAAGGCCTTATCCCTCATACAATTTCCAATCCCATGAAAAACCTGGGTGTGGTCGTAAGTGTTTCGAGCTGTGAAGCACCCTCAAATGTCGAATGAGTCCTTCTCCCTAGTACAATTTCCAATCCCACGAAAACCCTTAAAGACAAAGAACTCAAAAAAATCAGTGGTGGCCTCGGAATAATCCACTTTGCTGGAATAAAATTCAGTCTCTATGCGTGAAATTTTTTATGGAGGACTTGAGCTCGAGGCTGTTGGAAAAAATTTGGTGGGAAATCAATGTAGTTTTAGTCTGTGTGTGAAATTTTTTATGGAGGAATTGCACTCGCGCTCGAGTCGGGATTTTGTTTGCAAGCAGGGTTTAGTTTGAGTTTGAGCGTAGGTTGGTTGTGTTTTGGGTTTCGACCTTATGACTTGAAAATTGCAGGAACATGAACAAATAAATTAGCAATAATAGGGGAGTAAAAATATTACCATGATGGTTGTGGTCATAGGTGTTTCAGGCTATGCAACACCCTCAAATTTTAAATGAGTCCTTCTCCCTCATATAATTTCCAATCCCACGAAAAACCTGGGTGTGTTCGTAGGTGTTTCAAGTTCTGCAACACCCTCAAATGTCGAATGAGGCCTTCTCCCTCATACAATTTCCAATTCCATGAAAACCCTTAAAGACAGAGAACTCCAAAAACTAAGTGGTGACCTCAGAATAACCCACTTTGTGGGAATAAAATGTAGTCCCTGTGTGTGAAATTTTTTATGGAGGTCTTGTGCTCGAGGCTATTGGAAAAAAAAATTGTGGGAAATCAATGTAGTTTCAGTCCGTGTGTGAAATTTTTGATGGAGGAACTGCATTTGTGCTCAAGTCGGGCTTTTGTTTGCGGGCAGGGTTCAGTTTTAGTTTCGACGCGGGCCGGTTGAGTTTTGTTTTGTTATATATAATATATATTATATAAATATATTAATTATATAATGTATAATATACAATTAATATATTTATATAATATATATGGTATATAACACATAATATATGTATTATTATATATTATAATAATTAATATGTTATAGATTCAATATATATTATAAAATAATATAATAAATATATTATTATGATTAATATATATTATATAATTAATATAATTATATATAGTTAATTATATATTAATATGATTACCCCTAATACTCTGACCCCCTATGATGATGATGACAATGGTGATGACATTAATGATGATGATGGTGATGTCAATGACGATGACGATGATGATGATGATCATGATTGCGACAATGATGAAAATGACGATGCCGATGACGATGATGATGACGATGACGATGATCATGATTATGATCATGACTATGATGATGATGATGACAATGGTGATGACAATGGCGATGATGATGAAAATAGTGATTATGACAATGGCGATGATGATGACAATGATGATGATCATGACGATGATGATGATGATGATGATGAGGACTGCGACAATCACGATGACGATGATAATGATTTCCATGGCGATGACGATGATGATGACAATGATGATGATGATGATGATGATGATGATGATGATGACCATGCTAATGATGATGGTAATGACGATGATGACGACAATGGAAATGATGATGACGATGGAGATGATGATGATGATGATGATGATGATGACGACGACGATGGCGATGGCAATGATGATGATGATGACAATGGTTATGGCAATGATGATGACAATGGTGATGATGATGACAATGGTGATGATGACGACAACGATGATGACCATGGCGATGACAATGATGATGATGACGACTACGACAATCATGGTGATGATGACGACGATGATGATGATGATGATTATGACGATAATAATGATGATGATCACAATGATGATGATGACCATGGAGATGACGATGACAATAAAGATGATGATGACAATGGAAATGATGATGATGACTGTGATGATGATGATGATGATGGCGATGACAATGGAAGTGATGATGATGGTGGTGATGGAACAAGTTTAAATCTTACAATGGGGATTATTTCATGTCATATGGAATTGTTATCAAAGAAATTTATTTTTTAAATGGGAAAACCTCTTTGCAATAAGACAAACATGTAACATTGTTCTTCTTAATAGATTTCACATATCATTAAAAATATTGGCATGTAAGTCGATGTAAGCCATTGATCCAAATGTCCATGATGGTAGAGATAATTATAAATAACTACAAGATGGGTGATGGGTGGTAGGGAAAACAATATAGCATGATGACACTCCCCATAACCTCACACAAGATGTCCAAATAATATGATTTAGAGTCCATGATGAGTCAAGGAATGCCTCAAATCCACAACCATTGCAGTCATTCTACATGGTGGATGGTGAAGGGCACTGAGCCTAGCCACATATAGATTGGGAGACCCCCTTAAGTGTGGTTGCAGCGTAATGATGGTGCTCCAAAGCACATTTGAAGATTTTTCTCCATATGTTCAAAGATCCATAACCAAATCATATCTTCAAAGGTCACTAACTAAAACCACAAATGCATTACTTTAAAATTCATATGAATTGTAGGTATCTCAATACACATACACTTTAAGTTAGTTTAATAAAGTCAACAAAATTTGAACCTCAATTGATGCAAGGACAACAAAATCACATAGCCAAATCCATTAATGCACATGACCTTGTCTTGGAGAAACCATTAATATTTAACTTTGAATTGATGATAATAGAAAAAAGGCTCATAACCATATCCCTAAACTTATACCTAAACTTATAAGATGATAACAAAGTCTTATAACTAGATCCCCAAATTTAAAAGTTAAATCCACTATGGGTATAACCTAATTGATGGGAGGATAGCAAAGACTCGTATCCAAATGTGACAATATATATGTTATCTAAATAGATGAGAGGATAGAAAAAACTCACGATGACCAAATATGCCAACAAAAAGTAAATGCTAGAAAGGTTAATTCAATATGCATTGTATGTATGTCAAGACACACCAAAACCTCTTTGCACCTTTTGAGAATCACACTTATTTTCCTTCTTGAAAAGAAATAGTTCTAAAATGGATTTCGATTGGATTTTCATATGAGTGTCATATTTGCAATGTGACGTTGTCACCTACAAATTATACCATTCTAACTTCGAAGAAAATATGATTTTGAAAATTAAAAAAAATGAAAGAAGTGTAAAATCAACTTTGGTTGGATGCAAAATAACACATGTTTCGTGGAAAAATGAATTTTCATTCCTCAACATTTAAAACCATCTACTAAAACAAAATGATCCTCTATTACATGCAATTATCAATCACGTTAAACTGATTTTATTTTATAGAATTGTTTATATGTCAAAATGTAATGTATATAGGGAGGATATGTACTTCAGTGAGAGAGGTACCTAGGGGTATAATTAACATAATGCAACCATACTCATGAAATTAAATCCACTAAATAGTTGTGGTGAACTCACTAATTAATGTAGTGTTGTCATATTCATTGAATAAGTTCTACTAGGTAGTTGTTCGGTAATAAAGGTAATAATGAGGGGTATAAATTGGCATAAGCCCATATGAATACTCTTGAGAGAGTATATATATATATATATATATATATATATATATATATATATATATTGAACATGTTTTATATTGAAATGTAACAAGCATGTCTTGTGAAGTGGTATTTTCTAGTTTTGGTGTCAACTATTGGGTGTATTTACTCATTATTATGAAATTTATCTGTTTTGGTTCTTTACAAGTGGTATCATAGCACTTTCTTGGGCAAAAAGGGAAGAAATTGCCTTTTTTGGCACATTTTTAGGAGGAAAAATTGGATCATGTGTCTTGATCATGACGATGGTGATGATGATGATGATGACAATGGAAATGATGATGATGATGGGGATAATGATGATGATGATGGGGATAATGATGATGATGATGACGATGGAAATGATGATGATGATGATGAAAATGGTGATTAAAATGATGATGACAATGGCGATGATGATAACAATGGTGATGATGATGACCATGGCGATGACAACAATGATGATGATGATGAATGCGACAATCACGATGATGATGACCATGACGATGATGGTGATCACAATGATGATGATGGCGATGATGATGACCATGTTGATGATGATGATGATGATGATGATGACCATGACGATGATGGTGATCACAATGATGATGACCATGTTGATGATGATGATGATGATGATGATTGCGACAAACACGATGATGATGACCATGCTAATGATGACGATGATGATGATGATTATGATGTCAATGATGATGATGACCATGTTGATGATGATGATGATGATGACTACAACAATCACGGTGATGATGATGATGATGAATGACGATTGCGACAATCACGATGATGATGATGATGACCATGACGATGACAATGACAATGATGATGATGATGACCATGATGATGACAATGACAATGATGACGATGATGATGATGATGACGACTATGATAATAACAATGACAATGATGATGATGACCATGGCGATGACGATGATGATGATGATGACAATGATGGAAATCAAGATGACAATGATGATGATGATGAGGAATGCGACAATCACGATGACGATGATGATGATGACCATGGCGATGACGATGATGATGATGATGACAATGACGGCAATCAAGATGAAAATGATAATGATGATGAGGAATGCAACAATAATGATGACGATGATGATGATGACCATGGCAATGACGATGACGATGATGATGAAAATGGCAATGATTATGATGATGATGATGATGATGACGATGATGATGGTGATGGTGATGATGAAGGTGATGATGATGATGATGACAATGGTGATGAAAATGATGATGATGATGACAATGATGATGATGATGATGATGATGGCAATGAAAATGTTGATGATGATGATGAAGACAGTGACGATGATGATGATGATGACCATGATGATGATGATGATAACTATGATGATGATGATGATGATGATGACGGCGATGATGATGATGACGGCGATGATGATGATGATGATGATGATGATGATGATGATAACGACTGCAATGATGATGATGATGTCGACAACAGCAATGTTGATTATGGTGATGACAATGACAATGATGATGACGATGACGGTGACACCACGACGAAAATCATGATAGTGATGATGAGGAGGAGGAGGAGGAGGAGGATGAAAATGTCG
This sequence comes from Picea glauca, assembly GCA_000966675.3. Classification (NCBI taxonomy): domain Eukaryota; kingdom Viridiplantae; phylum Streptophyta; class Pinopsida; order Pinales; family Pinaceae; genus Picea; species Picea glauca. The sequence continues at coordinate 136,129 of JZKD02S0857297.1, forward strand.
ATTATGATGATAAAAATCATGATGACGACGACAATGATTAACCCATATAAATAAATACTTTAAAGTGAATAAATCATATAAAATATATAATCACATAACTCATACATTTCATGATTTTTGTAATATCATTGATCATATTCTTCTTCATCCAAGTCTACATCTGTATCATTTGGTTCAGAATCGACATTGAAAGGATTTTCCATAACAACATCATCATCAAAGTCATTTTCGATAATATCATCATTGAGAACATTGTCATCTACAGCTGGCTCAACTTCTTTGACTTCTTCATTTAATGGTACATTTACCTCATGCTCCTTTGCATCTTCTTCTTCTTCAATGTTATATTCTTCTAGTACATTATACTTTACATTCCTTCCTCTTGGATCATATCTAACAACGTATGACCAACCTACTTTACCTATAACCTCTAAATAAAAGACTTGCTCACATTGGCTTGGAAGAACATAAGTTTTTGTACCCGGCTCGAACATCATTGTATTAACCATGGTAAATCCATTGGCATGGTCAATAACAGCTCTATCTGGATCATGTTCATTCATTTGTAACCTATACCATTTGACCTTGAATGGAACTAACTTGAAGCATTTAAAAGACGTGCTCACATTGGCTTGGAAGAACATAAGTTTATGTACATGGCTCAAACATCCTTGTATTAACCATGGTAAATCCATTGGCAGGCTCAATAAAAACTCTATCTGGATTAGGTTCATTCATTTGTAACATGTACCATTTGACCTTGACCAGAACTAACTTGAAGTATTTAAAGTCACACTCGATTATATCATCCAAATGCCCATAGTATCTATTTTCTAATATTTTTTTATGCCTACCACTTCTTGAGGAAACATTAGTGACCTGACAGACTGCATTTATCCCACAATCAGAGGTTTATTCTTGTCATCCAACTTCTTGATGCAAAATTTATGACCATTGCACCACATAGCCTTGTGGTGTGTCAACTGCAATATGCCTAACACGTAAAAAAAATGCATTATCAATCAATAAGCATATTTAGACTTAGGAAAGGTTTATAAAAAACACACCACATAGATTAATATATTGGAAAAAAACTAAAACATGATGTGGGTGAATAATATGCTTGCCTATTTATGTTTCAAATCATATGCTAAATCAATTTCCCTTTGAGTAAGATTGGTATCCTGATTATGATGAGATTCTTTAAGTAAAGCAGTCATTGAACCTTCCCATGATAACATACCATTACATTGTATACATCGATCTACCCATACCTTCATCCAATGAAGATTGTTTGTGATGTATAAATGTAATGCATCCTACTCTCAACCAATTGTATGAAAAAGGAAAAAAAATTACTAATTAGAATAAAGATTAATAATTGATCATGGAAGCTAAATAAAACTTAAATAAGTACAATATAGAAATAAATCAATATTAATGAAAAGTATTATATATCTCCACCATCTAATTACCTTTCACTTTCCTCATTCTACCTTTCCCGACTAAGACCTCCCCTTCAAATTTGTTAATGGAATTGACATCCCAAATACGAGGCACCTTCATGATTTTTGTTGCTAATTTAGGAAGATATTGACTAATATACACCAAATATTGATATACCATATAGCCCTCCACCATAGAGCCCTCGAGACGTGCTCTTTGTCTAATGAAAGCCTTCAATGACTTCAAGTGCCTCCCCACCATCCTCATTGACCTTGTGTGTACAGGTCCACATATTTCAATCTCTTCAACTTGGTGTATGAGGTAGTGTTCTTGTGCATTGAAAAAAATCGGAGGTAGATACTTTTTCATTTCACACATTAGTCAAGGAATTTCTCTCCTCCAATATTTTATATCTTCTTTATGGATTTATTTAGATGACAACCACCTACACATGATATAACAAATCAAATCACAGGTTTCAAAAACAACGTATATACATTGAAAGTAAAACAAGTGTTGAGAAGTTGAGCAACAAAGATTTTGCATATAAATCATTAATATTAGCTCATGTATTTTCCAAGATCATATATAACTTGTTTTACATTGTTTTCAAAGCTGTTACAGAGAGATAGAGGTAAAACATATTGTAACAACAAAGGGATCGTTAATTTTTTTGAAAATAAAACCAAATTATAATACTAAAATGTCATATATTTACCAATATATAAATCTACCAAAATAATTACCTTAATGAAGGTATGTCGGTCATGAGTTTTCACCCCACCAAATTCACCTTTCTTCGTTAATATATTCTTTATGTTTGAAGCAAATCATGTGGGAAATTTAATTTTCCAAATGACCTTTTTTACAAAATTGTTTTCCTACTCTGTAAATAACCGTGGAAGACTATTTCGGTGTCCATTGCTATTTGAATAAATCACATTTTGCAGATGGTTGGCTTCCTAAATGTCAATACAAATTTTGACAATTTTTTTTCTTTATCACTCCTTCCGTCTATGATTCTCCACAACGTTTATGTTACATTCTTCTCAATATGCACTATATCAAACAAATGAGTTATTTGTAGTTGTTCATAGTAAGGAAACCTATTGAATTGTATAGGGTAACTTTTCATTCCTCATGGAATCCCATTAATGCCTTAATGACATTTATGAAAAATAATTAATGAGATTACAACAATAATTGTTAGATACAATAAAAAAAATTCAATACAAATTAAAATTGTAAAACATTAATATATATGACACATAGACTAAATGCTTACCTTGATGATTTCTATTATATTCCAACTTCCATAGGTGAGGTGTCATTCTTCGTGGTTTTATTCCAGTCTCTTCTTTCAAATTGAAAAGATGTTTTTTTGTAGTTCGGTACCTATGGTTCTTAGTGAGGAAGTGCCTATACTCATCAAATACCTCCTTTCTTAGAATTATTGAACAACATGATTTCATCCTAGGACCACAAACGGGACATGAAAATTTACCCTTTGTTTGAAGACCTGCAAGATATGAATTAATGTCAGTATTATTTATATAACAAGGAATTAATATTTAAGAAGCATGCATCGTATTTTCATAAAATTATATACTATTAAAGTGCAGTAGTATGTTACATACCACAGAAATTTGTTAGCCATGGGGCATCATAATTTTCCATGTAAGTATTCCATTGAATTGAAATTTCTTTTGTCCTATTAGTCTAGAGATATCATACATAGTGATGTCATTCCATAACTTTAGTATCTCGTCAACAAGAGCTCAATATATACATTCATATATTTCACTTGGTACTTACCTAATTGGGTGAAAGTACACATAATTATATATATATATATATATATAAAGTAACTATGCAATGAATAAGACAAATGAAATGCAACATTCAAACCAATTTTGTAAGAAAATCCTAGAACAATCATTTCCAACATTGTGTGCTCCCTCTTTATTGACATCCAAGGAGGAAGGTTATTGTTTATAACAAAAATAGGCCACACTAAGTAAATAGACCTGAGCTCACCAAATGGATTGACACTGTCAACTGTTAATGAAAGCCTAACATTGTGTGGTTCTTCTTTAAAAAATGGCCATATTTCTTTGATGTTCCTAAATGAAAAACCATGTGCAGGCATTCAAAGAACACCATATTTACTTATGTTTCATGCATGGTAATCCATAAACTATGCAATACTTTGGCACCTAAAAAATCACTGCAAATGTGGAATTATCGGAATATGACGAAGAACCTTCCGAGGCACATTTTTTGTTACTTGACCAGTTTGATATCTATTGATATGACATTGCGGGCATTTTGTTTTTGATGCATATTGTCCATAATATATAATATGATCATTCGAACATGCATCAATAGCATGATACTCCATTCCAATATATTTCATAATAGCACACAACTCTCGGTATGTGCGAGGTAAATTATTTGACGATGGTAAGAAAAATTCACCTAACAATCTACAACATAAAAAATAACTAGTTAATGTAAATAATAGTAACAAAAAATATTGTGTCCTTAATTAACACATTAATTGACACTAAAAATAGAGAAAAATAAAATCGACCTTTACATATAATATGTGATGAATAACATTATGTACCTTAGGATCTATGTGATACAAGTGTTTGACAAACCATTCAATGCCTTCAAGTTCACCAACAAAATTATAGCAAAGAGAATATTTGTTCTTGAGCCTTCATAAAGGGGTTTTTCTTCCTTATCAAGCAGAGGTACATCATGAATATCATCAAATTTTTCCTCATCAATAGGAGAAAATATGTCTTGGATCAATATATTTGTCCCATCATCTGGCTCGGCAATATTATTGGTGTCATGTTATTCCATAAGATTGACTTGATCTTCAAGATCCATGCCATCTTCGACATATTGTACAATAGTATTTCTACTACTACAGGGCAGATATTTATCTGATGATAGACACCTGGGAGGATTTATATTTACAATTACAAACAATCAATAACATTAGTGTATATAACAAGTATTAAAATGAAAGAAAATTTTATAAATACAATCTATACAAAGACATATATAATGACTAACTTACCATGGGATGATATGTATACCCCCCTTCACAATGCCCATACCTCCAACAATGTATTTTAACTATTTTCCTTATAGGTCTTCTTCTTTTCAAGCCCTTGGATTGATTGCAAGGAAAATAACATTTCCCATCACCAACATGTGCCTCCAATGCAACCCTTAACCTAGCAAACTTTCTTTCACTCTCTTCATGTGTTGGCATTGGGATTTCCTAAATTTATAACAAGATGCACTAAAATAATATAATTACATTAATATACAAATATATTCTTACGGTATAAATGTCATCAAATTATATTGAACCCATATTGTAGATTTTAACCTTGTACAATATTTTACTGCAAATAGATTTTCAATAAAAGAACAAAAAAGATACAATGGAAAATACACACATTACACAGATATTTTTCCCTGGAAACCCAAATCAGGAAAACCAGCATATTTTATATTCATTCATAGTGATACATTGTTTACAATACAATATACATATAGGATCCAAAGGCATCCAAAACCCTAAACTGATGACATGGATTAGTCAACAACCCTAATTCCTTAATTGGAAGTAGAAAACCATCGGAAAAAACCATGTGCCAAAAAACCACCCAACAATCGACACAAAAATTGAGGCGACATGGAAAATGAGGCAAAAATGTGACAAGTTTCTCGAGGCAAAAAAAATCTCAGGGGCGTTGCCCCCAAACCCCTGCGCGCCTGGCGCAACGTAGTAGACACTAGAGCTAGTCGTGCAAAGAATATAACACATACCCAACATTCTCCCACTTTTTTTATTCTTTGCATACAGGGGGTTACAAGGTTACATAGTCAAAAATCCAGGGCAGCAATGCCCATGGATCCTCTACACCAAGAGAACTTCTCAGTGCTCATATATTTTGTTAATGAATTTGCAACATTCTTCAAAGTGTCCACCTTCATGGGAAACACTTTATTTTCTTCAACCATGTCTCTCACAAAGTGATATTTAATATCAATATTCTCTGTCTTTGAATGATAAGTCGGGTTCTTTGCCAAAAAAATTGCACTCTAACTGTCACAATCTATCCTTACAACTTGTTGTACCAACCCAATATCTGAACAAAATATTTGTAACCATATTGATTCCTTACTTGCATGAGTGGTTGCCATGTATTCAACTTGTGTAGTTGAAAGTGCCACTACAACCTGTCTTTTGCTCATCCAACTGATTTCTCCTCCAAACAGGTTAAACACATACCTTCTTGTAGATATCCTACAATCCATATCTCCAACCCAGTTTGCATCCACAAATTCATGTATTTCCAACACTCTGTCCAATCCTGGTCTTCCTTGGTAGCACAATCCATAGCTAGCAGTGCCACACAAATACCTGAAAACCCTTTTTACTGTTGTCCAATGGTCCTTACCTGGTTTTGACATATACCTGCTCAAAACTCCCACTACATGTGCAATGTCTGGTCTAGTACAGACTATTGCATACATCAAACTACCAACTGCACTCTCATATGGAACACGACACATGTCCTCCTCCTCTTGTCGTGTCTTGGGACATTGATCCGCGGATAACTTTACACCAACACGACTAGGGACCTTGATCGGTTTACATTCCTGCATATTAAACCTCTGCAATATTGTCTCGACATGTTTTCTTTGATTTAACCATCGTTTCCTCTTTTTCCACTCTCTTTTAATTTCCATGCCAAAAATGAAATTTGAAGCATTGAGCTCCTTCATGTCAAATTTAGAGGACAACTGATTTTTCACATCTTGGATAATCTCCTTGTTGTTTCCTATTAGCAACATGTCGTCCACATACAAGACCAAATAAATCAAATGATCGCCAATTAATTTAAAATACACACAATGATCCTCTTTTCTTCTTGTGAATCCAAGTCCCGGCATATAAGTATCAAATTTTTGATACCATGTCCTTGGTGATTGTTTTAAACCATACAGGGAATTTTTCAGCTTGCATACCAGTTCCTTCTTTCCCTTCACGGCAAAGCCTTATGGTTGGTTCATATAGATTTCTTCTTCTAGATCCCCATGTAGGAATGTTGTCTTCACATCCATCTGTTATACTTCAAAATCAAATATAGTAGCAACCGATAATAGAAATATTATAGAAGTTAACTTGGAAACAAGAGAAACAATCTCACCAAAATCAATTCCCTCAACCTATGATAAATCCTTTGCTACTAATCGAGCTTTGTATTTCTCCACTTTGCCTTTTGCATTCAGCTTCTTTTTAAATACCCATTTGTTGCCAATGGGATTTCTTTCATTCAGCAACTCCACTAGATCCCAAGCCTCATTCTTATCCAAGGCTTCCATTTCTTCATCCATGGCCTTCTTCCAGAGCTTTCCATCCTCTAAATTCATTGTCACCCTAACAATTCTAGGATCATCATCAGTAATAGACAAAGAAAAATTTGAACGAAAATCAGATGGATTATACCTTTCCAATAGCCTTCTTTCTCGAACCAATCTCCTCAATATTGGAGTATGAGGATCTTCTTCTTCTAATTCCCGATCTCCTATAGAGTCTAATTCATCATCCTTTAAATCAAACTCTATTTTTTTTTGTTCTTCTTTACTTGGTAGGAATTCTTGTTTAACAACATCCTTCATTTCTCTAAATACCACATCTCGGCTATACACAACCTTATTAGTTTTTGGGTTCCAAATCTTATAACCTTTGAGACCATCTTTCTACCCAATAAAGATACACTTTTCGGCCTTCCTATCTAGCTTACTCATGTTTTCCTTTGGAACATGAACACAGGCCTCACAGCCAAATACCTTGAGATGTGTGAGAGAAGGTTTCTTACCAGTCCATACATCTTGTGGAGTCTTGTCATCCAACACTAATGAGGGTGATTTTTTGACCAGGTAACATGCAGTACCCACTTCCTCTGCCCAGAATTATTGCCCTAACCTAGCACTCTTGAGCATGCACCTTGATTTTTCCATCAACATCCAATTCATCCTTTCTACAACTCCATTATGTTGAGGTGTATATAGAGTAGTCTTGTACCTTGTTATACCGCACTTCTTACAGAATTCTTCAAATTCATTCATGTGGAACTCTCCATCATTATCTATCCTCTGCACCTTAATTCTTTTCTCTGTTTGATTCTCAACAAGAGCCTTAAACTCTTTAAACCTTTCAAAGACTTCAAATTTCTTCCTGAGGAAATATATCCAAGTATTCCTCAAGAATACATCTATAAATGAGACATAGTACACAAATTTTCTCAATGATGGAACTGACACATGTCCAAACACATCACTGTGAACTAACTAGTTATAAAATTCCTTCTGCCCTTATTGCACCAGAGGGTAATCTTACCCGATTATGCTTCCCATATACACAATGTTCACCGAAATCAAAATCCAGAGAGAAATTAGACATACCTTCAACCATACCTTTACCATGTAGTAGTCGAAGACCCTTCTCTCTGATATGGCCCAGTCTTTGATGCCACAACATAACCTTTTCTCTAGAGACTATAGAATTTCCTTCTTCTTCAACTCCAATATCAAGAACAATAGAAGTAGAACACCCATCACTAATAGTGCTTCCTTGTAGCTTATATAGAGTTCAAAACCGAACCCCCTTTAGCAACATTATTGCTCCTCAAACCACCCTGCAGGTTTCCTTTTCAAATATTGTTTTTACCCCTGCATCATCCATTTTTCTTACAGAAATAAAATTTATGGCCAAACCTGGGATGTGCAGAACATCGGGTAGTGTTTTAATCCTTCCATCTATGAGCCTCAACTTGAATTTTCCTCGTCATGTGATTCTAGTTGTCGAGTCATCACCTAGGAAAACATTACCTCCATCATACCTTTCATATTCACAAAACCACTCCCTATGGGGAGTCATATGAAAGGATGCACCTGAGTGAACCAACCATGCCTTGTGATTTACATGTGTGCTTGAAAAATCCAATTACACATCCCCTCCTTCTTCCTTGGAGATCTTTTCTTCTGTAGAAGGAGCTTCTTCAGATCCCTTATTTTTCTCAATTTTGGATCTACACTGCTTCTTGTAGTGCCCTTATTTTCCACATCTCCAGCATACCTTTAAAAATTTTCTGGAAGATTTAGATCTACTCTTAGACTTATATCTCCCACTTGAGGACTTATATATATTCCTTTCCTGGGAGCATCCTCTTGCAAATAATGCATATGTGTTATATCCTTCCATGTTCTTTCGTCTGGTAAAGAGCATATTAAACTGATACACTTATCTTCATCTAAAATTTTAATCTCAACAGATACTAACTGAATTACCATAGTATTGAAGTCATTCAAATACTCTGCCATCGAGTCTCCATCTCTCATCCTCAGGTTATACAACTTATTTCTCAGGAAAAAATTATTTACTAGGGACTTAGACTGATACAACTTCCCCAACTTATCCCATAAATCTTTGGTTGTAGCTTCCTCTGACATATTTATTAATACTGAATCTAAGAGAAACAGTCGGATTGTAATCTTCGCCTTCCAATCCAAATTTTTCCAGTCATTTTTTAACGTTCCTGTAGGTGCAGTACTTGGATCCACTGATCTCTATCCACCAAAATATCTTCCACCTTGAACTTCCACAACTCAAAACTTTTCCCATTAAACTTCTTGATCTCCATTTTCAAATTGTTCACCATTTATTTTCACCTGAAAAATCAATACCACATACCTCCCAATGTAACAAGGCTTACCACAGTCCCGAGCCAAACACTTGACCACAAAGGCGTCCCCCTGAAGCCAACAATGCTCTGATACCAAATGTAGATTTTAACCTTATACAATATTTTACTGCAAATAGATTTTCAATAAAAGAACAGAAAAAATATAGTGGCAAATACACACATTACACAGATATTTTTCCCTAGAAACACAAACCAGGAAAACTAGCATATTCTATATTCATTCATAGTGATACATTGTTTACAATACAATATACATATAGGATCCAATGGCATCCAAAACCCTAACCCAATGACCTGGATTAGTCAACAACCCTAATTCCTTAACTGGAAATAGAAAACCATCGGCAAAAACCATGTGCCAAAAATTTCCCAACAATGGACACAAAAATCGAGGAAATATGAAAAATGAGGCAAAAATGTGACACATTTCCCAAGACACTAAAGCTAGTCATGCAAAGAATATAACACATACCCAACACATATATAGTATATAATTAATCCATTTTCCTCATAGATTTAGTAAAGGTTTATAACAATAGTCAACAATTAATCAACAAATTAAAACCATACATTTTTACCACATAAGTTCCAAAGCTTGACTATAAGCAAGTAATAAAATCAAACAATAAAAGAGAACTAGACCAAGACAAATTATATAGTAATTATATGGAATTGAGTAGACATGTTCATACATATTTCCTAGGCAACAATTTGTGTCCCCAAATAAAAGAGGGTATAAGGGTTAGGGATCCAATTTGGGTATTTAAAAAAGAGACAAAGTAATATTAAAAATTTGTGACCTTCAAAGTACAAAATCTGAGCTATGCAGATCAAGAATTGGCTTTGAGACAAGTAGCACATAAAAAAAAGACTAATAAATTATGCAGTGAACAATGAGCATTAAAAGCTTTTATAATCATTGCACCTACAACAAAATAGTCGAAATCACTCACCGTTGTTGATCTTCCGATGAACGTTGACTATGTCAAAGTTGACCAAGTCAGTGACTATTGAACCACTTTCAAATGGGTAGTTAGAATTCTCTACATTCGTTGATAGATAGAAAAACTATCATTGAAAGAGCGAAGGATATAGAAGTTCATCAGAAGTACGACATTCATTGGGGCACCCAGAAAAAATGATTAAAATTTTAATATTATGTCATAATTTTCGACGATATGATTAATTTTATCCTTATCGTCGAAAGTTTTTGTCGAATTTTGACCCCATATGTAGTAGTGTACGAGAAGGAGTCTATTCCTATATTTTAGGAGGTTGTTGATGTCTAGTTGGTTTGAGATATTCTCTCCAAATATTTAGCTTCCTAGATTGGTGTGAGGTTGAGATATTTTCTCAACCAAGTAGATCGTTAAATCAAGGTAGTTCTTCTATCTTGAGACAAAGCTTTTGTATCAATATGTACTCTATTTCATATTTTAATAGACTGCTAAGCACAATTTTGGTGTATAATTATATTGTCTACTCTCACTCTCCCATTTCCCAATAGATTTGATTGATATCTTGTTGTTTGAGGCTGAGGAGAGAGAGTCATTGTGAAGATTGATTGCTAAATTCTGCAACATACTACATTCATCTTCCAAAATATCAAGCCTTTATTTTTGTTGAAGCAGTAAACTCGTGATGGGTGCATACTGAGAGACATGGTAATGTTCACCTTATGTGTTGGGAGTTCATAAGAGTACCCATGACCTCTACTTTTATCCATTGCCACCCACAACTTGTCCAGGTTTCTCAACGCTCCATGTGTCCAAAATAAAACCCTAGTGCTCAAGAGAGAACCCACACTTTTTTTCCTTGGTGTCCATAAAATTGAGTTTGAGCTCTAGCCAGAGGAGAGCCCCATGCACTCACTCTCCATTTTCTAGTGCAACATGTGAACTTAAGTGACTAGGAAACCCATAGCATGCAAGAGACGTAATTTCAATTTGTTGGCAATCCTACGTAAACCCTAACCCTAGTTTTTGAATGAATCAAATGCACAATGTAACGTCTAAACATTCCACACCATAAACCTGTCTCTAAGGTGCCCCAAGGAATCATATTGTTGTCTGAACACCCACGTTTTTCATTTGGGTCAGGCATAATCTTTTCTCACTTTTCCTCATTCGTTGAGGGTCCAAACGTGGCATGGAGCATCCACCTTGAGCGCTAGTGAAACGTTGACATGAAATCCAAGGACACAAACTATTATGATACTCATGTTCATGAAAGATTCCATCTGGAACATAATCATCATGGATTCATTGAAGGAGGTGAATGAAGGTGCAATCCATTGGTGTTTGGAGGCCCCTAGGTATCTTCATTAATTAAAAAAGTTGTAATTGCTATGTGGATTATGTGCTTGTTCAAGCATGTGTATAATTGCTTCCATGATTCTAAGGGTCTCATTAACGGGTGAGTGGGATACTAAGGAACATTAATATTCCATCAATACTAATTATACAAGCTAAGGAATGGGTTAGCTAATCAATACAGTAACCAGAGGATAGTTTCACTAAGAAATTAATTGAGCATTGCAACCAACTCAACGGCCTAAGTGGCATAGTGAGCGTAGACTATAATAAGTGTTATGTGACAGTGACAGCATGTGTAGAGCTTAGATGTCTATTGGCCTGAATTGTTATTTTCATTTCCAACTAATTGATGGGTGCAGGGAAGAGGAGTGAGGCTTGGTAGCCTCCAGGAGACTGAGGTCCATATGCACAACTCAAGGATAGAACTGAGATAGAGTTCATAAATCAAATTCCACACAAGTATTTGTGTTGTTGAAGCGAGTGGGATATCAGCCCATCGATTATGGATCAATTAAATATGGCATCAAGAAAACATTATTCTACATTTATGGTAGTAGACACTTTGACCAAAAGTGCACATTTTACTCCAGTAAAGACTATTTATCAAGCACCAAAAATTGCAAGATTGGTCATCAACGAGACAATAAGATTACATGGCATTCCAAAGAAGATATTAATGGAAAAATATTCAATATTTATGGGAATATTTTGGACAAGTTTCCAAGAAGCATTGGGAACACGACTTAATTTTAGTACAACATACCATGTAGAGACTCACAAACAAACTGAAAGAATAAATTAGAAAGTAAAAGACATGTTTTGCATGTATGTAATGGATCAATAGAAATGTTGGGAAGAGTTTTCACCCCTTGTTAAATTTGTGTATAATAATAGTTATCGAAGTTCGATCAAGATGGGATTGTTTGAATTTTTGTATGGTAGGATATGTAGGATACCTCTTAGTTGGGATAGGCTAGAGTATAGAGTCCCGGTTGGACCGGAAGTAATCCAATAAATGCAAGAACAAATGAAAATGATTAAGGGAAGATTGAAAAAATCACAATATAGAAAAAAGAGTTGTTTGGATGCACATAGAGTTGACAGAAATTACAAAGTTGGGGACAAAGTATCCTTGTGGATGAGACAACAAAGGAGCTCAATTAAATTTGGAAAAGGAGCTAAGTTGTCACCGTGACATGTGGGACCATTTGAAATTCTTGAAAGAAATGGACCAATTGCTTATCTTACTGCATTGCCATTGTTATTAGATTGTATGCATGATGTTTTTCATGTATATGTGTTATATCATTATATTTCAGATCATTCACATGTTATTGATTTGAGTTATTTGTAGATATCGGATGAGGGGGCTTGATAATCGAACCCATCAGCATTTTGGACCCATGCACTCAATATCTTTGGTATCACTTGGTAGATCAAGTAAAGGTCTAGTGGGATAGTTATAGTCTCAATTCAATGACTTGGGAGGACGCAACTAAAATGAATCAACAATTTCCATATTTATTCTAGAAGTTTAAGACAAAGTTTCATGAAGAAGGGGTGTATGTAGTGCCCCATTTTTTTCTACGTGTTTGACATAACAGATCTTATTGTTTGAAAGCATTTGTTTGTAAATGACTTGATTTATTGACTTGTATTATGATGATGAAACTCAAACTTCTAGTTATCTTATTGGCATTAAGTGATGATTTTAAATTGGTTTATTTAAATGTTGTTATGATAATATGGATGGATTAAAAATAGATTTATATGATGCAATGGACACTGTAAATCCATATGATTGTGATAATTTGAAATGAAAATGTTGGATACATTAACTTGGAGATGTTATTGATGGTTTTCCTAGTGTAACAGGAAACCACAGGTGTATATTGACATGGGATTGTGTTAACATTATATTGGACTCCAGATTGAGTCAAGGTATTATAATATGTTATATGGTTAATATTATACTTTGATTTTGATTATGGAACTATTTGATGTGTTGACTATAGTGTGAGTAGGCACATGGAACATGTTTGTCAATCAATCCACATATGGGTAATGTGTTGTATGGAAGTGTACAAAGTACCATTAGAAGAGGAGGAACAACATTTGTGTTTCCACCTATTAGCACTCATTTTCTGCCACTTGGGTTGAAAAGATGGTGATGCTTTTACTTAGAGGTTGCATGTTTCCATGAGGATAGGTTGTGGATTTGGTCACTCACGAGGTATAGCTTAGGGGTACATAAGAAGGTAATGACTTTATTCCATAGTGAACAATAGTGTTAGAGACCTAACCTCCATAACCCCTCACTTAGGTAGAATAATATATTTTTCATGTAATAAATGCCGACATTAGTTAATAAGGCCTATTTAATAAATGTGAACAAGTCAATGTAAGAATACCTAATAGAAGCTTCCGCTTCTAGAAATATCTTCCTCTAGAATGTTCTTTAGAAGATGGAATTAGTATAAATAAGAGTAGGAGGCATGAGAAGTCTTTGTCTTGAGAATTATTGTAATAGAGCTCTACTCTACTGGAGGTTTCCCCCTCGAAGAGGCAAGTGAACATTGCTTTCTTTGAATAAAGGTATTATTTTGGGTATTGCTCTTCTCAATATTTTTTCGTTCCATTGATATATGTTGAATATTCCTATTTATTCCTATTATTTTACATCTAGTACCTTACAAGTGGTATCAGAGCACTTTCCTTGGCAGGAATTGTGGGTAAAAAAAAAATCACGGTTATAGGGACGTGTATTGTTGATGTCTTTAAAGCACAAATATATGTTGTTCAACGAGTAAAAATGTGGTGGGGAAGACTACACTCAAGAAATAGAGATGATTTCACAGGGTTTCCTAGAAACCAAATTTTTCCCCTTGTTGGAAACCTTTGTAACCCATGTTGGTACCCCTCGAGTAGTACCGCATCAGACAGAATCTGTACATGACCATCACTTCCACATACCGGCAGGTATATCAAGAGTCCCCTGGGTCTCCTGAAACCATCCCTAGATCAACCGATCGGCCGCCTAACTGTTATAGTGCTACCAAGAACAACACTTGGGAAGATACTCTCTAGTACCTAGGTAATCGAGTAGTATGGATAAGGGTATGGTTGACCCTCCTTACTTGGTGCCCTAAGATATTGGGACGAGTACTATTGTTCGACCCCACACATATATCAGAGATTTATAGCACAGGGAAAACCCTTGTTCATAGGCACCCTGAAAACCCTATCCTAGAGGGAACATACCAAACAAGGAATATAAAGGATATTTTGGTCGTGCAACCTTGCCTCCTGCATTCTAGTTGTGAAATTAATACACATATTTTTCTATTAAGAATTTGGGCATTTCAACATTGCAGTGTTATTCAAGTCGAAGTATAAGTCCACAGGAGTAAAAAAAAAGATTAGTGGTCCTGTCAACACCCTTATTTGGGACCTGACCCATTGGATTCCTCTCATTTCCCTTATCGCAATGATAAATATCATTTTTAAGCCTTTTTTTCAGTGGACCCGACCCCCTTCCAGGCACCCTTATTTGCAACCTATCCCATTGCATTCCCATTTTTGCCTTGATCATCGCACGGTATTTGTCTCTTATAATCCTTTATTTTTCTATGGTCCCATCCACCCTTCATAGCACCCTTATTTGACATATCTCCCATTAGATTTCTCTTCTCTCTTTGATTGCAGTCATATATCTCACCCATCCACTTTTTTCCAATGGACCCATTTCCCCTTACAGGCACCCCTCCTATCCAAATGGCCAACACTCGCAACCAAGACCTGCAAGCTACCATCACCCAAAACAAGGATAACATCCAACACGTGACTTCTAAAATTACTTCCACAATTCTAGATTTGCACACTTCCAAGACCAAATTCAACACTAATTTGAAGCCATGGATACCAAATTCACGAACAAATTTGACACCCTCAAATCCCTTGTCAACCAGTTGTTGAACCGCTTATGGGGCCCTTCCTCCTCGGAACAACCGTCCCACTTAGATGGTGTTGAATCCTCCAATTTTAAGGTTTTTCAATCCAACTCCTTTCATTGTGACCCCTGTCTTCCCAGAGTTGAGGCCAATAAATTTGATGGCTCATATCCCACAAGTTGGGTCACTCAAATGGAGCATTATTTTTCTTTGCATGGCATTACTAATGAGTTGGCAAAAATTTGTTATGTTGTTCTCTATCTAGATACTAAACACTGGAAATGGTGGCAATGGCGTAAAAATGCATGCTTGTTGTAGATCTCTATGAATACTTGGACACTGACACCCACTATTTAGGCAGTTTGACCAAGTTGAAACAATTGGGCACAATGGAAGACTTTATAACCACCTTTGAGCACTTGGACTTCAGAACGGATGGCATGATAGATGCGTTCTTCCAAGAATGCTTTATTAGTGGCCTAAAGGATGAAATATGAGCCTAGGTCCTCATGGCTCGACCTCAGACTTGGTTGGAAGCTACTAAACGTGTCAAAGAAGCACAACATGTTGTTTTATCCTAGAAAAAAAAACCCTCTTTCTTCCTCACTCTCGACCCACCAATTCGCCCCTTCTCGCCACCCCTCTCAAGGTCCAGAACTTAACTCAGGTAGAAATGGTTGAACGCCAACTCAAGGGCCTTTGCTATAATTGTGATGACAAATATTTTCCTAGGCACAATTGTAAGGAACAAAATCTTTTTATGGCCATTTTTGAAGATGTTGCTGACAAGGAGGATGAAGTTCCCCCTGTGGATGAGCTACTCCCTCTAGATGCTACTACTTCATCCGCTGACCCACCAAAATTTGAACCACTAATTTCACGGCATGCCCTCACTGGCTTCTTTGCTCCACAAACCCTCAAGTTAATTGGATACATTAAGAATAGGAAAGTCATCATCCTTGTTAACAGTGGAAGCACACATAATTTTATTCACCGCCGCATTGCCCAAAAAACAATTTCTATATTTGTATGGTCAACAATTATCAAATCATGATAGCCAATGGTGGTTCCATGAAATATGGTGGGCGTTGTGAAAATGTGCACCTACAAATTGGTCAGTACCCCCTGAAATCTCATATGTTTTCTATCGACATGGGTGGTTGGGACATTGTGCTTGAGGTTGAATGGTTACGCACTTTAGGCCCCATTCTCATGGATTTTGAGGAATTAACCATGTAATTCCAACAACAGTGACAACAATATTAGTTCCAAGGAATCACAACAAGATCCCTTGAGATCATCAGTTCCCATCGAATGGAAAAGCTCCTCAAAAAAGGTCATTCGGGCATTATTTCCCAACGCCATTCCATTCAAGCAGTTGAGACACCCTATGTGCATCCTGACCTCCAATCTATCATATCCAAACACCTAGTTGTTTTTTCCACTCCCTAAGGACTTCCCCCTTCCCATGGTGTTCATGATCATTACATTTCTCTTGTCGCAAGCAGTCTTCCTCCCAATGTTCGCCCTTATCGTCATCCCTTTGCCCAAAAGAGTGAAATTGAGAAAATCGGTCAAGAATTTCTCAACGCGGGTGTTATCCATCCTAGAACCAGCCTAGATTCTTCTCATGTGGTTATGGTACTCGAGAAGTAAGGCACTTGACGCATGTGTCCAAACTTTTGCGCCCTCGATAAACTCACCATCAAATACAAATTCCCCATTCCTATCATTGATGATATCTTGGATGAATTGAGTGATGCTTAATACTTTACTAAACTTGACCTCCATTCTGGCTACCACCAAATACGTATGAAAGAAGAAGAAATTCCCAAGACTTCATTTAGAACTCATGCATGTCACTATGAGTTATTGGTCATGCCATTTAGCTTATGTAATGCCCCATCCACATTCCAAAGTCTCATGAATCATGTCTTTGGTCCTTTTCTCCGTCATTTTGTCTTATTTTTCTTTGATGATATTCTCATCTATAGTAAAAATTGGACAACCCATCTCACTCATGTGGATCAAATTCTCCATCTACTCTCTCATCACCAAATTTTCCTAAATGTATCTTTGGAGACTCGGAAGTGGAGTACCTGGGTCATATTGTTGGCAAGGATGGTTTAAGGATGGATCCTAAGAAAATTGAAGCTATGCAGGATTGGCCTCGACCTAAAACTCTTAAGATCTTGCATGGTTTTTTGGGTTTAACAGTCTATTATTGCAAGTTTGTTAAGAATTATGGAAAAATTTCAACACCTCTCACTGCTCTCCTTAAAAAGAATTTCTTCACTTGGACTCCAACAACTGGTCAATCCTTCCATGCCTTGAAAGAGCCTATGTGCATGATGCATGTCCTGGCACTTCCAAACTTCACCAAGACTTTTGTCCTAGAATGTGATGTTTCATGGAAAGGAATTAGGGAAGTCCTCATGCAAGATGGTAGGCATTTTCACTTCACTAACAAACAACTTTCAGATAGACATTTGGGCAAATCAATCTATGAAAAGGAAATATTGTATATTCTGCATGTCGTGGATCTTTGGTGTCCTTATCTATTGGGGAAATGCTTCTATATTAAAATTGATAACCAGAGCCTCGAGTATTTTATGGAACAAAGAATTTCATCCTCGGAGCAACAAAAATGGGTGACCAAGCTATCTAGATATGATCACGAGATCATTTACAAGAAGGGAAAATAAAATGTGGTTCATGATGCTCTTTCAAGGAAGTATGAAGAAGAAGGGTCCCTCTTTTCCCTCTCCTTCATTGTACCACATTGTCTCCAAGTTGTTCACAAGGAATGGTTGCAAGACCCCAAAATTTCTCACATGATCCAACAATTGCAAGACCATTCTCCATCTTCTCCAAGGTACTCTTGGCATAATGATGAGCTTCGCTACAAAGGTCGTTTGTAGTTAAGAAAATCGTTGCAACCTAAATCCACAGTGTTTTCTGAGATTCAAGCTTCACCAACAACTGGGCATTCAATGTTTACCAAAACCTATGAAAGGGTCAAATGTTCTTTTTTCTGAGATGGTATCAAAACAAGACGTCTGCACCTTTGTGGTTGAATGTGGTGTCTATCAATGCAGCAAGGGAGAAACAGTCAAAGCACCAGGCACACTCCAACCACTTCCAATTCCCCTTGCTATTTGGAGGGATATTTCTATGGATTTCATTGTTGGATTACCTAAATCAGGTAATAATCCATTCATCATGCTGGTAGTTGATCATCTTTCCAAATATGCTCATTTATGTGCTCTTCAACAGCCATTCACCACATTCATAGTGGCTCAAATTTTAATGGATAATATATTCAAACTTCATGGCATGCCTCATTCTATTGTCTCTAACAAGGATCCCACTTTCACCAACACTTTTTGGCAAGAATTGTTCAAGCTCCAGGGCACCCAATTGCATCTCACCACTTCCTATCATCCCCGGACCGATGGCCAAGCTAAAGTTGGCAAGAAGTGTTTGGAAACATATTTGCGGTGTTTTGCATCTGACAGACAAAATCAGTGGTCTTAATGGTTACCCCTAGTTGAATGGCGGTACAACACATCTTACTATACATCTACTCGCATGACTACTTTTGAAGCACTCCATGAACAAAAGCCACCATCTATTCTCCCATACATGCTAGGTGTCTCGAAGGTTTAAGGGGTTGACAAACCCTTACATTCCAAGAGGCCCTTCTCCATACCCTCAAAGAAAATTTGGTCATGGCTCAGAATCGCATGAAGCAACAAGCTGATCAAGGTTGTTATGAACGTCAATTTATTGAAGGGGACCAAGTGTTTCTTCGTATTCAACCTTATAATCAGACTTCACTCAAATTTGAACAATATCATAAACTTGCTCCCAAATTTTATGGTCCTTATACAATTCTCAAGTGAGTGGAGCTTGTGGCCTACCAGTTAGCTCTGCCCAGTGATTCTAAGCTCCATCCCATGTTTCATGTCTCATACTTAAAGAAGGTGATTGGACCTAAGTTCCAAACTCAAACCACTCTGCCTGATTTGTATGCAGAAGGTTCCATTTAGTTGTAGCTCCAAGTAGTCTTGGATCAGCGTGAGTGTCATCTCTGTCAATGCACCATCAAGAAAGTGTTAGTGCAGTGGAAAGATACAACTCCAGAAGATGCCACCTGAGAACCGACTACCATTATGCAACAATTTCCTCATATCAATCCTTGAGGACATGGTTGTTTTTCAAGGGGAAGGGCATGTTAGGGACCTAACCTCCCTAACACCTCATGTATGTAGAATAATATATTTTCCATGTAATAAAAGCTGGCCTATTTAATAAATGTGAACAAGTCAATGTAAGAAGACCTAATAGAAGCTTTCGCTTCTAGAAAGATCTTCTTCTGGAATGTTCTTTAGAAGATAGAATTAGTATAAATAAGAGTAGGAGGCATGATAATTCTTTGTCTTGAGAACTATTGTAATAGAGCTCTGCTCTGCTGGAGGTTTCCCCCTGGAAGAGAAAAGTGAACATTGTGTTCTTTGAATAAAGGTATTATTTTTTATATTGCTCTTCTCATTATTTTGTTTTTCCATTGATATCTGCTAAATATTTTCATTTATGCATATTATTTTACATTTGGTACCTTACAAATAGTCTCTCAACAAGGGCAACAAAGGTTGAGTTGACAGGGTCTTAACAATTGCACTGTTTCCCCCACCAAGAAAGTTGGATGCTTGAAGGGCATGTGTAAACATGACACCCTTGTTACTTACTGAAAGGTAACTCTTGAAGGGCATGGAGAAGCACGGCACCCTTGGTATTGGTTATAAATTATCAAGTATACAATGAAAGAAGATTGATTAAAACATATAAAAGATGATTGCATGAGCATGCATATTTTATTTAATATGAGAAGAATTATCATATAATTTATGCATTGTAACATGAAGGGAACAATTAATTAAATGGATAGTAGTGTGATTCAACATATAGATTATAGAGTATCTCATAATAAGAGAAATGACTTAGTTAATTAGAAGTCATTAAGAAAAAAATACATTCTAGGAATGTGCATGACATGAAAATAAAGTAATTTTAATTAACTAAAACTAATTACCAGTGCACCCACAAATCAATGAGAAGAAAGAGGAACAAGAATTCAAGTTCAAATAGAAGTGTTGGAAAAGAAAAGTGGGTTAGGAGAAGTTAAAGAGAGTTAATAAATAACTATAATAGTAACTCCATGTGCACACAGTCAAATAAGAAATAAGGAGGAGATCAACGAAACACCTAAGAGTGAAAACAGGAAATGTAGGAGTTGGGTGAGGTTAAATCACTATTTTATATTTATAAATAAGTAATCATTTGTGCATGTCATGGACATATGGGTGAGTGAATAATAGGTAATTAGTAATTTGGTAAATCATATTTTTGCATGAGTTGGAAAAGTGGCTTGAGCCATAGAACCCATAATATGAAAGCTTGAGCTAAGAGGAAAGGACCTTTTGCACACTAATGCTAGATGGTTGTCATGATACTTAAATTTCTATTGATGATTGTTGAAGAGTTTAGTCTATTAAAGAGTGTTGCAAAGTAAGGATTTTCTTCTCAAGTTTAGTGGCTTCACTCTTCTCTTACTTGCTAGATTGGTACCTTCTATAAAACCCCATTGCAGCTTAGGGTACCTTGGGGAAGAAGAGTACCCATTGGAGTTGGTAGGGTGGCCAACCGGTGGATAATCTAATGATCGACAAGATGGGCACAAGTAGAATTCAAGTTCATCACATGAATATCAAACGTTGAAAACGCTCTACGATAATTTTTGTTGATGTTGATGTTGATGTTGATGTTGTATAAAATTATTATCCATTAATTGAATAGGGTATGGTTGTTTATTGTAAAGAGTTTTGTGTGTGTGTGTGTGTGTGTGTGTGTGTGTGTGTGTGTTTATATTATTTTAATTGAGAAATCTTGTTGAGAAATATTTTAAATCAACCAAATAGGAATTCAAAATTTTATTATTGAAGAAGTGAACTAAATTGAGATCGTACAAAACTAAGGTGAGCCAAATTGACTCAATTCTCATCTTTGTAAACCCTTGACCATTTACATATTATAGATTGCATATTGTTGCTTATGTTGGCATTAGCTTCTCACAACAAACTTGGGGTGACTGTAAAGTTAGTTTGTATAATAAACCATATCAATCAAAGGTCAAATTTGTGAATCAATTAACCATTAGATGAACCACAACTCATTGTATTATTGTAAAGAAATGAAAAGGTAGTCGAAGTTGTCCCAACAAGGCTATGTGTTGTATGAATTATTCTCCCTAAATATTCATTATGTTAGCAAGAACAAATTGGTGTAGAATCCTCTCATGTTTAGTAATTGGAATGAATTTGTTGGAATCGTTTTCATATGTCTGGTGTTGGTCCTAAAGTCTGCACCTGACTGCTAAAGGGCAGAGCTAGGCCACCTCAAGTTATGAATGGTTGGTTTTTTTATTTATGGGTCAGTTAGAGGGTTGGTTTACCAAGACATGAGCATGGTTTGGTTGGACATATGACATGGACGAGGGTCCTCCTTGGCTGGTGGCATGCTAAGGACAAACAAGTGAGACAGTAAAGGTAAGAAACAAAGAAAAACAACAAATCATTCAATAAACAATCTGTTGCTAGAAGTTTAAGTCTTAAACTGTTTCAAGCATTAAACATGTACCAAAAACACAGCTATTCCCACAGGTTGCAACAAAAACAAATCTTCATCAAATCATAGTTGTTATCAGAGGTTGCATATTAATAAATACAAGTTATACAATAGCTGAAGGAAAAGAAATGTACTTAGCACAAATCAAAATTGTATTCAAGATAAGAAACACATACGAATTTGGACACAAACACATTATCACCAATAGTATCTTCACCAGGTAAATATCTTTAATCCATGCATAGAATGGGTCCAACCAGTTGTTGTATTGATCTTTTTCTCCCAAAAACCTAACCATTCTAACATACAAAGAATGCTTATTTATCACATATGTGGAGGCCCTCGACCAGTGTGGAACTAAGGTTTTGCTCTAAACATTGGCTCTAAAAAATCTTATTAACTTAACTAAAACACATTGTTGGAGTATGTTAATGAATATTCCGAGCTTCACTTAAAAAAAAGGAGTGGTTCTTATCACACAAAAAAGACAACTTATTGTGCCTAAAATTAAAAGAGTTTTGAACTAAATAATTAAAAAATGCTACTAGCATTGAAGCTAGAATGATGAGCATGTTGGAGTGAACTAAGATTTGACACTAGATGTCTAGGAGTGACAAAACTAAGTTCTGCATTGAGCACTGGCATGCATGCGCGTTGTTTGAGGCCAATGGAGATAACTGAATATGTTGGCAGTGTTTTTCCCTTACTTATCCCCTAGAGAAAAGAAGCAAGCCATCTAGCGTTTTCTGGAGTCTCTGATATCCTTTCTGTAGTCTGGACATGTAGTTTCCCCAATTATGGTTTGGCACCCCCTTATAAACATTTAAAAATGTGCAATAAATGTGGGTGAGCCACTTCAGAACTCCACGTTCAGGGGCTTCAGCGCACAGAGCATACATATCCTCTGGAGGACAGAGATCTTGGAGTCATTATCCAGCACTAATTACTTATTAACCCGAGATTACTTTAACATTCATCATTTAAGGACTTCAGGACTCCGGCTCTTCGGGGTTTGAGAGTTTTTCTTTTTGAATGTTGTGCTTAGAAATCTCATGGAGGATGAACCCCTGAATCTGACGCGGTGGCCTGACGTCACCTCATTGACGTGTCAGAGAAAGGAGGGTGACACATCCCACTTTAAATAGTACAGATGATAGCCCCAAATGTGCTTAAAATAAGTGCCACATGTCTCAAATGATGAATGCCATGTGTCTCAACTTATGGATGTCACATGTCATGATAGAAGAGTGCCACGCATCTTTGACTCTTCGGCGCTTCGACACTTTGAAGCTTTGCGTTTACTCTAGGTTGGAATCTCCCGAAGTGACCATCTCTCGGAGTCATTAATTCATGATTATTTCTAATTGATCCGAGATTGAGACATTTTTACTATTAAATACTTCAGGAGTTCAGTGTTCGGGACTTCAGGAGTCTACACTTGCTCTTGATAAAAATCTCCCAGAGGACAATCTCCCAAAGCTAATGTGGAGGCGTGATGTGAATTGTTGATGTGTCATAGATAGAATGATGACACATCTCACCTAGAATAGAGAAGATGTTGTGCCAGAAATGCCCGAAACAAATGCCACATGTCATCATCAGGACCGATTACCAGGTGGAATGTGCAACATGTCATCTTGAGGAAGGACCTACGTGAAAGGAACTTAGCCACTTCGGGACTTTGACACTTTTGGAAACTATGTTAATTCTCGATCAAAATCTCCCAGAGAAAATTTCCCCGGAGTGACGTGGGGGTTGTGACGTCACGACCGATGACGTGTCATGAAACTAAAGGTGACATGTGTCACCTGGGATGGGGAAAATAGCATGTTGAAAATGCTTGAAATGAGTGCCATGTGTCGGCGACCGATGGATGCCATGTGTCACCATGGATGAATGTTACGTGTCAACATAGATGAGTGCTACGTGTCTCCGTCTCTTCGGGATTTTTTTAGTGCTAAGTGTGGAGATCTCCCGGATGGCTAAGCACCGAAGCGATGTGGCGGTTCGACGTTCGGGGGTTTTCGACAAAGACAAGATCGGATGTTCCGACACCAAAGTCACAGAGTGGCTTATGTGTAACTCTGCGATTAAACCTCGCGTGAGTTCTGGAACCCAAAATGTGCGAGAGACGTTGATCTGATCGGCATGTTGGATCTCCACCGTTGAAATTTAACCTATCTATTTTCACAATCCAGACCCGAAAATGACTGCTCTGAATTGTTGCGTTTTGTTCACGAGCGTTCCCTGTGGAAACTTACTACACATACAAAGGACTTGGTGGTCGTGGACGTCTCTTGCACACACAAAATACTTGGTGGACTTATTGCACTCTCAATCAATGGAAAACATGATGACAAGTATTTCTAACCAAATCACAACATGCAATTACCCTTCAAGAAACCAGAAACAATTTGCGCAAGGAATCAATCAAGAAAAATAATGATAAAAAACCAAGTCATTTAGAGAGGGAAACTGACTTAAGCAACCAGAAAAAATAATTTTGATGAAGGCATAGGGAAAAGAGGCAGGAGGGGCAGGGGTGCAGACTTAGGTCTCAACATTGGCTCCAACTAGGGATAGCACTTCCCTATGAGGTGCTAAGAACAGCAAATCAGTGCCTTGGAATTAAATAAATTGCTCTCACCTTCCTTCTCTGGCCTTTGTTTTTTTTTGCCAACCATGCATATCTACTACTATCTCTCAGCCATGCATCTTATTGAAATTAAAATTGCAACTACACCCTAGTGCCTTTGTTGGGCAATGGAGTCTTTATTCACACACAAACTGACTAAAAATGAAATGCTTGAATGACGACCTTATTCAAACAAAAATGAAAAAGGAAAGTAGTTATGGTACAAGAGGGACCTTCCCTTAGTGTTTCAAGCAAAAAAGTGCTTCCGGAAGTGCCCATTTACTGGGCCTCTGAAAATTTTAGTATCATCAAGATTGTGTAAGACAAATGTGTTATTTTCCAGAACCTCAACCACCTTAAAATGACCAAACCATAGGTTATCGAACTTACTATGCTTGGACTTTTCTTCCCTTATGGAATCCCACCCCAGGACCAAGTCGCCTTCTAGAAAGATCTCCTTCTTGGTTTTCTTGTCAAAGGCCAATTTGAGCTTGGTCTGGTATGCTTCACTGATATGACTCAGTGCTTCCCTTTTCTGTTGAACCTCTATAATCTGAAAGATTCTCCTTTGGATATCATTTGGCTCCTCCATTTCTTCCTGTGGGAATTTCAAAACTGGTAGACTGAGCTGAGTGGGGAAGACATCATTTATCCCATAGACTAGATAAAATGGTGAGGTTCCCAAGGATCTCTTAGTGTTTATCCTATTAGTCCACAAGGCATACTTAAGTTTAGAGTCCCAGAATTTCTTGTTTTCAGTCAATTGTTTCTTGATGATCCTGATGAGAGTCTTGTTTGATGACTCAGTCAACCCATTCCCCTGAGGATAATAGGGCATGGAATGTGCCAAGGTGATTTTATGGCTGCCACAGAAGTTAATCATGGCTTTGGACTTGAATGTATGGGCATTGTCTATTATAATCTTTCTAGGGAAGCCGAATCTAGCAAAGATATTGGTTTCCAAAAATTTCATAATCACTTTGTCAGTAGCATTCTTAGTGGGCACAACCTTGGTCCATTTGGTAAAGTAGTCAGTGGCAGTGAGGATACACTTATGCTACCCACTAGAGGGTGGATTTATCTCACCTATGAAATCTAATCCCCATTGTTGAAAGGGACCACTTGCAGTGATAGGTTTCAGGGGCAGTGAGAGTAACTTTTGCTTGCCTGCAAACTTTTGGCATTCATTGCATGCCCTTACTGTAGTGAATACATCATAGAAAATGGTGGGCCAGTTGTACCCTACCCTTAGGATCTTGAGGGTTGTAGCTTTCCAATGTTGGTGTCCCCCATAAACTCTTCAGTGCATATCTGTTATAACTTGCTTAGCTTCATTTTCGTCAAGACACTTTAATAGGATGCCAACAGGATCCCTCCAATACAGGTTATGATTTAAAATGCAAAATTGTATAGCTTTTAATTTCATAGATCTTCCCCTCGTCTTCTTCAAATCGGATGGGCATTCTAGGTGTTGCAAAAAGTAAATAATATCTTTATACCAAGGTGAAGAAGAGTAGTTTTCAAATACGTACATGTTGTCTTGTCCAGACTATGTCATGGGTGCATCGGATTGGGTGAAGGTCTATTGTAATTCTAGCACCTAACGGTTTGATTCTGATAATAATTTAGAAAGTCCATGTCCCTTAATCATCTTGGTGGTCTTTATGTGCAGGTCATACTCCAGCACTTTGACAATCCATTTCCCTCTTTTACCTTCACTATCTGGCTGGACCAGAATCTCTTTGACACTGCTGCTAGGAACATAGGTTGTTATGTTAGACTGTAACACATGCACTCTGAAGGCTTTCAATGCTTTGACTAATGCATAGGCATGATTTTCTAAAATGCCATACTTCAACTCAGCATCTTGGAGGGATTTGCTAAAAAAAGGTTATGTGTTGTTCATGCCCTTCTTGATTCTTTTGCAGTAGCACAACAACAATGGTTTCCTCGGAGGTGAAAGAAAAGATAAAGAACTATTTGGTATAGTCAGGACTAACTAATACAAGGGCTTCAACCAAATCTTGTTTGATCCTCTGGAATGCTAATTTTTCCTCCTGCGACCACTTGATAACAACATATTTCTTCAGCATGTTGGTGATAGGCCTTATGATTTCAGCAAAGTTTGGCACAAAGTGCCTCAAAAAGTTTATCCTACCTATAAAAGATTGAATGGCCTTCTTGTTTCTGGGAATTTCAATTTTTTGAATGGCCTCCACTCTCCGAGGGTCTATTTTTATACCTCCTATTTATATGATGTGGGCTAGGAGTTTACCTTCCGGCATAGAAAAGTGGGACTTCCTGGGATTCAAAGAGATCCCATACCTTCTGCATTTTCGGAAAATCTGCTTAAGGTGTTGTAAATGGTCATCGTCTGATTTGGAGAAAATGGTGATGTCATCCAAATATATAACCATAAATTTTTCTTTCTCCCCCATGAAAGCTACATCTATAGCCATCTGATAGGTGGCCCCTGCATTCATCAGCCCAAAGGGCATTTTTTCGTACATAAATGTCCCCCAAGGGGTGGTGAATGTTATTCTTTCTTTGTCTGCTTCAGATACTACTATCTGGTTATAACCAAATTACCCATCCAGCAAGGAGATTCTATGGGCACCTACTACCCTTTGTAAAATATGGTCCATCTTGGGCAGGGGGTAGTTTTCCTTTAGAGAACACTTGTTGAGATTTAGGAAATCAACACACAAGCGTATTTCCCCACTCTTTTCTCTCACATGTACCAAGTTGGCCACCCAATCTGAGTACCTCAAGGGCATAATAATTCTGGCATCAATCATTCTTTTCATCTCTTTTTCAATTATGGACATCAGCATGGGATTAAATTTCCTAATCTTTTGTCTGAATGGCTTAGAACCAGCCTTCATATGGATCTTGTGTTGGATGATGTCAGTGTCAAATGTCTTCAAATCCTCATACGACCATGTAAAAATATCAGCAAAATTTTGCATGAGGTTGACATACCTATCTTTTTGTTCTGGAGGTAGTGCCTTGGACAATTTTACTATTTTGGGATTTTCAGCAGTCCCAATGTTACAGTCCATCACTTCATCTTTTTGATTTTTTATGGCAGACCCTCTGGAGACATCATGACTATCAAATAACCTTTTCCAGTGGCATTAGACCCCTGGGGATGTGATTCATTTTAATTTCCACAATGTTGTGGCCAACCACTTTGTTCAGCAGAAGAGATGTTTGTTGATCTCTTGATTCATCATATTCACCTTCTTGATCTATTGAGATACTGGAGAATTCTTCAACGGTCTGTAGAAATATTTGCAGCTCTAGGTCATCACTAAAGACCTACCAGTGATTTATGTTGTCCGGTATGGTTGTGCTATGTCTGACTTCCACTTGGTACTTGATCTTCTGGCCAATGGGAGGTCTGAAGGTACTAGCAGCCAAGGCCAAAGCATCTGCCTTTTGATTCATCTCTCTAGGAATGAAGGAGATGTTAAATGCTAGAAAGAAGTTGTCAACCAGGTCCCACACCTCATTCCTGTATTGTTTGAGCCTTTGTTGTTTAGCTTGATAGATGTTCTTGACTTGATTGATGATCAACTCAGAATCACCAAAGACTTCCAAACTGTCCATGTCTTTGGCAGCCCTCAATCCAAGCACCAGAGCTTCATACTCAACTATATTGTTAGTAATCTTGAATTCCAGCTTATAAGAGAGCATTATAACCTCCTGTGCATGGGAAATGAGGAATATACCAGCCCCAGAACCTTATTTTAATGAAGAGCCATCAAAATACATCTTCCACACTTTGTTCTGTTGATCTGTCAAAGGTTGATCTTTGCATTTGGTGACTGTAACTTCTGGTTCATCACCATTTAGATGAAAAATAAATGAGACGATCTCATCTCAATAGCATAAATTGGGTGATTTCTTGGATTTTGATGGTCGCTGACAATATAGGCCAATATGAACTCTCTATATAACCTCATGTGCTCTTCTCCGAAAAGAGGGATGGTGGCATATGTGAGGTCCATTTGTAATGATCCCCCAACCTTCTTGGCCCACGTCCTGGACAAAACATACCAAACTTGGGGGAAATGTCATCCACAACGATGTCCATCACTACACTTTTCATGGGTAACTATGCCAAAGAAACCACCAGATCTTTTATTAATCCCAAACATTTGACTTTTTTGGAGTCAAAGGAGTAAAGGTCTTGATAGGGCTTGGTGATCTCCAAACCTAGTTTCTCCATAACAACTTTAGGCATGAGAGGCACCTGAGCCCATGAGACAGTTATGTAGGATCTTGTCATGGACATTTAGAGATATGTAGAATGGTGGAGAAGCATTGGATCCATCCTCAATGTCTGGGCCCACAATAATGGTTGGGTTCTCATCCTATAGACTAATTACATCAGAAGTTACGACAGAAGTAGGTGGTTGCAAAACCTTCATAATGGATTTTTTGAAAGGCTTAGTTTTCAATAATTATGGCAGAGGTGTAAGCATCTTGATCTTGCTCAACTCATGCTCTAGACTCAAAGATGCTTGTGGCCTGTCAGCTTCCTCTATTTTAGGGACAACACGTTTAAATGGAGGAGGCTGTTGAGCTTTAGCCAATGCACCCTTGCTTGGATTTGGCTTGGGAGGAACCTTTGTTTTTTTTATTCTGATCAGAGGTAGTGGATTTGGGAGTGCCTGTTCTAGGCCTCAAGTCATATTTATTTTGGGGTTAGCCTTGAATAAATCCCTCTTCCCCTATCTCAACATCAAACTGATCTGACAGTTGTGCTACCTCATAATATTGTTGCGTTAAGTGACTGGTGTAAAAATTTGTTTCATTGAAAAGTACAACAGCATCATCCATAGCATCACTGTCTACATCCATCTCCTCAATCTGCTTGTTTTGGAAAGGAGGTACTCCTCTTTGGTCATCAGCATTCCTCCTCTCTCTCTGTATTATATGAGGGGCATCAATCGACCTTCTAAAACTGGTTGGGATTTTTTCTCCCAACCCCTTGAAAAGCTCTGTTTGGTTGTTTATATTCCCATTTCGTCTTAGCTATCTCAGATATCATATCCTTGAAATTTTTGGTCATTTCATCAAGTTTGGGATTAGATGTGATTGGGTTAGAGGAGGCAAAAGAATCCTCTCTTTATTTCTTCTTGTCTTTTTTAGATCTAGTCTTTAACCTATCTGATGCCAAGATGTTGGACTCAAACTCAATGGTTTCTTCTTGCATGGACAACAAGGTAGTGGATCTTATCTCCCTCAACGGAAGAGAGAATTATACATCAAATGCATTGGCATAAGTGATCTTGGCAGAGGCTTCGGTTGGTTTTATCTCATCTCGGATCCTACCATACATCTTATTAAATCTCTTGGTGAAGTCCAAAATAGACTCACCACTATTTCTCTTAAGGACCCCAGACTCAGTGATGTAATACAGATAATCCCTTCTATCCCCCCATTTCTTTATGAAATCCTCATCTAATGAATCAATATCTACAATGGAGGCTTAAGGGAGGCCCTAGAACCATTTTCTTACCTCCTCATCAAGGCTTTGTACAAACAACCTTATCCACACATCTGCATAGTCAATGTTAAAGTTATCTGCAAAGTTGTAGAAGGATACCAGATGTTCCTCAGCTGTGACATCCCCTTCCCCATTATATCTAGGCAAATATTTCACGTAATTTGTCGTTGCGAGTGCATGTAAGCCTACAGGTAGAACTAGGGGTGCATATCTGGAAGCAATTATGGAATCCATCCTGTTAACATCCATTGTTTGGGAAATAGGAATTTAAAGATTGATTGGAGATACAGAGGTGGATGTTGGACTGGATGATGAAGTAGAGGCGAGAGTTGAAGGTGTCTAAGGTTCCTTGGAATTGTGATTCTCAGAGATAGCAAATTCAAGTTGCTTGTGATAATGGACATAAGTATATTCTTGAGGTGCAGCTTTACCCTTGAGGGGTGAGGTATATCTCTGAGCTAAGGTGGATTTTCTTAGTTGTATTTCTGGCTCAGAGGCTACTATGTCCTTCTCAAGGTTAGGATGAGCCTTAGTGGCTCTGGTGTGCTCAGATTTGGATTTCTTGAGTCCTTTTCTAGGAGTGAGTATTTATTTTTTGAAGTTTACTCAGTGGAGTCGCCAAGTGAAAGATGGCAGTTTGAATGTGTCTGATATTTTTTCACCATCAAAGCTCAGATCTGATCTTTGTTGTTCTCCTAGGGAAATATATTTCGTTACTCCATTCCTTGGCAACAATGCCAGAAGATGTTGGTCCTAAAGTATGCACCTGACTACTAAAGAACAGAGCTAGGCCACCTCAAGTTATGAATGGTTGGTTTTTTTATTTATGGGTCGGTTAGAGGGTTGGTTTACCAAGACATGAGCATGGTTTGGTTGGCCATATGACCTGGACAAGGGTCCTCCTTGCCTGGTGGAACACTAAGGACATACAAGTGAGACAGTAAAGGTAAGAAACAAAGAAAAACAACAAACCAATCAATGAACAATCTGCTGCTAGAAGTTCAAGTCTTAAAATGTCATTTCAAGCATTAAACATGTACCAAAAACACAGTTATTCCCACAAGTTGCAACAAAAATAAATCTTCATCAAAGCCTAGATGTTATCACATGTTGCATATTAATAAAGTCAAGTTATACATTAGCTGAAGGAAAAGAAATGTACTTAGCACAAATCTAAACTGTATTCAAGATAAGAAACACATACGAATTTGGACACAAAAACATGTAGTTTCCCCAATTTTGGTTTGGAAACCCCTTTTAAACATTTCAGAATGTGCAATAACTATGGGTGAGCCACTTCGGAACTCCAACATTTGGGGGCTTCAGAGCACAGAGTATACATATCCTTCGGAGGATAGAACTTCGGGAGTCATTATCCAGCACTAATTACTTATTAACTCGAGATTACTTTAACATTTATCATTTAAGGACTTCGAGACTCTGACTCTTCAGGGTTCATGAGTTTTTCTTTTTGAATGTTGTGCTTGGAAATATCCTAGAGGATGATCCTCTGAATCTTACGTGGCGGCCTGACATCACATCACTGATGTGTCACGGAAAGGAGGGTGACATGTGTCACTTGAAATAGTATAGATGACATCCCCAAATGTGCTTAAAATAAGTGCCACATGTCTCAACTAATGAATTCCACATGTCTTAACTGATGGATGCCACGTGTCATGATAGAAGAGTGCCATGCATCTTCGGCACTTCAGCGATTTGTGTTCGCTCTGGCTTGGAATCTCCCGAAGTGACCATCTCCCGAAGTCATTAATTCATGATTATTGTTAATTGATATGAGATTAAGACATTTTTACCGTTAAATACTTCAAGAGTTCGGCATTCGGGACTTCGGGAGATTGCGCCTGCTCTTGATAGAAATCTTCTGGAGGACAATCTCCCGGAGCTGACATGGTGGCATGATGTGAATTGTTGATGTGTCATAGATAGAAGGATGACACATGCCACCTAGAATGGAGAAGATGTTGTACCAGAAATTCCCAAAACGAATGCCATGTGTCATCATCAGGACCGATTGCCAAGTGGTATGTGCTATGTGTCGTCTTGAGGAAGGACATGCATGAAAGGAACTTAGGCACTTCGAAACTTCGACACTTTTGGAAACTGTGTTAACTCTCTATCAAAATCTCCTAGACGAAATTTCCCCATAGTGACATGGCAGTTGTGACATCACGACCGATGACATGTCATGAAAATAAGGGTGACACGTGTTACCTGGAATGGGGCAAATAGCATGTTGAAAATGCTTGAAATGAGTGCCATGTGTCGGTGATCAATGGATGCCATGTGTCGGATCCCGATGGATGCCACATGTCACCATGGATGAATTCTACGTGTCAGCATAGATTAGCGCTACGTGTCTCCGGCTCTTCGGGGTTCGAGAGTTTTTGAGTGCTAAGTGTGGATATCTCCTGGATGGTTGATCCCTGAAGTGATGCGACGGTTCGACGTTCGGGAGTTTTTGACAAAGAAAAGCTCAAATGTTTTGGCACTGAAGTTGCAGATTGGATTATGTGTAACTCTGTGATTAAACCTCGCGCAAGTTTTGGAACCCTGAATGTGCGAGAGATGTTGATTTGATTGGCCTGTTGGATCTCCACCATTAAAATTTAACCTGTCTATTTTCACAATCCAGGCCCGAAAATGATTGCTCTAAATTGTTGTCTTCTCTTCATGGGTGCTCCCTGTGGAAGCTTACTGTGCATACAAAGGACTTGGTGGTCATGGACGTCTCCTGCGCACACAAAAGACTTGGTGGACCTGTTCCACTCTCAATCAATGGAAAACATGATGACAAGTATTTCGAACCAAATCACGACATGCAATTATCCTTCAAGAAAACAAAAACAATTTGCGCAAAGAATCAATCAAGAAAGATAATGATAAAAACCCAAGTCATTTAGAGAGGTAAATCGACTTAACCAACCAAAAGAAATAATTTTGATGAAGGCATAGGGAAAAGAGACAGGAGGGGCAGGGGTGCAGACTTAGGTCTCAACATCCGAAACTAGATGAATTGGTGTTAAATTGATTGTGTATATATATATATATATATGTTAAATTATATGGTTATTGTTGGAATCAAATCATGTACTAATGGTCAAGCTATTACTTTAAAACGGTAATGTCTATCTGTAATAGTGATCATGCAAAATTAAATATTAAGGTTAGAATTGTTACCCAGTATCGACTCTTTGAGTGATGAAGTTATTCTCCTCTGTATCCACCTATAATTTGATTCTAGAAGTGTGTATTGAGATCTCTTAATCGATGCATGAGAGTAGATTTTTTTATCGACTTATTAAACCACATAATTTATTATTAAATTAGAATATGATCGATACATCTATATCGTAGTGTATTGGCATGGACTAACGTTGTGACTTCAGTAATGAATTCACACCATAGTTAACGCTTGTTAATTTACATATTGCAGACACCATTGCCATAGATATCATGCAATGATATATAGGATGTAAAGGCACCCTTGGTTTGAAAGTATATTGATATCAACACTGTAACACACCCATAGACTACATATAAATTTATTATAGGTCGAAGATATCATGGTGATATCAAGACAATGATATCTCACGTGTTGCATTGAATTGCATATTTACCATAGATATCACACAATGATGTCAAGACCGAGGGCACACACAGATTGTGTTGGGTTGGACATTTGTCATAGATATCACACAATGATATCTAAACTTAATTCCACAATCACAATCAGTATGTATTAGTTACATATTAAAGCCATCATGTAGTGATATCAATACTACATTGCATGCACAATTGACACTAGTTGGTTGTTGTATTAAGTTTCGCACTGTGACATCTACTTGACTTTTCACTCATAGTTGGAAAAGGTTGGGTTTTATTACACCAAGAAATTCACATAAAATCACACTTTTGATATACTTTATTTGGGTTATTAGTCCCTGCCAAAGGCGTAGAGGGACTATAGCGATCGATTATTCGTTGACTTCATATTAATATGTCCTTTGACTATAAATTTTTGCATCATCTCTAGTGTTCGAACTATAGAACTAAAAACATTATTTTTTATATAACAAAAAAAACCTTATATGTCATCATCTCATTGGAGGATAGATTCGAAGTCTTATTGCCAGCTTCGCTATTCCCAATGTTGTAAATGTTTATATATCCAAAGTTTTGAGCATCGACGCTCTTTTTTAATTCTTTAATTTTTATTGAAATGTTTACATATCGAAAGTTCTAAGAATCGACGCTCTTTTATAATGTTTTTATTTTTTCTATTTGTATTGAAATGTTTACATACCGAAAGTTTTGAGCATTGACACTCTTTTTGAGGTACTTGAATATGCCTGACAACTTAAATGTTTACATAACGTGAGGCCCTTAAAAAGGCCTAACAGCTTAAATGTTTGCATAGAGCGAGACCCTTAAACAAGCATGACAGCCTTAAATGTTTACTTAAATAGGCTTCTCACAATACATTTTTCCTCGAATTTTTCCATACAATGTTGTAGTGAATTTGGAATATATTGTTGTCCATGGACACTCGCATAGCCATCATATGTTTCATACTTCTTCTATGACTGGAATGCAATTTAGTCATCATTGAAGATACATATATTGTTTACTGGTTCATCGGTTGCTTCTTGTTCATCGGT
Source organism: Picea glauca (assembly GCA_000966675.3). Lineage (NCBI taxonomy): Eukaryota > Viridiplantae > Streptophyta > Pinopsida > Pinales > Pinaceae > Picea > Picea glauca. The sequence goes on from JZKD02S0857297.1 coordinate 171,164, forward strand.
TTGTCAGTTGTTGTTTGTTGTTGTTTAGTTCAACTTTGCAAGCTTGAAGTCTTGCACCTGCAGTTGGACCTATTGATGCTTGTTGCTTCCTTTTGTTTGCTTCAACTTTGGGTCATGCACCCGCAGTTGGAGCTGTTTTTTCACTTTGCAGGGTTCAAGTCCTGCACCCATAATTTGACCTGCACTTTTGTTGTTCATCGTTGTCGAGTAAGTTTTGATACCATAGTTTCATTCATATTCATTCTTTGTTGTTTAATGTTTGCAGTTTGCAAGTAAGAATGTTTAAGTATCTCCACTCGCATGGTCATCATATGTTTCAGATTTCTTCTATGGTTGGAATGAAATTTGGTCATCATTGAAGATACATATATTGTTTACTGGTTCACTGGTTGTTGCTTGTTCATTGGTTCGTTGGTTCGTCCATTGCAACTTGTTGTTGTTTGGTTCAACTTTGCAAGTTTGAGGTCCTGCACCTGCAGTTGGACATGTTGGTGCTTGCTCACTGGTTTGTTGCTTACTGCTTGCTTTTGTTTGCTTCGACTTTGCAAGGTTGGAGTCTTGCATCGGCAGTTAGAGCTTTTTTTTTCACTTTGCAGGGTTCAAGTCCTGCACCCACAGGTGGACCTGTGGTTCTGTCATTCATCATTAATGAGTAAGTTTCAATAGCATACTTTCATTCATATTCGTTGTTTACTATTTGTTTTTTTCATTTTGCAAGTAAGAATGTTTAAGTATTTATTCATCATTCTTATCCTACAGACTTTCCATAGAGGTTGGCATATCTTTTTCTCCTGCTCTTAAATTTTCCTCTGATTTCTTCCCGAGGATCTACACCATGTGCATGCCAATGTCGTGTGCACAACTCTGGCTGTCATTTTTTCTAGCATTGCAAATCCCAGTCCTTTATCATGTGTGACGAAGTGGAAATCTAACGCCTATCCCGTACGGGAATCAAACCCATGTCTTTCGCATGAAAAATACGATGTCAAGCTTGTTGCCTTTGCACAATGTTCATGTAGAATAAAATTGCAGGTAGGTGTAGAAGGGCTAGGTATGATACAACGGTGCCTAGGCTGCAACAAAATTACACAAAATTGGCATATATTTCCCTCCTACTCTTAAATTTTGCTCCAATTTTTGCTCCAAACTCTGAACCATACCTACATGCCTTTGCAAAATGTTCTTGTAGAAGAAAAAGATGTTGAGATGGTGCTAGCAAGAGTAGTATTACATGGATTGCAAATTGCAATATTCAATCTCTATGTTACTTTGCATGCAACATTGCTAACATAATGAATGTTTTTTCAAATGAATAACACCATTTACATGTGGACGAAACCATTATCATTCTAGGATACTTCAATGTTGACATGCTAAAAAATAGTGCCATAACAAAAGAATTGGAAAACTACATGTGCAATTACAATGTTTGTTTTCTTTTGGTTAAGATAAAACATGTACAAAACGCGTGTATTGACCATATATGGTGAAATGTGCCCATATCACAACATAGCCTCTTTTTCTTCTACACAGACTGGTTTGACCATGATACAATTTGTCGTGTACTTGATTTATGAAATATACATCAAAGATATTACAAAATTATATTTCCATGTCTCAAAACATATTTGAACACTTTGTTGCACAAAACCAAATCATTCAACTACGACCATCCAACTTATTAATATGTTCTGGCTTATAGTATATTTTGGCTAGGAAAAAATCTATATAATCACAACCATGGATGAAAAAAAAACAAAGGTTCATGCTTCTAACTCTCTTTTAATCTATTCCTTTGATTCTCATTTACTGTATGTACATATTACTTGTTTTCCCTTTACATTCATGTTCATTGTATTTTGTGTGTTCCCACCTTGAAACAAACAAAATAACTGGAGAAGACAAAGGACTCTTTACCACAAATGCAGAAGAGGAGATACAAAGGTGCATGCTTCTACTCTTATTTCATATTCCATTGTTTTGTACTTCATTTATTGTTTTTATATTTGTTCTATTGTTTTTCACCTAATTTAATGTATGTAGATACTATGTATCTTCCTACATAATAACTTATCGTCATGCCAATTGTATTCTCTGTGTTGCTATATTGAAATAAATAGAACTATATTTATTTTTTTACATGTCTTTCTACATACCAACTTACCTTCATGTCCATTGTATTTTCTATATTGCTAAATTAAAAAAAAACAGATTAGTTGGACAAGAGGATGAAATCTTATATGCCACAGCAGAGGAAGCTGAAGTACAATCTTTGAAAAGGTATACCAGTTGTGATAGTAAATCAAACGCACAAAATGAGTAGGTGGATAAAATATTGGACTAGAAAACGATGATTTGGCAACAATGGGACTTTGTTGAGACTTCTCGCTTCCTAACATTTCCCTCCCCATTTATATTTTCCCACTCTCTATTATACCTTTTTTTCCCTCTTCTATACTTAACCGAATTCCCCTTTCTTTTTCCCCTCTACTTTCACTTCCTGGTTGCTTTGCTTAGTTGTTTTTTTGAAAATGTCTAGGTGTGCGGGTTGGCAGACTCACGGGTTCACATTTATACTCATGCTTCTATATCACGAGTCTGACCGACAACTTCCTCATTCCATACTTAGCCACTTTTTCGATCGCAGGTTCCCGGGCTAGCAGGCTCAAAATTGTGCCTCTAGCTTCAGGGTTCTGCGATATACAGATTGGTCTTCAGACTCCCCCATCATGCCTTGTTTCATGTTACACATTTTTGCAGTCAAAAAATCGGAGGCATACAATTTGACCATCGGGTCCTCATGTTTCCTAAGTATCCCTTGACACCCTATTTCATATTCCATCTCCTTCGAGCCTGTATGTGACATTCAAAACAATTGTGGACAATATACAATGCATATGCTTATTTAGTTCTTTTGATGTTCATGTACACATGCTTGCATCAAAAAACGTTGGACTAGTGACGTGGGCATGAGCAGTCAATCATCACAAACATCAACAAAACAACATGGACAAAGGTAAAGATCCATACATTGTGCTCTTGATATGTTTACCAAACAAATATCCTGACCTATTTATTCATCTATGCATGATAAATATGTTGATGTCATCTACCACACATACTTTGTAGTTCATGTTGGTGCAATTATATGCATAATATATTACCAAACATAAATTATCAATTGGGATCCGTAATCAGTAGAGTTGATGCACTATATGTGTCGATAACATATAGGTTCCTATGTCTGTTTAGTATAGCTTAGATAAGAAAACCATTTAGAAACCAACACACTTTTAAAAATAACAACCTTCACACAATTCAAAAGATGGAAAGAAAAACTCATAAACAAGCAAAAGCTCTTGCTCAGGTGATGGACATGTTCATTGATGGCTTATGAAAGGAAAAGATGAACTTTGATTCTACCTCCTGAAACAACTAAACTAACATGTAGGATGCTCCATTAAAGCTCATGTATGGTGAAATATGGAGATCCAATTGTTCCTGCATTACCACACTTTGCAACACATTCGAATAGTGAAATCAAACAAAATAACATGAAATCAAAATAACAGGTACATGAAATGAAAATTTACACTAGGTATTTACAATGAGCTTACCAAGGTGGATCGGTGGCCCTTGCCAATGCCAACATGGAAGCTTTTAGATCACCAGATGCTAACTTCTACGAGAGACAAAATCATTGAATTCAAACTTGCATTAATCTCCTTTTCATGAATCTAATCTACATCATAACAATTCTCTCAATCTACATCATAACAATTCTTCCCCTTAATCTACATAATAATAATTCTCTCCTCCCCTCATGAAGAGAGGGCACTCTCTTTTATACATGAGAGCTTTGAAAAGAAGATAAACATCTCATAATTAAAGATCCACTTTTCTCTCAACCCATTTCCCTTTATTACAAAATATGATCCCTTCTAATCCTCACACATATCTCTCATATATCTTGGATAAGATATGACAACTAAATCTCCACGATCTTCTCTTTGGAATAAGCTTTGAATAACTATCTCCCTGAAATGGTGGAGGAGATATTCGAGAAGTCTTTTTGTATTAATCCTTCACATATTCCTACACATGACAAAGCTCACACATTTTTGAGATATATATGAAAACATGTCAATTTTCTAATATTTAATCACAAATTCCCTTTTAATACTAAAATAAATGATTTGGAAAATAATAAGATTTAACCCATATTTAATTATGAAAATGGTATCATGAAAGGTTAATGAGGCGATGAAATATGAAGAATGATGAAGGGAAAGGTGGATGGAAATACGACAATCCTGAGACTCAACATACCCCCCAACTGAACTTGTTGCATGTCCTCATGCAACTGTGCATGGATCTTCTCAAGAA
>JZKD02S0857297.1:176703-190215 GCA_000966675.3 Picea glauca
GCGATTCTTGAGAATCATTGTGGCATGGAATGCGAGCCTCTTCATTCCTGCAATCAAACTTAGTACTAATCCTGCAATCAAACTTGTGAGATCATCGTAAAACATAAAATGCGAGATTAAGTACGAATGCGGCAAATTAAAGAGATAAAAAAAGTGTGTTTTACCTATTTTCATTGCGCACTTATTCCATTGTGTTGCTTGAAGTGACTTAAGAAAAACAAATCATCTTAAGGCGTAAAAGAATTATTTTCAAAAATTGATTGAAATCCATTTGCTAAAAAAAAGTTATATTTTTTTATTATATATATATATATATATATATATTATGAAATTTATTTTTATTATTTTTTGTTTGACCTAAAATTTTATTTTTATGATTTTTTTATATATTTTTTTATAACAAAGCAACAAGAAAATTCTTTGTATTATTATATATAGAGAGAGAAAATAATTTTTTGTTTATATTTTTTTATTATTTTTTTATAATAAAATTTTTATTTGGCAGGCACTATGATGATGTGTATGTACCGAGGTCGTTTCTTGATGCTTCCATTAGCTGCAACTTCAGTCCATATTTCACTGAGGTTTTGATAGATTGATCACTGCAATCATTTGTTTGATGCCCATGTAATCAACAGGTCGCGTGCAGGTAATCCACGGGTCGCGTGCAGAGAGAGAAGTCTGGTCTAAAGCTTGGAACGAGGCAAAATAATGTATCTCCCTGCATTTTAAGGGGCCATATTACAGTATAACAACCATCCTTACATGAAAAGTCATTGCAAACAAATAAAAGCACTGCCAAAAATGGAATGAGCAAAGTGAGTTTTCCAACTCCCGAACGAACAACAGGTGGAAATTGACTACCACATCATGATCATCTTAACTTTATATGCATTCTCCACTCCGCAAACTTTGCAAGAGCTACAAGTAACCTAATTGGTTTGGATTTATGTACCCATGGCAGAAAAAAAGAAATTGATGATGACAATCACACAATTTGGCTTGAAATGTTTAGTTTTGTGAATGACATTTGCAACTTGAGCAACTGGAACCAACATGAAGCTTTCTAGTTCTCCATCTATATTCTTAGGTTGGAAGTCATCTGGATGCAGCAAATCATAGCATAAAAGTACATCTCTCTTGCATAGAAGTCAGTTGAATGCACAGATTGGTTGTTTGAGTGATCGCCATTAGATGCAATCACAAAGGTGGCATTGTTGATTCTGGTGTCACCTTTATCCCCGCATTTTTTTGGGCACACCGCATTCGTGTTGGCTGTGCACTCCATGGACTCACAGGGGCGGCGGCTACTGATATTATTGGCGGCATAGCTTGGAACCACAGACATTGGAAGATTGTAACCCTTCTCGTACGTGTCTGGCTTAGCTATTCCTCCCAGAAGTTTGAACTCGACTTTTGTGATTGTCATTATATGACTCTCGTCTTTGCATTGCAGATTTCCTCCACAATCACCGGAATCGCAGCCTCCGATCCCTTGGGAATTGAAGACACAACCAGTCCTTCCCCAAATGGATCCCGACCAGAATGGATCTGCCTTCCATTAATATGACTCCCCTGCTCTCACTTTTCTCATCTGAGGAGGAGGAAGATCAGTTGACCCCACAGTCGCAGGCCACACAGGAAATGTGCAATTGTTCACCACCCTAATTGTCTTATAAACCATAGGTGACTCTGCAGTGCTCAAAACACAGAAAATACGTAAGTGTAACCAGAAACATAGATATCCATGCAATCGTTAACTGGTGGTTGCTTCAACTTCCGACCATTTTGGAGGTCAATCACAACAAAAATTATCCGCAACAAACTTATCCCAATCAACCAGGCGTTGATAACACGAGGGATAGCAAACTCGTAACCCTATCTCTGATCGAAATCCCTGTTGAGAAAGTGTGTTTTGTTAGAAACACACTACGGGTAGAATATGGCTTCCAATTTTTGGGGGTGTCGCAACCCTAATTTTAGATATAAGGCGTGAAGGCTGAGATAATATGGCCAAAAAAAATCTTCATTGATTGCCAAAAACTACCAGATAAATGAAAACGTCGACCATTATAATTATCCCATCTAAATATGTTGGCTTGGAACTATAAACGCGGACCGCTTCGATATAAACGGAGTTTGCAACCTCCCGCAGAAGAAAATCTCTGTATTGGGTTGGATATAAACAGATCCGAGGAGATAATCATGAATCAAAAACCAGATTTCAGGGGGTGTGATGGGATCTGCTTACCTCGTCGGTCCCTCTCGACATGCACTTACTTGTTCATTCATTCCAGCAAGGTCGTTGAATCGTGTGCCTATATCCCCCCAGTCATTCCAGATCTGCCTTCATCCTTTGAATCGTGCGCCCTCATCCCGTGTGCCTTCATAAGAAAACGTAGGCAAGAAGGCAAGTGATATGCACCTATGAACTGGTTTCTGGAAGGCGTAAACACAGGAGTACTCAATAGAATCGTAGATCTCCCTTATCTTCTGTCGATCACGCAGAGAGTAGCTCAATTCAACCCTGAACATGCACTGTCAAAACATTGTGCGAACGATTGTTCCAATCATTCAAAGCGGTTGTTATGACAGCACGGTTCTTGTGTCCAAGTTTCATTAACTCGACCATAGCAGATGTAGATGCAACAGGTATTAGATATGCGTCTGGCACATTGAGTCCATTCTACTGTGAATTGTTGCGGATTTCCAATATTTTTTTTGAACTGTCAGAAACAATAAGATCCCAGACTTGTTCATTGTATATTTCAATCATTTGAATGGCAACCTCATATATAAAGGCATCCTTTCTTTATTTTGATATCTGGAATAAGTCATTCAAGGCTCGATAGTTCACACCCCAACTCTCCTCCGTAATCACTTAGGACCAGTCATTGTGTATGTCTTTCCAAAACCTGTTTGCCCATATGATTTTTGGAGGTGTGAACTCTCATCGGCTAATGGTATGTAGCAATAGAATCAAGCTCGTCAAAGAACAAGACACATGGCGTTGACTGTTGGGCTTTGTCTACAATCAATGGCACAAAACACTTAACAAATCTCTAATTTTCCAACAAGCTGTGTGTTGAAACTCTTGCATTTTTAAATGTTTTATCTTTCTTTTTCTTTTTTTTTTAAATATATATATATATGTTTTAAAAACACAAAACTTTATTTAATTTTTTTTAATTTTTTTTTTAATATATATATTTGTTTATTATTATTATTATTATTATTATTATTATTATTATTATATAAAGTTATTTTTTTATTATTTTATTATTTTTATTTTTGTAAAGATCTTGTTTTTATTTTGCATTCCTAAATAGAAAAATTAAATCAGAAAACTAGTTTAAGACAAATAAACAATTTTTTAGTTTTTGTTTTAATTTTGTATTATTCCTAGATTTAAAAGAGAAATTTAAACAATTTAAAGAAAGAAATTTGTTTAGCAAATGAAGATATAAAATTTTAAATTGAAGCCGAACAATTGGATTGGGAAATTTTTTCATTGTCAGCAAATTTTCATTCCTGAAACTTCATAGTCATTCTACTTTCTGATCCTCGCGATCGCACGAAGCGCACAATAGAGCATACTTATTCTAGCAAAAATAAAAACTTGAAAATAAAAGCCTACCTATACTACGCTAATTAGAAATGAGAAATTAGTTACGTATAATCAAATAGCCAATGTAACCATAAGCGCAACAGTAATAAGTATATGTTCACTGTGAATTTCGCAAATGAAAATCGAAAATATATATAACCTTGCGAAATTAAATTTTGAAACTGTAATTTAACAAAATAAAAAGAAAAACTGAATGGATCTAACCTCGTACTCGCTTGAAACCATCGTTCGATAAGGATTTTGTAGGTGCAATTTTCATTATTTAGATTGTGCCGCAACTCCTCGTTGTCTTCCTCGATTTCTTGCTCGCATAATTGTTCGTCATCAAATGTACAGGGTTCCTTCTATGTTGTTTCGTTGTTTGCCTCTGGAGGAGTAATTAAACTTTCAGCTGCTGTCAATATCTCCTCTTCCAGAGAAGAGGAGATCCCGACTTTTGCTAGGATCTGAGTGAGTTGTTCCAAGCTTATACTCATAGTTAAACCATATTGAAAAAGGAGAATGATTTATCATTAAAGATTTGAATTTGAAAACTAAGAAATTAAAACTATTTGTACGCCAAACTTGAACTCCTTGCGTTACTGGGACCTTGATGTCACCAGGTTATTGGTTCGCACAAGTTAGCCCATCATAAATAAAAACTAAATTTGCATAAATAAAACACACTTTTGCATAAAATAAGGAGAAACACACTTCTGCATAAAAGGAAAAGGACAACCTAACTTTGGAGCAACCCCACTAAAGTGGATGCGCAGGTTCTTACCTCTAGTCTTATCGTCTTCTCTCTACCCTTAGTTCATCCATAAAACCAATCCAAAATCATTAAAACAATCTAATTCAAAATGCCACCTATTACCATTTACAACTCCCCGGCAACAGCGCCAAAATGTTGGTGCAATTATATGCATAATATATTACCAAACATAAATTATCAACCGAGATTCATAATTAGTAGAGTTGATGCACTATATGTGCCGATAACAGATAGGTTCCTATGTCTATTTAGTATATCTTAGATAAGAAAACCATTTAGAAACCAACATACTTTTAAAAATAACAATCTTCACACAATTCAAAAGCAGGAAAGCAAAACTCATAAACAAGCAAAAGCTCTTGCTCAGGTGATGGACATGTTCATTGATGGTTCATGAAAGGAAAAGATGAACTTTGATTCTATCTCCTGAAACAACTAAACTAACATGTAGGATGCTCCATTAAAGCTCATGTATGGTGAAATATGGAGATCCAACTGTTCTTGCATTACCACACTTTGCAACACATTTGAATAGTGAAATCAAACAAAATAACATGAAATCAAAATAACAGGTACATGAAATGAAAATATACACTAGCAATTTACAATGAGCTTACCAAGCTAGATCAGTGGCCCTTGTCGATGCCAAAATGGAAGCTTTTAGATCACCAGATGCTAGCTTCTACGAGAGACAAAATCATTGAATTCAAACTTGCATTAATCTCCAACAAGTAGGTTTACAAAAAGAGTCTTTTCATGAATCTAATCTATATCATAACAATTCTTCCCCTTAATCTACATAATAATAATTATCTCCCCCCCTCATGAAGAGAGGGCACTCTCTTTTATACATGAGAGCTTTGAAAAGAAGATAAACATCTCATAATTATAGATCCACTTTTCTCTCAACCCATTTCCCTTTATTACAAAATATGATCCCTTCAAATCCTCACACATATCTCTCATATATCTTGGATAAGATATGACAACTAAATCTCCATGATCTTCTCCTTGGAATAAGCTTTGAATAACTATCTCCTTGAAATGGTGGAGGAGATATTTGAGACGTCTTTTTGTATTAATCCTTCACATATTCCTACACATGACAAAGCTAACACATTTTTGAGATATATATGAAAACATGTCAATTTTCTAATATTTAATCACAAATTCCCTTTTAATACTAAAATAAATGATTTGGAAAATAATAAGGTTTAACCCATATTTAATTATGAAAATGGTATCATGAAAGGTTAATGAAGTGATGAAATGTGAAGAATGATGAAGGGAAAGGTGGATGGAAATACGACAATCCTGAGACTCAACAATTCACAAGAAATATCAATGAGCGCAAGTGAAACAACGAACATAGTGCAAGTTCCACAGACTAAGAGGTCTGGTTACAAAACTCTAGCCTGCATACTTCATCCAAGTTGTTCGTCTACTTGTACATTTATGCCAGAACAAAAAAGAAAACAAAAAAATAATGCAGACTACCATTCACATTACTTTTCCTGTTCAAAAAATGTCACCAGGTCTAAACTTATAACACCCAATATACTATCAATAGAAGGCTTGAACAGTCGTCAAACTGGACAAGTGTTCATCGGGGACATAATGGTCGTGTATAGCAGCTACTTGGACAAGGCAAACAAAACTAGATGCATTGTGTGTGCTGACATGACAGACAACGAATCCATGATGACAGTCACACTGACTATCCCTACACAACTTGTTCAAAAACATGTAGAAAAGATGTTGCCAGGTAATGGGATATCCATTACAAATTTTAATATATTGCTGAAAAATAGTATATGACCGTGGTGATTGTGATTGGATTTTATCATTCAACGAAACAAGTATTGTGGAAAAAATTCCCATGATTTGTTCAGAATATTGTTTCGTACTGGACACAACAATCAACCAACTTGAACAGAGCAATGACACTTACCCAATTGGAACCATTGGTGCAGTTGTCACACTCGCAAGAAAACTTGGCTCGAAACACATTCTCCATATAAAAGATGGACAGTCAAACAACAAGGCAATAGTATCGTTCTCCATACCCAGTTTTTTCCTTTACTTTCACATGTTCATATATCTCAGTTATGTTACACAACTATTACATTGTTCCATGTTGCAACTGCAATTGTTCGAAACCTATTCAAATTTGTTTTCCTCAATGGAACAACAATTTCATAAAGGGCAATGTCCACTTATGCTCTTCAAAAATATAACAAAGAAAAGAGATGTTAAAGAAATGATCTTTCGCACAACCGAAGCAACATTTGTAACAGAATTGTGAACAAACATAGTATAGGATCTCAAGAAACTAACTAGCTCGACAATTGTTGTACGTATACATCTACAATTCCATCCACACTTTGCTCATAAAAATTGCCTTGAACAATTTTCTGCAGTTTTTTTTGTTGTGAAGTTGTATATTATATTGTTCAATATATTAACTACTATGCTCATGTGCCTAGGTTGAGGGTCTTTTGGTTGCAGTGACTGCATACTCGACCCCCTTCGAGCTTGTATGTGCCAAATGCAACTCTCTTGCTTCTGCCTCTGCTTTCATAAATGATGGTGCAATTGATTGTCTACGATGCAGTAAAAAATGCCCTTACATATATAGACATTTCCTCAACGATGTCATCTGAACCCTCAACAACACAATCGTACATTGTACAATTAGACAACCTCTGTCACAAGATGTGCTTCCTGGGTTAGCAAAATTTTCATATGAAGTATACCTACAGAAAAAGGCAAACAGTGTCTACATGCTACGCAACTTTCGGATCCATAGAAAATTTACATTAAATGAGGACAATGCCATACTGCATATTGGCTGAACCAAAAATAAATAAATAAATCATATCAAGCGTTGGCAGGAAACGAAACAATCTCATGTGTATCTATCCATGCCACCCAATGAGGATATGAATAGAGTTTTGCAGTGCCATGGAAAATTATATTGGAAGCGCATAATATTGTTCAGTCCAGGAATGAGAAGCATGAGGACAAACTCCATACAAAGTATCCAACTGTGAATAAACCATCACCATTTGAACCGTCAAAATGACTTGCTCCTCTGAACGGAACCATCAGGCATTTCCAATAATATTGGAAATTTGGCATTGTTAGAATTGGTAATGATAGAACATAGTACTATTAGAAGCAAATGTTCATAGTGATCTTGCTTCATGGTAAAATAGTAATCGACAAATTTCTTGGTGCCCATTTGGGGATTTGGTTATAGCTGGGATACAATGCCCAATCTTCATTGGTTTTGTGTTGTCTTGTGTTTGGCAGACTTTTGTTCATGTGCGTTCATGTTGTAGTTCAAGGTTCTCATGGGCCCGGTTTATGAATTATGGTTGGATGATACATTCAGGATCTTAGCAGTTTTTCTATGATCTTAAAGAATATACAAGACCTGCTTTGCCTTTTAATGTAAGCTCTGTGAAGCAAATGTAATATGTAGCTCATTTTAGCACTTTTACTTGATCGATGAAATTACCAAAATTCATGTTCAGAAATACTTTGAAATAAAAGGATATATCCTATGTGAAGTCCAATGCAACTATCATATCAACCACAGAAAATTAAAATTAAAATTCGTCGTTGTTATACTTACGGTGAAGTTGACAGTACAATAATTTCACTTGAACATCCCAAAATTGATTTTCTTGTAGATTTTAAATGCTTCTCTTATGCAAACACACCCTGGAAAGTATAATAATGACTCACTTTATCTATTCCTTGATTGAAGAGCATGTTCACCTATTTAATGCACTTCATAGTTACTGTTAAGACCATCAATGGGGCTTTGTTAACACCAATTCCCACTTCCTAAAATTGCCCTCCCCTTTCTTTCTTCCCTCTTCTTTCCCTTTCTAGTTACTTAGTCATTTTTCGGAAAATGTTTAGGTGCGCGAGTTGGCGGATTCACGTGTTCAGATTTCCACTGATGCTTTTATATCACGAGTCCGACCGACCGATTCCCCGTTCCATATTCAGCAACTTTTTGGATCGTGGGTTCCCAGGTAAGCGGGCTCAACATTGTGTTTCCATTGTTCCGTTGCCTGCAAACAGCACCCGGACTTCCCCGATCTACAAATTCACAACCAAATTCCCCTTTCTTTTTCTCCTTTACTTTCCCTTTCTGGTTACTTAGTCATTTTTCTAAATATGTCTGATGATTTTATATCATGAGTCCGACCAACCACTTCCCCATTCCATACTTGGCCACTATTTCCATTGTCAATTCCCGGCCAGGCTTGCTCAACAGTGTGCTTCCATTGTTCCGCGACCTGTGAACAACAATCGAAGTTTCGCGATATACAAATTGACCGTCGAAGTCCCTCATTATGCCCTATTCCGTGTTACACATTTTGCAGTCAAAAGTTAGGAGACACACAATTTGACCATCGGGCCCCCACGTCTCTTGAGTATAACTTGTGACCTTGTTTTGAAGCTCGACCAACCGCTTTCCATACTTGGTCATTTCTTGAAATATAATGGTCTCTTGGTGCGCCCAAAGATATATTTCAAACCAAAGAATTATTCAATTGTTGGACCACTCTCATATTCTCTAGATATACAATTAACATCTTAGGGAGTGAGGACCAGAACTCCCAGTGGTGCAAGTCATATTCCTACTACTCATCCCCTTCCGCCCAGAACAGAGTAATTTGGACCTCTGGAATTGCTCGTGCACCCTGTGTCCCTGAAGTCTTTTCCTGTAAGGAGGGGGTCTCTTGGTCCCCTTCTGCCCAAAACAAAGTAATTTGGACCTCTCGAATCGCTCATGCAGATTGTGTCCCTGAAGTCTTTGACTGTAAGGAGGTGGTCTCTTTGTGTGTCCTCACTTTTCATTTTGGGCTCTTCCACTTGCCCTACAACTTTTTTTCTCGTCTTCCTCACGGGAAGCTTGTGACAACTATCAATTTACCGCAAGAAGGGTTCTTATCTCCTCCTGCGTTTCAAGAATTCAGGGTTGCTTTCTTACAGGGATTGGTCATTGGAGCGATGTTGCGGGGTGTTGTACTCTTAAAAGTGGTGGTCGGAGATTGGAAACTCTTCGCATCAGGGCCTTTTCTCTATTATTTGTACAATTCAGTTGTGCTTTGCAATGTCTCTAGGTCGCCAATGTCAGGAGCAGGAGTGTTGTTGACCTGTTTCAAGCCAAAGAATTATTCCACTGCGGAACCACTCTCTTTTTTCTTTGTCACCTTGGGTCTTTCACAAGATATTGAGATTGCGGAAGCCAACATTGACCTTCCGAGGAGAAGGCTGCAAGGAGTTCCTAAAAAAACATGGTAATCAGTTTTGTATGCATGTTCAAGAGCTTGTCGATGGCTCCTGCATGTTGTCGCACTAGATGAACAACACATAATTGTATGCATTTTTATTTTTATTTGTAACTCATGTACCTGTATTTATGAGAAATATGTTCAATGATTTGGTTCAAAGAACTCAGTCCAATGTATATGGATAAATATATATTGCCCACTATTTTTTTTTTATAGATTTACTATTAAAAAAATTGCCTTGGAATCTTGGTTGGTGCTTCTTTGCTGGATTTAGCACCTCTTCTCGTTTGCATGGTTTGATAGTCTTGTAATTCTTAAATATTGTATTTTCTCAAGTAATTTGATCTAATATGGAGCATTGAACAATCATATGACAATGCATTGTGTCGATCCCATGAGGCTTCTATGGAAACATAAATGAATTTCGGACAGTTTCAAACCAACATTCAATTGTATTTGTAATGCAGATAGAACGTAGCAACACTAATTCACGATGCAGGAGTTGGGGTCCCGCTCAAGAAGTTTCATTTTCATCTCAACCTTGTTGAGCAAATGATCTCTTATTTCCCTTTCGCTTCCTTGATTCCTTTACTCCAAAAGGAAACATTTTATTAGTTGTCCATCCCCTACCCTCTATTTGAGCACTTTTACTTTATTAATGAAATTACCAAATTTCTTCTTCGAGAATATTTTGAAAAAAAAAATGATATATGGTAGCTGAAGTCAAATGGGGCTATGAAATCAACCACAATATTAAAATTCAAGTTCGTCATTGTTATACTTACGGTCAAGTTGACAGTACCGTAAGTTTATTTCTAGATATGCAATTATTAAGCTTTAATGTTAACAACTCATCATGCGGGAAGTTTAATACTTAAAAAAATATTTCAAGGCATTGAACAATGTATCTAGAACACAATTACTCCCACAAGTTGCAATAAAAACAAATCTTCAACAAAGCATTTTCCCACACCCTTTTTAATGGTACAACCACAATAGAAAACGAGTAAGTGGATAAAACATTGGACTAGAAAATGATGGTTTTGCAACAATGGGGCTTGTTTGAGACCAATTCTCGCTTACGAAAATTGCCCTCCGCTTTTCTATTTTCCCACTCTCTTTTATCCCCTTATTTTCCCGCTTCTATACTTAACTAAATTCCCCTTTATTTTTCCCCTCTACTTTCTCTTTCTGGTTACTTAGTCATTTTTTCGAAAATATCTAACTGCACGGTTTGGCGGACTCACGGGTTCACATTTGCACTCATGCTTTTATATCACGATTCTGACCGCCCGCTTCCCCATTCCATACCTAGCCACTTTTTCGATCAAGTATTCCTGGGCAGGCGGTCTCTAGATAGCACTTCCATTTTTTTTTTACCTACAAACAACACCCAGACTTTCACGATATACAAATTGACTTCCAGACTCCCACATCATCCCCTCTTCCATGTTACACATTTTGCACTCAAAAGTTCTGAGACATACAATTTGACTGTCGGGGCCTCACGTATCCTGGGGAACCCTTGTCACCCTATTTGAAGCCTATCCGACCACTTTCCATACTTGACCATTTCTTGGAATCTCTTTTCATGGATCGTAGGGTTGGCAGGTTCAGGAAATCTCCAATTCCTAATCGTTGTTTCATGTGCCCGCCACCTTCGCACTTCTTTCCAATTATGCAATAACTGAGGTTTAATGCTAAGAGATCATCATGCAGCAACTGTAAAGATTGTCATTAATGAGAAAAAGGCTCGAGGAGACAGTCACACTGACTATACCTATACAGCTTGTCCAGAAACATGCAGAAAATATCTTCCCAGGTAATGGGATATCAATTAAAAATTTCAATATATTAGCCCTTCTTTTCACTCTTCTATACTTAACCAAATTCTCATTTATTTTTCCCCTCTACTTTCTCTTTTTGGTTACTTAGTCATTTTTTTTTTAAATTTCTAAATGCACGGGTTGGCGGACTCATGGGTTCACATTTTCACTCATGCTTTTATATCACGACTCCGACCGACCTCTTCCACATTCCATACCTAGCCACTTTTTCGATCATGGATTCTTGGGTAGGCGGGCTCTAGATTGCACTTCCATTGTTCTGTGACCTACAAACAACACCCGGACTTCCACGATATACAAATTGACTGTCGAACTCCCACATCATCCCCTCTTCCATGTTACACATTTTGCACTCAAAAGTTCTAAGACATACAATTTGACCGTCGGGGCCTCACGTCTCCTGGGGAACCCTTGTCACCCTATTTTGAAGCTCGAGAGCGGGCGTGCGTTGCGTGGCCATTTCTTGGAATCTCTTTCACGGATCATTGGGTTGGCGAGTTCAGGTGATCTCTAGATTGCACTTCCATTGTTCTGTGACCTACAAAAAGCACCCGAACTTTCACAATATACAAATTGACTTCTGGACTCCCACATCATCCCCTCTTCCGTGTTACACATTTTTCATTCAAAATTTTCGAGACATACAATTTGACCGTCGGGGCCTCATGTCTCTTGTGGAACCCTTGTCACTGTATTTTGAAGCTCGTTCGACCGCTTTCCATACTTGGCCATTTCTTGGAATCTCTTTTGTCGATCATCGGGTTGGCAAGTTCAGGAAATCTCCAATTCCTAATCAATATTTCTTGTGCCTGCCACCTTCGCACTTCTTTCCAAGTATGCAATAACTGAGGTTTAATGCTAATAGTTCATCATGCAGCAACCGTAAATATTGTCATTAATGATGAAAAGGCTCAAGGAGACAGTCACACTGACTATCCCTATACAACTTGTCCAGAAACATGCAGAAAAGATCTTTCTAGGTAATGGGATATCTATTACAAATTTCAATATACTAGCCCTTAATTTCCCTCTTCTATACTTAACCGAATTCTCATTTCATTTTCCCCTCTACTTTATCTTTCTGGTTACTTAGACATTTTTTTACGAAAATTTCTAACTGCGTGGGTTGGCGGACTCACGGGTTCACATTTGCAATCATGCTTTTATATCACGACTCCGACCGGCCGCTTCCCCATTCCATAACTAGCCACTTTTTCGATTGTGGATTCCCAGGCAGGCAGGCTCTAGATTGCATTTTCATTGTTCCATGACCTACAAAAAGCACATAAACTTCCACGATATACAAATTGACTGCCGAAATCCCACATCATCTCCTCTTCCTTGTTACACATTTTGCACTCAAAAGTTCTGAGCAATACAATTTGACCATTGGGGCCTCACGTCTCTTGGGGAACCCTTGTCACCCTATTTTGAAGCTCGTCCGTCCACTCTCCATACTTTTCCATCTCTTGGAATCTCTTTCATGGATCGGCGGGTTCACGAAATATCCAATTCCTAATCATTTTTTCTTGTTCCCTCCACCTTCGCACTTCTTTCCAAGTATGCAATAATTGAGATTTAATGCTAACAACTCATGATGCAACAATCGTAAATATTGTCATTAATGATTAAAATCATCAAGGAGACAGTCACACAGACTATCCCTACACAACGTGTCCAGAAACATGCAGAAAAGATCTTGCCAGGTAATGGGATATCTTTACATATTTCAATATACTAGCAAAAACGAGTCCGATCGACCGTTTCCCTATTCCATACTTAGCCACTTTTTTCGATTGCAGGTTCCCGGATAGGCAGGTTAAAGATTTTGCTTCCATTGTTCCGCGACCTGCAAACAGCACCCGAAATTCCATGATATACAAACTGACCATTGGACTACCCCATCATGCCCTCTTCCGTTTTACGCGTTTTGCACTCAAAATTTTCGAGACATACAATTTGACC
>JZKD02S0857297.1:196172-217330 GCA_000966675.3 Picea glauca
TATATATATATATATATATTTGTTTCTTTGCCACCGCATTTAACTTTATTTATCCTAACACATATAGAGACACACGAGCCAGATGATCTATTTAAAGAAGTGACTATGAAAATTGTATTTAACTCTAACCAGTTGGAAGTATATAGAAATCATTATGAATGAATTTCATAAATACATTGAAGAGATAAAAAAAAAATGCAAGGTAGGAATGGAAATTTCGAACATGGCAAGTCAGATTACTGGTAAAAATAAAAGCAATGAAAAACACAGTATAATTAGAATGAAAATACTTTCAAAAACTAAATGGTTTCAATGCCAGAATTGCTCTAGGAGCCATGTGTCATTTCCTACATGGATACCACCTGTGCTTTATGTTGCTTGCCACGTATCCACTGCAGTTTCCATTTGCCTCCGCTACTTATTCCCCCATCCCTGTGCATTTATTCCAATTCCAAACCGGCAAGGACTACGTTGTCATGCAACAGTTGTTTATGATATTAAACAACGATAATCATAATAAGTAGGTTGTGAAATACAAGAGAGATGTCATAGAAGTTAACCCATATAACACAATTAAAGTGACACACACATCGATATAATTTTAAGGTGTATTTTGAGCCAAGAACACTGGAATAAAACCATCAAAAAGTTAATGCTACGAAATTAAAGTAAATTCTCCTCAATCAACGAGTTAGTTGACATCTATATGACAGTCAACGTAATACAATTATATTAGTTTTTTTTTTTATGATACATAAGTGATTTCAGAGCTATGCCTATGGAATTTGTCATAACTCATATAAGAACAATGAAACAAAAGAATCACAATATTATATAAACTCAAATATAAGTCACAAATTATTGAGATAATTCATATTAGAATAAGATTGTGTAAGACTTGATTGTTTTAAGAATAATGATGGGATATTGACGATTGTATAAATAAATTATTGTAAGCTATAGTTCATGATTCTACTTTGATCCTAACAAAATAATTGTGTTGGTTAATTGAGTTGAATAAAGGAAATTGTTATTTAAAAAAAAATTGATAAACCTATGATTAAAAATTGGATGCAATTGCACAACATTATGCATGAGTGAAGGTTGACTTAACACATTCTTAAACTTAAATTACAATTCAATAATGAATTGTATGCAAGTGCTTGAGTAGGGTTATTAACACCGGGAAAGGTATTACAATTTTTCTATTTAATTCCCATTTCCTTTAACCACAAACTGTATACATTGACAACACATTTTTATGTTTAATTGCCCCGTGAATGGTGGTACTTCAATTGCTAGGGGTTTATTTGTTTTGAGTGTGCCTTTGTTAGATATTTCAAGATTGAAACCAAGACAATGGTGCTTCTTGGAGATTACACTATTTCCAGATAAATGTGATGGTTAATGATTGGCGTTTTGTTGTTTTCTTTTAATGATTTCATCAAACGACTAATCCAACTTAGATGGTGCTATTGTGTATTTCTAATTTTATGATTTTCAAATTTCCTTTTTCACTAGTCATAAGGTTGGACCAAGCAGGAAAAAATTTGCTTTCACGAGTTTTCTCTCAAGGCGCATACAGAGAACTTAGAAGATAGACTATAAACTCTTTATCTTGCAAGTAAATAAAATTTAAATGGTATAACAAATATTTCTAATGAAAATCACTTATTTCTAATTGTGAGCAACAAGAAACACGATCAACAGAGTCATGGTGAGAATAGGGATACCTAATTAACATCAAGTTAAGTTTGATTGTAGCTAGCTCAAAATAAAACTCTTTAAGAAGCAATGTTTGATATTGGAAATGCAAATTTCCTACCCATAGTCATTGGGTGGCCAAACTAGTACTAAGGCTTATCTACCTTGTAAATGTCCACTCCATATATAATATCTCTCTTAGAAAACTATGTCAACTCTCATAAATAAGAATTCACACATTTGCAAACATTTGTTCATATAAAACACAGGCACACTGCATATCTCATTGGACTTGCAATTGCACCAAAATGTCAAAATCTTAGTGAGTTTACTGCAATTTGATCTCAATATACTAATATATTATGCTTGGACTTAACTTGTCATTTCGTGGTGTGGGATGAGCACTACAAGTCAAACTATGTCGGTACTCATAATGCTTCCTTACAGGCTGACCTGCACAATGGTGAGGTTGGTCAACACTCCCTCTGAGATTGATGCAAATGGGATGATGGGGAATGTTTGAGCTTTTGACTTGATGTTGATTGTTTTTTAAATGACTTTCTCTCCTGAAACGTTGTTGTCCTTAATCTATTTTAAATTTGTCGAACTTTGATCCCTAAGTTGTTACTTTTGTAGGGTAAAGATAGAATCCAAAATTTTAATGCTATCAGTTGAGCTAGTTTCTAGATCTAGAAAACCAAAGGATAAGGGGATAATTATCACAAAATTCCATATTAACAGTCTCCATGTAGCATATCAAGATTCATGTGTACATAAACATGATCAATATTCAAATACAACCTAATTTGCGTTTTCCTCATATCTAGCATTGTTTTAGTTATGCTGGCTAGATCATAGAGGATGAACTAATTGCTTTATAAACTATAGTTCTTGAGCATTTGACCTCTGCAATTGGTCTTAAGTGTGCATTTAAATTGTATAATATTCAATACATTATCGGCTATTTGTCAACACAATGTCCACAACTACTTGGTCATTAAATCCTACAAAATGCACCCTCATAATTGTTGGAGTTTTAATGTTGTTCAATTATATTCAATTTCTTTAGAAGTTTACATGAACTGAAGCATAAACCATGAACAATAGCAGTAGTAATAACCAAGATCGCCATGCACAAAGACACAAGTATAGTAGAAAATGCTAAGATAAAATGATTATGATAGATTGTTCTATTATTACAATGATGAGTGTTCCATATATAGAACATATGGTGACCATCCATGAAAGGATGCGTCCCTTGGATAATAAATGACTACTTATTTATTATATATATTTATACCTTGTATTATAAATATCATGTCATATTATATATATATATATATATGGAAGAATGTCTTCCCGATCTTGTCCAAACATCAACACTCCCTCTCAACGAGGGAGACATTATTCATCATATCAAAGCTTGTCTCTGAAGTATACAAAATTCACCCTAGAATCATGACGCTTGTTTGTTGGTCTTGGGAAATGTCTCTCTCCCACCTGAACTGAGGGGAAACTCCTTCTACGAGTCTCCCTCTGAGCCAATTGACTCTCTCTGAGATCAGGCTCACTCTGGGTCTACACGTGATAGCATCTAGCATCTTGAGTCTTTATCATTGTAATGTCCCCCACCTCTTGATGAAGAGGTCTAGGAAGACTTAGTGGTCTAGGCATCCCCACTAGACCATAGTCTCGTACAACATGGGGAAAATTCAACCAAACTAATGTTATATTTTGAAGTTGACTTAGGAAAAAGGGGAAAAGAGCAAAAAGTAACACAATGAAGAATTAGAACGTTGGAGGTTGACTTAGGGTTAAACCTAGGGGTTAAACTAACTCAATAGGGAAACAAAACGAAAGTATAAAGGAAAGGCTAGGGTGCACCTTTCACTTCATCTTGGATATTTGGTATTTTGCTTGTTGAGCTCTTGAGCACACAGTTTTTTTAGGGTTTTGAGATTACAAATCCTATAGAACAACTCAGTGGTAAACTATTCCACTCACCTTGTTCCAAGCTTGGTCTCGGGGATGAAATACTCCACCCACACCATTCTACATTCATCATTTATTCAGGAGAGCAGCAGGGTCGTACCAGTTAGGGTTTTTCAAGCAGGGGTGCACCATTGATTGAGGAACAGTTCGATCCAGCTTATTAAGGGAGTTTTGGAAGATTCTAGCATTAGGATTTTGCTTCCAAGACCTTGCTCATCAGTTTGGAGGCTTTCTTGAGGAGTTACTACAGCCAAATCATTATCTACAGGTTGGGAAGGCTTTGAAGGAAGGAGGACGTTTTGGTGATTCAGCGATTCTCGCATCTAGGAGGCTCTACCTCAGATCTGACCTTGAAACTTCTCCTAGGGGTTTGTGACTGCCTGATCTATCATCATAGAGAGTTTTAGGTGGTTTGGAGGCCTCATTCATCTAGGCCGAATTGTTGGTCCTATCTAGGGTTTCAGGAGGGTCATACACGTTTAGGGTTGCAGCAGTTGGAGGAGGAAGACTGGGTATTTGGGCTTAATATTTTAGGACAGGGTTCACATTGCCCTAATCTATCTCTTGGTGGAGTTTGGTAGCATTTGGAGGTCTTCTTCAGGAGGGTTGAACCCTTTGTCTTCATATTCTTCAGCAGGACATACCAATAGCTAGGGGGGTTGTGTAAACCCTAGCTTTTTGTATTGGATATCTCATATTGTATTCAGCCTTTGGGAGGCTTATCTTGTGTCAGGGAGCATTTTGTAGTAGCTCTTATCTTCTATTTTTCAAGCCATCTGATGTATTCCAGATCTACTCGTATATTGTATCAGATTCTTGTTATTTCCTAATAAAGAGATCAGATTTGTGCTTTGTGGTCCATATCTTGTATGTTGATGAAATCTTGCATTGTGTTGAATGAACCTTGATTAATTG
Source organism: Picea glauca (assembly GCA_000966675.3). Lineage (NCBI taxonomy): Eukaryota > Viridiplantae > Streptophyta > Pinopsida > Pinales > Pinaceae > Picea > Picea glauca. Next base: position 200,784 of record JZKD02S0857297.1, read on the forward strand.
TGTTGAACAACTAATTATAAACCCTAAGGCTGAAATATCAATAGCCATCCTGCAAACACAAATAGTCAAACAGTTAGTTCAGCGGTTAGTTAGTGTTCCCAAGCGAAAAAAATGGCTTGGGAACATTACAGTGGTATCAGAGCTCTGATCCTCCCATCCTGTGAGGATTAGCACATGCAGAGGTACAGTGGTATATATATGGGCCGAAGGAAGAAACAGGCAAGTGAAACAGAGGCCGAGATGGAGGGTTCAGGTGATGACGATGAACCCCAGGGCTTAGCTTTCTTAGCACAGGAATTCCATAAATCCATAAACCAAACATAAAGTAAATTGATCATCCACTTGCAGGAGAACTATGATGCAAACCGTAGGGGACAAACCAAAATCACTGAGACCTTGAATAAGGTAGATGAGAACCTGAGGAAGGTGGATGAAAACCAGTCAAGGATAGCCCAGTTGTTGTTATAGATGACTCACAAGGGGAAAGGTCCAAAGACGTATGAAAACAGGGAGACTAGTGGATCACACAGTTGAAACAGGTATAATCTAGAACATGTTCCCTATCATTAGTCTAAGGGAAGCCATGGAGGGAGCACACCACATGGACAAATAGGTAGTAGGGCTACCCCTAGACCATAATTTCCCACGTTCACATATGAACATGCACAGCATGAACAGGTGGATGACTTTGTTGAGTAGGTGACATAGTGTACCAGGCAGTACAATGATTTGAGTATGACGATTCAGAGGCAGATGTTTCTAGATCAATTGTGTCAACTCAAATTCAGAAATAAGCCTAGACTGGACCACAGGAGCAACTATGAGTTTGAGCGCAGAGCTGGGAAGATGGAGATTCCCTACTTTGATGGTACAGCCAAGATGATAGCACAGGCATGGGTACAGAAGTTGGACACTTATCTGCAGCTTAACCCCATGAGGGAGATGGAAGCCATCAAATTTTCCACCATGTACTTAGATGGCAAAGCTCATGATTGGTGGTATCATGGATTGACCACACTAGGCCACAGTCAAATAGTGGCATACACAAAGTTCACTCAGAGACTCATTGACAAGTTTGACCAGGGGGATCCTGAGTTACCTTTCCAAGAGCTCACACAACTCAGACAGATAGGGGAACTAGAGGTGTACATTGAGGAATTCCAGAGGCTAGCAATCATGGTGCAGGATGTATCACAGACCAGACTCATGATGCTCTTCACTGAAGGGTTGGGTAAAGGCTTTTAAGCCTACCAACCTACAGGATTCTATTTGGAGGACGAGAGACCTAGGGCCAGCTGCAAAGCCAAAATTTGTGCCTAAACCACCTCTTAATGCAGGAGTAAGAGATCAAAGACCTCCAATGAACCCAGGAGGACGTGACCCAAGGGGGTTTGACAGGGGAAGAGGCAGGATGGATGAGAATACCAAAAGGGAATTGAGGAGGAAGCAACTATGCTACACTTGCAAAGAGCCATGGAACCCATCAAACAAATGCATGGGTCATGGCCAAGTGCACTACATAGAGGTAACTTCAGACAATGAGGAGGAGGAGGATTTCGTCCACATCCATAACATGGAAGCATACACCACAGAGACTGCAGATGAGGAGACCACGGGTCATGACAGTACGACTGAGGAGAGAGCCACCTTGGCATCCATCGGTGGGGTGCCCAAGTACAACACTTTCAGGATGAGAGGAGTCTTGCAGGGGCAAAAGGTGTCAGTGTTGATTGATGGAGGAGCCTCTCACAGCTTCATTGACTCATAATTGTTACAGAGGAGGCATATACCAATGGTTGAATTTGAAGGGTTCAAGGTGGAGGTAGCAGGTAGGAGCACCATGCCTTGTAATAGCTACATTCCAGGCATGAAGCTTACATTGGGTAGGTGTGATTTGGTACAAGATGTCTATGTGATGGATCTTTTGGATAAAAACATAATCCTTGGAGTTCAGTGGCTCGGTACGTTGGGGCCTATCACCACCAACTACAAGACCATGGAGATGTCTTTCACAGAGGAGGGTGGACGAAAGGTATTTCTCCGGGGCATGACAGGTAACTCAGCCAAAGTAGTTACGGCCAAGAGGATGGAGGCCATTTTCAGAAGGGAAGAGATAGTGTATGCAGCTGAGTGAAAGATTTCGGCACGTGTGGACAAACAAGGCAAGGTTCACTACACACTGGAGATTCAAGAGATCATTGACAAACACAATAAAGTGTTTGGACCTATTCCACCAGGGGTGCCACTGGACAGAGGGTTTGAGCATATCATTGAGTTGGAGGAAAGGGAAAAAACAGTCATCACCACACCTTATAGACATTTGAAGAAGTAAAAAGACGAGATGGAGAAGGCAATCAAAGAACTCTTGGATATGGGGCACATAAGGCTGAGTTCCAACCCTTTTGCTTCTTCAGTTGTGTTGGTCAAGAAGAAGGATGGAACCATGTGCATGTGCATTGACTCCCGGGCACTAAATAAGAAAACCATCAAAAATAGGTATCCCATACCAAGGATTGACAAACTGTTGGATGAGTTGCATGGGGTTGTCTATTTCACCAAAATTGACCCACGTTCTGGGTACCATCAAATCAAAATGAGGGAAGAAGACATTCCAAAAACTGCTTTCAGGTGTCACTGCGACCACTATGAGTTTTTAATGATGCCATGTGGTCTAACCAATGCCCCAGTCATGTTCCAATCATGCATGAACCATGTCTTCAAAAAATAGTTGAGGAAGCATATCTTGGTATTCTTTGATGACTTTCTCATTTATAGCAAGACATGGGAGGAACACCTTCGGCATGTGGATCAGATACTATTTATCATGGAGGAACAATCATTGTATGCTAAGGAGTCCAAGTGTAAATTTGGAATGATGGAGGTTCTTTACTTGGGACACATCATCGGAGTTAAGAGGGTACAGGTGCATCAGGAGAAAATTCAATCCATAATGGAGTGGCCTACACCTAAGACCCTTACAGAATTGAGGGGATTTCTAGGCATGTGCACTTACTACAGGAAGTTTGTCAAAGGGTTCTCTCAGCTTTGTGCACCTTTGACCGATTTGACCAAGAAAGGAGCTTTCAAATGGAGTGAGGAGGCCCAATTTACATTCAACAAGATGAAAAAGGTGATGAGCACATGCCCAGTCTTAGCCCTACTAGATTACGGCCAACCTTTCACCTTGGAGTGTGATGCCTCAGAAGAAGGTATTGGGGTTGTACTGATGCAAAATAGGCACCCTCTTGCCTATGAGAGTCGAAAACTCAGGGGACCTGAGTTACTTTACAACATTTATGACAAAGAGATGTTGGCCATCATGCACACTCTGGCCAAATTCAGACAATACCTGGTAGGTGCATGGTTTGTGGTGAAATCAGATCATAACAGTCTTAAGTACTTATTGGAGCAGAAGGACTTAAATAAGAGGCAACATAAATGGGTAAGCAGAATACAGGCCTATGACTTTGACATTGAATTCCTCAAAGGGAAGAACAACATGGTGGCAGATGCATTGTCCAGAAGACCATCCATTTATGCCATGACAGATGCATCAGTCGATTGGAAAGACCACTTGGTGATGGAATACTCAGGCAATTAGTTCGCTTGTCAGGTGATAGATGGGAAAATACAGGATGATAACTTCAAGGTCATTGACGACATCATCTATTATAAGGGCCGAATCTTCTTGGTTCTTGAATCAGCCTTCAAGGCCAAAGTATTGCAGGCATGTCATGACTCACCGATGGTAGGGCACCATGGGATTGGCAAGACATACAGGCAGGTGAGGGAGAGGTTCTCATGGAGGGGCCTCAAAGAGGATGTGATGAATCATGTCAAGGAGTGTACTACTTGCCAGGAGAATAAGGATGAGCACACCCACTCGACAGCACTGCTGCAACCCCTACCTATCCCAGAGCACAAATGGGAAAGCATATCCATGGACTTCATCACAGGGTTGCCCAAGGCACAAGGAAAGGACTGTATTTTTGTGGTGGTGGGCAAGTTGACAAAGTTTTCACACTTCTTCGCCATTGCTACAGACTTCAGTGCAGCACAAGTGGCCAAATTATTCTTCAGGGAGATCTTCAGACTTCACGGTTTACCCAAGACCATTGTTAGTGACAGGGATAGCAAGTTCATGAGTACATTCTGGAAGGAGTTATTCAGGCTAGTTGGTACAACCTTGACTCCTAGTACTAGCTATCATCCTCAGACGGATGGGCAGACTGAGATAGTCAACAAATGGGTGGAATGTTATCTCAGGAATTATGTGGCTGGGAAGCAGAAAGTGTGGGTCAGATGGTTACATTTGTGGGAATACTACTACAACACCACCCATCACATGTCCATAGGCATGACTCCATTCAGGGTGTTGTACAGTTATGACCCACTCTCCTTCGTAGACATTGATTTTGGTGACAGCAGGGCCCCAATGGTACAGGATTGGGTAGAACAGAGTTAGAATATCCTCAGGGAGCCAAAGAATCATTTACAGAGGGCACAGAACCAATAGTTGGTCCAAGTAGACAAACATAGGGTTGAAAATACTTTTGAGGTTGGTGACTTAGTCTATCTAAGGCTCCAACCATACAGGCAGGCTTCTATAAAAATAAGTGGAGCAGAGAAGCTCCAACCATGTTTTTTTGGGCCCTACAGTATCAGCAGGAAAGTAGGGGTCGTAGGTTATGAGTTGGAGCTCCCACGGGGTAGCAGGATGCATAATGTCTTCCATGTGTCATGCCTGAAGAGGTCCATTGGCCAACACATTTCTCCACTAGAAGTACTACCACCTCTAGATGAAGAGGGTCAGTTGGTTCTTGTACCAGAGGAGATATTGGAGGTTCAGGAAAAGAATCTCCGTAAGATATTTATCAAAGAATATCTGATCAAATGGAAGGACTTGCCCATTGAGGATGCCACGTGGGAGAATGAACAGGTGGTACAAGAAACAAGTTTGGAATTGCTTGAGGACAAGCAATTTCTAGCAGGGGAGACTGTAATTTCCCCCACCTCTTGATGAAGAGGTCTGGGAAGACTTAATGGTCTAGGCATCCCCACTAGACCATAGTCTCATATAGCATGGGGAAAATTCAACCAAACTAATGTTATATTTTGAAGTTGACTTAGGAAAAAGGGAAAAAGAGCAAAAAGTAACTCAATGAAGAATTAGAACGCTGGAGTTTGAGTTAGGGTTAAACCTAGGGGTTAAACCAACTCAACAGGGAAACAGAACAAAAGTATAAAGGAAAGGCTAGGGCGCACCTTTCACTTCATCTTGGATATTTGGTATTTTGCTTGTTGAGCTCTTGAGCACACAATTTTGAGGGTTTTGAGATTACAAACCCTAGAGAACAACTCAATGGTGAAAGATTCCACTCACCTTGTTCCAAGCTTGGTCTCGGGGATGAAATACTCCACCCACACCATTCTACACTCATCATTTATTCAGGAGAGTAGCAGGGTTGTACCAGTTACTACGACCTTGCTCATTAGTTTGGAGGCTTTCTTGAGGAGTTACTACGACAAGATTATTATCTACAGGTTAGGATGGCTTTGAAGGAAGGAGGACGTTTTGGTTATTCAATGATTCTCATATCTAGGAGGCTCTACCTCAGATCTGACCTTGAAACTTCTCCTAGGGGTTTGTGACTGCCCAATCTATCATCCTAGAGAGTTTCAGGTGGTTTGGAGGCCTCATTCATCCGAGCCAAATTGTTGGTCCTATCTAGGGTTTCAGGAGGGTCGTACTTGTTTAAGGTTGCAACAGTTGGAGGAGGAAGACTGGGTATTTTGGCTTCATATTTCAGAAAAGGGTTCACATTGCCCTGATCTATCTCTTGGTGGAGTTTGGTATCATTTGGAGGTTTTCTTTAGGAGGGTCGAACCCTTGGTCTTCATATTCTTCAGCAGGACGTACCAACAGCTAGGCGGGTTGTGTAAACCCTAGCCTTTTGTATTGGATCGGTCATATTGTATTCAGCCTTTGGGAGGCTTATCTTGTGTCCAAGAGCATTTTGTAGCAGCTCATATCTTCTATTTTTGGAGCCATCAGATGTATTCCAGATCTACTCGTATATTGTATCAGGTTCTTTCTATTTCCTAATAAAGAGATCAGATCTGTGATTTGTGGTCCATATCTTGTATGTTGATGAAATCTTGCATTGTGTTGAATGAATCTTTATTAATTGCGATGAACAACTAAATATAAACCCTAAGGACAAAATATCAGTGGCCATCCTGCAAACATAAACAATCAAATAGTTAGCTCAACGGTCAGTTAGTGTTCCCAAGCGAAAAAAAAATTGGCTTGGGAACATTACAATCATTCCCTTTCAAATCATCATTAATAGGAGAAAGACTACACCAGGGTCGTTCACCACAGGTAAACACCTATGAGTGAATGTCAACCCGATTCTAACTGACACATGGAAAGCACCTCGAGTCCATATTATTCCTCTTCATGATCAAGGAAGGACTATGCCTGGGCCCATTTACCACAAGTACACCTTTGTGATAAATGCATCATATCTCCCTTGATCTGCAAGCCAATCTAAGAGAAGGTCTGCCCGATGCTTACTCGGGACATTGTAGCAAAAGGTTTGTCACACATGGCACTCCCATGTGGACTTATAGAGGCTACTCCCTCTAGAAACACTAGGTTCAACTCCCCATAGTGTGTGACATCAAGGTCAAATCCCTTGACGTGTCCTCATGTGCTCTCCACAAGGGACGTGTCCTCATGTGCTCTCCAAAAGGGACGTTGGGCTGTAAGCCCAAACCCGCTTATCCCTCTCGGATAAGTGTCCTCACAGATCAACTCAAATCAGTCATAGAGGAGTACGACCTAGAGAATGTCTTAGGAAGCTATAAACATCAACACTCCCTCTTAGCGAGGGACGCATTCTCTGCACACCAAGTCTATCACAGAAGTACTTGAACTTCATCCTAGTAAGGGGTTTGGTAAGAACATCAACAACCTGCTCATTTGTAAGAAGGTACTGCACCAATACTGCCTTCCTCTACACCATGTCTCGGATGTAATGGTACTTGATCTCAATGTGCTTTGATTTGTCATGAAATACTGCATTCTCAGAGAGCTTCACAGAGCTCTGGTTATCACAATGAATAATGATGGAATCCAACACATGTCCAAATAAATCTACGAAGAGTTTGCAAAGCCACACTGCTTCATGGACTGCCACACTCAATGCAATGTACTCTACTTTTGCGGTGCTCAAAGCCACATAAGTTTGTTTTCTGCTACACCAGGAAACCATGGCAGATCCCAAAGTGAAGCAACACTCGGAGGTACTCTTTCTATCCATTGCGATCCATGCCCAATCAGAGTCAGTATATCTCTACAATCTCATTTCAATATTGGAAGTATATCTCAGACCATGTCCAACTCTACCTTGTAGGTATCTCAACACATGTTTCACAACAATCCAGTGTGTCTGTCTCGACTGACTCATAAACTGGCTATGTGCACTCATTGCATAGAAAATATATGGTCTGGTGTTAACTAGATACATCAATGATCCAATCAATTGTTTGTACAGGGTTGGATCAGTCTCGTCGGAATAAGAAGAAGAAACACTTAGTTTCTTCATATTCATCACCATTGGTGTTTCCATGGGCTTATAGTTCAACATCCCAAACTTCTTCAATGTCTCAATTATGTACTTCCCCTAATTGAGGAAGATCTCATCAGTTCTTTGCCACACCTCTAGTCCTAAGAAGTAGTGCATCATACCAAGGTCCTTCATATCAAACTCAGAAGCCAACGCATACTTGCATTTAGGAATAAGGCTTTGTGTATCGGTGAGGAATAAATCATCAACGTAGAGGACCAAAATTAGGGACTCACCATTAACAGTCTTGTAGTACAAGTTGGAATCAAGAACACTTTTTTTGAAGCCCAAACTCATCAGGTGTCCATCATTCCTTACATATCAAGCTTGTGGTGCATGCTTGAGTCCATACAGGGCCTTCTTCAACCTACACACACGAGACTCCTTCTCGTGTATTATGAAATCATCTAGTTGCTCGATGTATACTTCTTCCTCAATCTCTCCATTGAGAAAGGTTGTCTTCACATCCATATGATGTAGTCTCTAACCCATGGATGTTGTAAGGGAAATAATTGTTTGGATAGAAGTGTATTGAGCAACAAGAGAAAATGTCTCATCATAATCTATTCCATCCAGCTGAGAGAATCCTCTAGGACAAAATATTACTTTGTGCTTCTCGTTGCTCCCATCAACTATGTGTTTGATCTTATAGATCCACTTGGAATTCACTACAGACTTCCCCTTAGGTCTCCAAAAAATATCCCATGCATCATTCTTCATGATGGATTGATACTCCTCCATCATGGTATCTCACCATAATGGCTGACTAGATGCCTCCTCATAATAGGGAGGCTCATAATCAATGATGTGGCTCATAGTTGTGGCATAGCAAAAATATCTCTAAGGTATCTTTCTCTCTCAGAAGGTACAACAAGGAGTTGCATGTCCTTATGCCTCCTACAGAGTCTGATGGGCCCATGTAGGTGTCTTCTGACCTATTGAAATATCTTTGGGAACATCAACTGGAGCTACAGGATCAATAGGCTCAATTGTCTCCCTCTGAACTATTGGAGGGTGAGGGGGAGAAGGCACCATCTCTTCCTGTCTCTCACTATCAATATCCATGTGAGATCCTCTAGATCTCTTGAAGGCTACCTCCTCCTCAAAGGTAACATCTCTGCTCACCTCAATCTGTCTCTTACCAGGGATGTAGATCTGCTATGCCTTCAAAGACTCATTGTACCCCACAAATATACCCTTTCTACTTGAAGGGTCTATCTTGGTCCTTTTCTCCTTGGGTACATGAATGTATACTATACACCCAAATATCCTGAAGTGTCCAACCTCAGACTTCACTCCGGTGAAGGCCTCCTCGGGAGTCATGTTCCTCAAAGTCTTATGAGGACTTATGTTCTTAACATACACTGCAGTCATGGATACCTCTTCCCACATAAACATAGGTAAATGTTGATCATGAATCATCACCTTGACTGCCTCAACAATAGATCAGGTATTCCTCTTTGCAACCCCATTCTGTTGAGGGTTGTAAGGAACAATGTACTCCCTCTTGATCCCTGCCTCAATGTAGAAATCACTGAAATCCTAGGAGGTGTATTCTCCTCCATTATATGATCTCAACACTTTGATCTTCTTTCTGGTTAAGTTTTTAACTTGTGCTATGTACTCCTGAAATCTGGCAAGGACTCCATCCTTGGTCTTCAAGAAGTAAATCCAATTCTTCCGAGAGTGGTCATCAATGAAGATCACATAGTATAGGTATCCACTCAAGGAAGCAACTGTCATGGGTCCACATCAATCTGTATAAACCAAGTCTAAGATCCCCTTGGATCTACTGTAACTGCTTGGAAAGGACCCCTTGACATTCTTGCCAAGAGCACAACCTTTGCAAATTCCATTGTGTTCAACATGGATCTTTGGAATGCATGTCACTGTCTTTCCTAGAGCAGGAAGAGCTCTATAATGTAAATGAGCAAGTATGCTATGCTATAGTTTGCTCAAACTGATAGAATCATGTATCAAAGCCTGAACTAATTGGACATTCAATCTGTACAATCTGTCCTCTTGAACACCAATCACCCGAGCAGAATCCATACTAGATTTCTTGTTCCATGCAAGAACCTTTCCATCAGATAAATCAACCTTGTAGCCTTTGTTCACTAAGGCTAAAATAGAGACAAGGTTCCTTCTCATCCCAGGTACAAATAATACATCACTCACATGGAGTGGGGTGCTAGAATCCAATTGTAAGGAAGTGGGTCCAACTCCCTTCATAGTATATCTAGCATCATCACCAAGTACAACATGCAAACGAGATTCTTTCTCTACTAGATCTGTAAGGTGCTCTCTGTATCCAGTCATATGTTTGGAAGCACCACTATCAATCAACCAAATATCATTACTAGTAGGAACCATACCTGAGAGGGATGAAATGAAAAAGAACTCTTCATCATCCCTGCTTGCATTCATTGACTTCCTCTAAGGGGGTTCTGAGTCAGCATTAGCAGTGAAGGCATGTTGCTTTCATTTCTTCAATGTAGGACAATTTTTTGCATAGTGGCCATACTTGTCACATCTGAAGAACTAAATCTTTGACATTTCCTTCTTTTTGTGTTTTGAAGTTGTTTCTAACTTCCTTCCTTTAAATGTTCTGCCAAAACCTCTTGTTTTTCCTTTTCCTTTCCTTGCATGAGTAGCAATGGCTTGATAGTCATCATGATGGGAACTTTGCACGTCTCTAGCTGCAATACCGGTCTCCTCCAGAGTACAGTCTGCCCATAAATGATCAAACTTGGGCAATTTGGATCACCCACTGATACTTTGAGTGAATGGCTCCAAGTGACTTGGAAGACAATTAAGGGTAATAATGACAAGTTCTCTATCAGAGATGATTTCACCAATAGCACCCAATTGATCTCTAATCTCTGAAATTTTCATGAAGAAGGTTGCTATTTTATATGACTTCGTCATCTTGAGATTCTGAAGCTGGTGTCTCAAGGTAAGTGCCATGTTGGTGTTGTTTCTCTAAAACAACTTCTTCAAGGCGTCATACATCTGCTTAGTTGTCTTCAAGTTTGAGATGTGAGGGATTAAATGGCCTCTCATAGAATAGATGATGATCTTTCTGGACATGGAAACCTTCAATTGATTTAATTGCGTGAACTATAAATGCTTCAACAACATATGGGAGAAGGTTAAACATTCAATTTATTTAATCATGATGATAATGAAAATGCTATCAAATATGTCAACACCTTAAAAAACATAAAATCCTTTAAGGACTTCCACATTTCATTGTTTTGGTGGATGAAAGAGCTATACGAGGGGTGATAAATGCTCAAATTAACCTTCAACAACTACCATGTGCATGGGGACTTCATGTATGTTGATTAACTTGCACGCTTTGAATAGAGGCTAATGAGAAATTGGCCATGTGTTTCCCTATTGCTGAAAATTTGTGGGAAATCGACAATTTTTTCCACTTTTATGACCAATTTCATAGGGAGAAACCTTGTTTTCAAAATATTGCTACATGTTAGTTGTTGCCATTTCATATTTTCTAGTTAATATTTTTAACTTGTTCAAGGAAGATTTTTTAGATGATAGGCTTAAGACTACAGGTCTTCTTCTTTTTTTAATTCGTAACTAGGAAATATTATATTAAAAAATCTATAGTATAGCTAACAATGAACATACAAGTAGTATTGATATAGAGTTTCAAGAAAATTGGAAACTCCCATAAGCCACATAAGAGAGTTGGCAAATGTCTACAATTATTACATCTCAGTTGTGCATGGAAGTAAATTGCTTAATAAAAATACCTAGTATTCTAATTACTTTGAAAAACATATTGATTAGTTAAACACACGATGGTTATTAACCTACTCCTGACCTACATTGGCAGTAAGAGAATTCTATTTTTTGATGTCCATGTCATCTTTCATTTGGTGTGTTGTCTCTTCCTCCTTGTAATCTGCCTGCATAGAGTTGATTAACATCCCATGGTTTAAGGTTGTGGAGTCAGAATGTTTACCAAGGTCGATGACCATGTTTCTTAGCACACTCCACTCTACTTCTAGAATGTCTAATTTTCGCCTTTGTTGGACCAAGAGATTCAAAATTATTTCATTATGTGTAGCACAATGATGCTCCTTTTTATGAACTTTAGAGGTCATCGAAAACATGGAGGTTCTATTGCATTGGATAAACTCTTCATGTATTCAAATGGTTCTTTGAATCTCTTGAATGTCCCTATACTCCATGATTTCTAAACCTAGAACAAAGATAATTGGGGGTAGTAGAGTCAAATTGGAGCCAAGTTGACCAAAGCTATTTCTAACACACATAAAAGGTTCTCTACTCCATAAGCCTAAAAACAATATAACATGACTATAACTAGAACATTGTACTTCCATACATTTTTATAACATGAATTAAAGAAACCAACACATCCAATCCCAAGTATAACCAAAAGGACATACCCTAAACATTTAAAAACCAGAGCACATAGTGACATAATTTGACTATTGATGGTATATAAAGAGCCTAAGGAATGGGTGCTATGAAAGAACATAGGGAGAGGGAGAAACCTCCTTATGATCCAAAGCCAAAACCAAAAGACAAATTCCAAATATCCAAATGTGTAAAGAAATCTAAAAATTATCCACTAAATACACCCAAACCCAAGTGCTATTACCTGTAAACGAAATTCCCAATAAACCAGTGAGAGATCAAAGGCAGCTCTTACCAAGTGGGTTCGAGTTTGATTGAGGATAATCCTAAATCCATTGCAAACTCGAACCTAGGTTTGCTCCACAAACCGACCTCGCCAATGAGAAACTATAAAGAAGAATTCAATAGACAGGATCATGATTAATTCTCGCATGCAAATGAGATGGGGTTGCATCCTTGCATATCCCCTCCCCACACTCGAATATCAGTACAATAGATGTTGGAACATGTTTTAGTTAATGGTGATGCAACATGTCTTGAATTCATATACCTTAGGTGCTAAGGGAATATAACAATGAAATCACCCCCATTTTTTCCAGAACCCCTTGATTGAGAGAGGTGGGTTCATTGGCTAGCAAATTAGCTCGAGAATTAAGTTCCCTCGGGACTTGAAAATATGAAACCTTGTTCAACCTATTAACCTCCTCATAGATTAATGCAATGATTGAGATGAGCTTATTATCTAACGGAGTTGATTTCATAACCATTGATTTGATAATGACATTTGAGTCTCTGATTGCGATCAAAGAATTTATGTTGGATTTCTTTGTAATGATGTTATAGCAAGATTTTCCTCACCCCATGCAACTTGCTCAGAAGGCCTTTTCTAGTTTCCTATGCAGACGTGAAGTCCCCTTTTACACTTCCCAAAGATAAAAATAATTTTTTTCCAAATTAACACGCCCTATCAGTTATACAACATGTGTATACTCAATTTGCACCATTACAACCCGCGTACATTGGGTTTTGTGCCCAAAAAATAAAAATTGTGTTGGGTTTACATGTCACATCACGGGATCCATGATCCTTGACCTTCCATATACTGGAAATGTTTCGACTTGGCCTTTCAATTCCATTTGAAGGCTATAAATGGGCCATATCCAAACTGTGGAAGAGGAGAGAATTCAAGTTTTGAGAGCAAAGTTACTCTCGAGAAATTATTCACTTCATATTGAGTTTGCATTCCTTTGTCCTTTAAAGTCTGAACACATTGTTCAGCCCCCAAGCTCTTCCCTCTTTGATGGAGAACCTCATTTTCTCTCTTATATGAGTATTCCTTTGGTGGAGGATTGAAGTGGTGGAGGCCCAGTTGGAAGGGATTTAGTTTCTCTGTTACGAGACGTGCCGACACGAAAGTTTGTCATTTATACACTTCTGTTGTTTATGTTTTAATAGAAATACTCTTTTCTCGTCCAATTAATATCTTGCAAATATTTGAATTGTTATTCCATGGGCATATTTGTTATGAATGTTGATGGATTATGCTATTATATGTGCTAACAATATATATTATCACTATATGCTTGTGTATCTTGGTTGTTGAGGACAAGTTAATGGTATAAAGTTTTGATTCGAGTGCTCAACAGTGGTCTTCTTCGAACGTCCAGACGAGGTAGGCTCTTTATCTTGTCTTGTTAGCAGTTTCATCTATATAACATACTTGGGATTAGAGCTGATTTATGCAGTCATTTTTATTTGTTGTGGTTTACCCCTTGCCATAGAGTGATTTTCCTCATAATAGAATCGACGACCATACTAGGGATATAATCTTCTATTTTGGGGTTTGGAGTGTTTTTCTCCTTAGATTGCTCTCTGTTAGCATGAGTTTCCTTATTGTCTGATTGCTTGACAACCTATTTTCATTTTGATTTTGAGTTTCTTGGCCTTATCCTTAACCTGCCAGTGTTTTAATACATATATGCGGTTTTTCCCTTGACAAACGCGTATATACGCGAGCAGTTATTCTATAGGGCGCGTACATATGTGGTTTTTGCTTAAACAGTCGTGTACATCAACCTTTTTTTATTGATTGTTGAGTTTGGTGTTTTTTGGGTGAGTTTTGATGGTTGTTGAGTCTTCTTGGGTATCTGTCATAATTGTTAAGTGCCCGCAAAGTGATAGGAAACCTTTATTTGGTTGAATTCTTGGGCGGTTTTTCTTTCTCATCATCTTTCTCATTGGTTGTCCTTGCATCTTGGGTTGAGTGTTTGCTTCTTGGTATCTTGCTTAGTTCGTCTCTTTTGCTTACAGTAGGGTCTATATATCAAGTTGTTATTCAATCCTTGCATTTTCGTTCCTTTATATCGAAAATACAAAAAATTTCATTTTGCATTATGGCATTTGATCTTTTGGTTCTTGTTATTGATCCTAATACATGTATGGAAATATTGCATCTTATTTGAAACTGTAGAGTTGAATTGAAAGTTGCATTTTTGAAAAGCTTATCATTTCTTAAGAATTGAAGTTTAGGACTTAGCTTTATGTTCATATTCATTTTTTTTATATGCCGAGTCATAACATCATCAATTTCACAACCACATCTTTTGGGTAAACAAAAGCCATTAAAAGTAATGTTGATTAATTTAAAATTGATTCGAAACAATTTTATTTTTCAGGGTACACAAACTAGCATAGGATATAGAGCCTTGGAGTAGGATTTTGTGAGTAAACTTCTCTAAGGCTATTAAACTCAACATATGTGTCTGACTAAGGGAGTGGTGAAATCCATTGTATAATTTGTGACATTGGGAGGCTCTGCTCACACCGGAGTTAAGCACGAGGTCACGCAAAGTTGGTTGCATAGATATCCCTCCAATACTTTCTTAGCGTCCTAGATATTTCTGGTGATCTATTTGTATATGGGGGTCTTGCTAGTACCTTTACCTCTGTGAGAGGCGATGCTTTCAAGATTTCGGGCTTTGTTACCCTGCCCATATGATGGACTTGACTTACGACTGTTCACATGCGCATTGGTTATATCATGGTGGCTTTAGTTGCTTGACATAGGTGGCCACATATGTTACTTGCAGGGGTTATTCTACAGATACCCTGAGTGAGATAAGGGTCGGACAATACACACCTTTTATGGAAGATTACCTCTCTATGGGGATCTGAACGACTGCATTGTTAAGCCCATGAGGGCCCTTATAACGGATTCTGATACCTCTAATATTTTGAAGGGAGTCTCGGGCCCCTCTTGGGTGAGGCATACCTACTCTAGTGAGGGAGACCCCTTTCAACCACTATATCTTGTTTGTGTGCATATTGGCCTTTTTTGTTTATTTTGGTGTGCTCTTTGATTATCGATTGGCCTTAGGATTTTGTACTGTGTCATGAGTTTTCATTGCTACGATTAGTGGAGACCCTGTGACTCCCTCAGTTAGCGCTACCCAGCCCATGGTCTTTTCTCATTCCATGGGGACAAATCCTTTTGTATTTCTAATTGGTACGCCGAATCATGATACTCAACCAATACCTTGAGCCTCTAATCTTTTTTCTCTTGTTATGCCAAACATGTCTTCGTACTTGCCATCCTTTGTCTTCTCGCCTTATGTGAATCCTAGTTTTGGGTTTGGGGGCATGATGCCTCCTTATTCTCCCTTTTCATTTGGTGGGAGTCATATCCCTCAACCAACTCTTATGGTAGGAGGTTGGAATCTTCCTTCCTATACATCAAATCCTAGCTTCACTTTTCCAGGAGCAAGTGCTCAAATGGGCGATCATTCTACTTATTACATCATGTCCATCTATCCTTCTTCTGCTATGTTGACTCCTACGAACGCTTTCCCCATGGTGGACTTGCATTTGTCCTCTGGTGTTTCATCCGGGGGGAGTTAGTTTTATAGTACAGGCAACCCTCTTCATGAAGTTCCTTCATCTAGGGGCAACATATATCCTCACATGAGTAACCCTTGTCATGTCACTTTCTCTTCGCAAGTGGCTTCATCGGCGATGATGCCCTTACAACCCTTTGTTGGGTATGTGTTATGATATTATGTGTTATATACGCACAGGGGGGTTAGAGGGGGGGCCGCTAGGCCCCCCCTCGAGGGGTGCAGGGGTTTGGGGGCAGCGCCCCCGAAAATTTTCTTTTCGGGCCGACATATTTCCGAGACCACATGATATTAGGTGGTTTTTCGGCACATGGTCTTTTGTCGATGGTTTTCTATTTCTGGTTAAGGAATTAGGGTTTTGGATGCCGCTGGCTCCTATATGTATATTGTATTGTAAACAATGTAACACAATGTATGAATATAATATATGTTGGTTTTCTTGGTTTGGGTTTCCAGGTGAAAAATCTCTGAGTAATGTTTGTATTTGCCATTGTGTCTTTTCTGTTCTTTTCTGAATATCAGTTTGCAGTAGATATTGTACAAGGTTAGGATTTACATTTGGTATCAGAGCTTTATTGGCTTCAGGGGGACGCCTTTGTCGTCAAGGGTT
>JZKD02S0857297.1:220355-242263 GCA_000966675.3 Picea glauca
GGCATTGTTGCCCTGGATTGTTGACTATGTAACTCTGTAACCCCCTGTGTGCAAAGAAAACAACAAGTGGGAGAATGTTGGGTATGTGTTATATTCTTTGCACGAGACGGAGTGTTCGGGCCGACATATTTCCGCCAGGCCGACATATTTCCGGGACGACATATTTCCGGGACCACATGATATTAGGTGGTTTTTCATCACATGGTCTTTTGCCGATGGTTTTCTATTTCTGGTTAAGGAATTAGGGTTTTGGACTAACCTAGGTCATTGGGTTAGGGTTTTGGATGCCACTGGCTCCTGTATGTATATTGTATTGTAAACAATGTAACACAATGTATGAATATAATATATGTTGGTTTTCCCGGTTTGGGTTTCCAGGTGAAAAATCTCTAAGTAATGTTTGTATTTGCCATTGTATCTTTTCTGTTCTTTTCTAAATATCAGTTTGCAGTAGATATTGTACAAGGTTAGGATTTACACCCTTTATGAAAATTTTTGGAGGAGGATACTATCCTGCCGGACAGGGCCGTGGTATATACCAGAACCCTTCCTAGCCCGCAATTTCTCAAAACCAGTCTTTCGCAGAATCTTGGTCTCAAATGCCGCAACTAACCGCCCCAAGTCTAGTCACTGCAAGTATACTGGCATTATATCACCAACCTCTGCTAGTCATGCTGGAGATAGGTCAACAACCTCTGCAAGTCATGCTGGAGGCACAACTCTAGTCACTGCTAGTCAAACTGCACATACATCACCAACCTCTGTTAGCCATGTTGGGGATTCATCACCAACCTCTACTAGTCACGTTGGGCATTCATCACCAACCTCTACAAGTCTTGTTGGATATTTGCTACTAGCCTCTGCAAGTCATGTTGGTAACATGTCACCAACCACTACAAGTCATGTTGGGGGCATTCATACGATTGAGAAGCCTAGACGTATAAGATGTAAGCCCAAGTTCCTTTATAGGCTTTGCAAAGGAGATCACCTTACTCATTCGTGCCCTACTACTGTTGTGGTACAAGAAGCGTGGTATTGGCCTGGGGGCCCTTCGGGTTCTGAGTCGTCTTTGATTTCACAACATTCTAGTCCTTCTTTGGTTAATACAACGACCGTGTTGATACAATCTTCGACTGACACCCCTCTTCTTTTAGGGGGTGATGCATCTCTTGACCTTGTTATCTCACATCTTGTTCAACCAGCGATCGTGTCGATGCAATCTTCAACCGACACCACTCTTGTTTTTGGGGGTGATGCGTCTCTTGACCTTGTTGTCTCACATCCTATTCAACCATCGGTTGAGGAAGTGGTCATGTCAATGCAATCTTCGGTTGATCCCACTCTTCTCTTGGAGAGTGACAAGTCTAAAGAAGTGACATTGTTGATGCAATCTTTGATAAATCCCACTCCTCTTTTGGGGGGTGATGCATCTTTCGACCATGTCCTTAGCATTTCTAGCCTTGTACCTTCTAAACAAGGGAGCATTCCACTCTCTCCAAGTATGCTCCCTCCAAGTCCTAGGGAGGTTTCCTTTGACTGGAATGATCTTGTAGAGCATCAACTTCCTTCTTCTACACCCTTCCAGATAAGGGGAATTCTTCGATATATTGTAAATAAGGTAACCTCTGCAAGTATTTTATCGTCCTCGACTTGGAAAGCTTTAGGTTTTCCCAATCTTGTGTCAGTTGTCTGTGAGTTGCTAAATTTCCACATAATTTCTGCAAGGGAGCCCTAGCCTCCCCCATGACATACTGCTTAGAACAAAATCATCAAGTCTTGTTTAAGCTCTTTTCCAACTCTCTCAAAAAATGAAAAGATTGTCGAATGAACTTGTCTCTTTCACACTCGTTAATCGAATTTGAAAGGACGTCTATTTGGTGTAAGTTTAACCCTTTTTCAGGCCAAGTAGACTAATTTCGAAAAAGGAATACTCTAGTCACTAATGGCTAGAAGAGTTCTCCAGGGTATTCTTTTATACTTTTTCGGGCCTAAGGGACTAAATCTACAAAAAAGGACATTCTTTGGAGTTAAGTTTTAATTGCATCTCATTCTCTTGCTTGCAGCATTGAGCATATTGTTGGTTCCCACTTTCTCGATTATAATCCTATTACCTCAAAGATTTGTATCACCAGCCAAGGAGAGCCTTGTTTATATCTTTTGCAACTTGACACCCTGTACCCTAAGAGGAAATATTCCCCTGAGTGTCCATATCCTGCATGCACCTCATTGCATTGACCATAAGCATGGTCCACTGTTGGAACTAATTGCTTACTCGCGACATGTGTTTCCTCCTATGTATCATAGCATTCATTTGTCTATGAAAAAACAAAAAAAGACGGGTGAGAAAGGAATATTATCTCATGTCGGCAGCAGTCGTGTTGCCTTTGAACAGAGCACAAATGTTTGAGTCCACTTGTCATCCAAAGTTTGGGTTTAGCATGACCTTAAGAAGTTGAGCTTGTTACTTAGAGTTTACTCCTCTGACTAGTTACTCTTCCAGTTCCTATGGAGAGTTTGATCGATGCCTCCTGCATCACAAAGTTTCATCATTGAGTCTATGCTGCCAAAGTCCTCCATATGTCTCATGGATCTTGTTCAAAGGAATTTTATAAGTTTGTGTCGGTCATTTCTCAGAACTCTTGACTTTTCATGTCGGTCATACCCTCAGTATGTCTCGGAGTTACATGAAGTTGTAGTCCTATTATGCACCCTAGTCCTACTTTCATCACGGGTAGGTAACCTTGAACCCAGAAGTTGACATCTCTTCATTGGTCACTGACTAGGGGGTTTCCCTTGTGTTCGATGACAATAAATCTATTCACACATTAGGATTCGTGTAGTGTCTTGGATGCCATTAGCCTTATTGGTGGTTTCCTCGCCTTTGTCAACAATTTTCCTTATTGGTTGTTATTCAAAGGGTATTTTTCGTGCACTACTTGCATCTGGTGCATGCGAAAGATGCACAGGGTCATTGGTTCGTGAACATGTTCTTCGTCAGAGTTCCTCCAAATCATCAATTTATTGCTTCATACCTTGTATTGACTGATGAGAGATGCCTTAACGCTCTCCTTTCAGTCGGTCTCCTTCCATCGATTGCAGACCATCTATTTTGGAAACAAGGCCTAGATTCCTATGAGTACCTAGAGGCTTGCAATCATTAGTGGCAGGTTCTCCCGCCATCGACAGTTGGGAATACATCAATGTCTCCTAATCGATGGATTCTTCAAGTGTTCAACCTCAACACCTTTATTCACACTTGTAAGAATGTACTCAGTGCCTTGATACCTACTTTCATTATCAATAGGATGTCTCGTGTTTGTTAATGGTATACCTCAATGACCAGTAATCAAACAAAGTCTCATTGTGTCCAACCTTTGGTGGATCGTGTAGAAGACTTGAAGACATCTATTTATAGTAGCAGTTGTCTTGAGTCATTGCTATCATTCATTGAACCAGTACCTATATGACTTCAGTAATCATGGGAGATCAGATTGTACTCCATTTTATATAGATATCTTCAGTTTGATTTTGAGATTGGTTTTCACTGGGCCTTGTTCGTGACTATGACAATCGATGGCATGTATCTACTTTGTATTGCCTATTCATGGGCATGAACAACTATTTGGTATATTTCCACATGGATCTGAAGTATAATTCAAATTGGCAACCATGTGTACAAAGTCATTATGGATTGTAATATTCTCATGAGCAACTAGTTCGTCAAGCTAGGTCTCCATTACTCCACTTCTGGGAATTATAATGTATTTCGACCATTGCAGAGACTCCTCTAACCTCACACATTAGGGGGCATCTATTATAGCAAGATTTTCCTCACCCCATGCAACTTGCTCATAAGGCATTTTCCATTTCCCTATGTAGACTTGAAGTCCCTGTTTACACTTCCCAGAGCTAAAAATCATATTTTTCCACATATGCGTTCCCTATCAGTTATACAACATGCGTATACGCAAGTTGCATAATTACAACCCGCATACATCGGGTTTTGTGCCCAAAAATTAAAAATTGTGTCGACTTTCCATGTCACGTCACAAGATCCATGATCCTTGACCTTCCATATACTAGAAACATTTTGACTCGGCCCATTTTGAGAGAAAAGTTACTCTCGAGAAATTATTCACTTCATATTGAGTATGCATCCCTTTGTCCTTTGAAATCTGAACACATTGTTTAGCCCCTAAACGCTTTCCTCTTTGATGGAGAACCTCATTGTCTCTCTTATATGAACTTGCCTTTGGTGGAGGATTGAAGTGGTGGAGACCTAGCTGGAAGGGACTTAGTTTCTCGGTTATGAGATGTGCCAACACAGAAGTTTGTCATTTATACACTTTTGTTGTTTATATTTTAATAGAAATACTCTTTTCTCGTCCAATTAATATCTTGCAAATATTTGAATTGTTATTCCATGGGCATATTTGTTATGAATGTTGATGGATTATGCTATTATATGTGCTAACAATATATATTATCACTGTATGCTTGTGTATCTTGGTTGTTGAGGACAAGTTACAAGTATAAATTTTTTAGTCGAATAATAAACGGTGGTCTTCTTCGAACGTCCAGACGAGGTAGGCTCTTTATCTTGTCTTGTTAGCATTTTCATCTATATAGCATACTTGGGATTATAGTTGATTTCTGCAGTCATTTCCGTCTGTTGTGGTTTACCCCTTGCCATAGAGTGGTTTTCCTCGTAACAAAGGAGGAGACCTTAGAGAAGAGCATAGGCCTTAGCTTGATTATTTGTGGATGTTCCTAGGCCCCAGGCAAAAGTTATTTCTAATTTTCCCTAGGAATCTAATATGATCCCCCTAGCACATGCCACCCTTGGATTTCTTTCAAACGCTCCATCGAAGGAAAAAAGGAAAGAATTTTTCTTTGATTTCCAGTATTGGAAATCCTACATATCCCTTTGAATCTACCATGAAGTGTTGATATTTGGCTTGTAATTAATTAATCTACTGCTTTGGGCTGAAAGAGGGAATTGATGAAACCAATCTTCCTCATTCTGATCCAATGATTATTGAACTAACTTCCCTTTTCTCCTTGAATTGACATGCTCCAATAGAAGGCCTTTTGCCTTGGTTGCAAAAAATTTGGGGTTATCAAATTCTTGGTTGAAAATAACTCTGTTACAAGCCAACCAAATATTCTAGTAGAGAAACTTCAAGAGAGCAGTCCATAACTATTCTAAGATATTTTTGTTTTTGAAAGCTCCTCTCTATTTTTCACTCCATAATAAGAACACATCCATCCATGAGCTTGGCTTGTGCGAGCAAGGATTGAGGCTAACAAAAGCATTTGATTGTACATGTTTGGTGAACCTTCAATCAAATACAATGTCATGTATTAATTCATCTTCATAACGGAATAAGACACACCTTCAAGGACCTTGGATTCCCCTTTTTTGAAGATTTTCAATTGTCGGAAGTTTACCATGGACCATGATCCAACAAAAGATATTTATTGTAGGAAGACCATCAGTGTGCCAAAGTTTATGCCAAATGGGTGATTATTGGGGAAGAGGAAGAGAAATAAGTTGTTGTGTATCGTCATCCTTCACCTTGACTTCAAAGCACCCCAGCCCCTTCGGTACAATGTGTTTATGTCATATCGAGCACATCCCTTGAGAGCACCTAGTAGTTTTGGAGTAAGGTAGATAAGATGAGAAGGCAGTGATCCAATCGACCAACCAATCCAACAACCAAAGCTCTCAAACCATGATGAAATATCAAAATAAGTATTTAATTTATTTCTTTCCATCCATGTTTTCAAGGGGAGTAGACCATTGTTTTGTTCTAGAGGTTTGTTTCCCATAATGTTGCCCTTCCAGATTTGAATCATCTTGACATTGTTGGGAATCCAAGTTATTTTGGATCAGATTATTGGGACTTCAACTTTGAGAAGCTTCCATATATGAGAACTTTTGTGATTATACAACAAGCCATATGTGCATCTCTTGTGACTTCCAATGAGATATTTTTCCACATTTTTTTCCACCGATCCGATTTGCCACTAACTATTCTCCAAATAAGTTTAGTGCCCAAGGCCAAGTTCATAACAAATGGGTCTTTGATCTCTAGACCACCTCTTTATTTTGGAGTTCAAACTATTTTCCAATTAACCAAGTGGAGCTTTTTAGTATTTGATTTCCTTCCTTACCACAAAAATTTCACGATTTATTGAGTAATTTGATGCATAATGCCCACTAGGGATAACATAGGAAAACACTAGAAAATTGGGAGGACACTCTAGGCCTTTGACCTCAGAGGTTATATATGCTTTTATGGGAGCTACACTTGCACTCCCATTATGTGTTGATTCTAATGTACTTAGCAATCCCTTTGACCTATTTATGGTCATTCACCAGACAATAATAAAATTATCTCATATTGACTTGTATAATAATAAAAGGCTAAATTTTTTGGAAGTGGTGCCGAGCACAATCCCATCTTTGGTTTGACAATTGTTGTATTATACATGGTGCTTAAATGTGATCATTTTTCATTTTCATTTTGAATAAATGAATTTTGGCTATGGTTGGTTCTTGTTTACTATATTTTTTGTGACTAGATTTTTTATCACATATCAATATGCAATAAGATATGTAGGGTTCACAATCTATTTTGACAAGCTAAAAGTGTATTTGTTCTACTAACCCAGGCTCAAATTTTGTTTGACACGTGAAATTACATATTGAATTTGAATATGCTTTATGTTTAAATCTTATTCAACATTTATCCTTTATGTTGTCACTAAGTAGTATTTATAGACAATTGTGGCATTCTAGCACCAATGCAAATTGGGCTTTAATTGCAACAACACCCAATTCATTTCATTGTTATCACGTTGCACACATGTGGCACATATTGATTATTAATTTGGTTGTGTTTTTGGAGAAATTGCTTCTGCTTTCTCTTAGACCACTATGTTGACACTGCAAGTGAATTAGATATTCTAAATTTTCTCTAGGGAATCCCAACATAGGTTGTACTTCAATTTACACCAAAATTTGTACATTCATTGCTTTGTAGTCGAACTATTTTTTTTTCAACAACATTTGTTTGTTTAATTTGCAACTTTGCACTCATGCAATCATGATGCTAACAAAATTGTTTGCTCTTTAGCATTTACATACAATTCATTAATTCTCCCTTTTTTTTTCATGTAATGTGTTTCTCAAGGAATCCCATCGGGTACTTCCCTTCATTCTGAGGTTGGGACGCAGGGTAAACCAGGTTCTTTGGGGCTCAAGGCCATGTCAAGAGTCAACAACTGGCTCACAAAGAGAGAAAGATGTCACAAAGTGATATTTAAACCTGAGCAAGGAAGGATTACAACTTTCCTCTCAACCACTTGAGCTACACCTAATTGACAAATACAATTTGTTAACTACTCTAAATTCTCTTACATGTTTCTATTGAGCTACACCTAATTGACAAATACAATTTGTTAACTACTCTAAATTCTTTTACATGTTTCTAATACAACTCAAACATATTCTCTGCTTATGCTTTCATTTAATTTCATATTTTCCCTTTAATTTATTCCCATTTTCCCTAAATAAACTACTAAACATGAATATATTTCCCTTTTCTATTAGGCACCATTAATAACAAGGACAAAAAATAACAAGTATTGACGTTTTTCCATGAACAACTATGCAACGAGCATACAAAGCACATAACTAAAGTTTTCATGCAAATGAATTGCTACATGAAATATGGAAAATAAAATAAGATGTAGATGTTGTTGAATTTTTCTAATTTTCAGATCTGATAATTATTGCCTTATGATTTAAATGCTATTCTTATCATAGAATAATTACACACTGAAAATCTCAACAAGACTTAGTGAACTTGATGAGAGGTTATTGTAAGTAAATATTATATGAGATGATATATTATAATTGAGGGTTGCGATATATATATACTTGGGTGGAGTGCCCTTTCATTAATGGACATGTCTTTTCCATTATTGTATTTTCAATAATTAATTTATTATTAATGATTAATTATTGATTATTTATATATTTATACGTTATATTATAAATATATTATTTATATATTATATTTATGTTGATGATTATTTCCACTCATGCATGTCTAATTAATATAGATCACTCCATCCTGGAGTAAGCAATGTGAGAGCACCTCGAGTCTATTTACTCCTTGTCAATAGAAAGACTATACCTAAGCCATTCACCACTAGCAAAGCTCTGTGAGTGAATGAGTCATTTCCCTTGGTCAAATCAACATGACCAATCTAGGAGAATGTCAGCCCAGTGTTGTTAACTGGAGAAACATCGACACTCCCTCTCAACGAGGGAGACATTCTGCATCATGCCATGCTCGTCTATGAAGTATACAAACTTTGTCTTAGAGAGAGGCTTGATGAGAATGTCCGCAATTTTCTCATCTGTGGATGTGTACTAGAGCTTTACTGCTCCCTTTTATACCATGTCTCGGATGAAGTGATATTTGATCTCAATGTGCTTTGACTTGTCATGAAATACTAGATTTTCTGAAAGCTTGACACAACTTGATTACCACAATGTATTAAGGTCGTCTCTATCTCTTTATCAAATAATCCTGCAAGAAGTTTCTAAAGCCATACTGCTTCGTGACTTGCGACACTGGCTGCGATATAATCTGCTTCTATTGTATTAAGTGCTACAAAATTCTGCTTCCTACTAAACTAGGATATCATAGTTGATCCTAAGCTGAAGCAACACCCCGAGGTGCTCTTTTTGTCCTCTGCACTCCCTGCCTAGACAAAATCAATATATCCCTGCAGCCTCACTTCACCACCTTAGTCATATCTCGGACCATATCCAACTGTACCACGCAGGTACCTCAACCCATGCTTTGTTGCAACCCAATGGAAGCGCCTCAGTTCAACCATGAATTGGCTCAGGGTGTTCACTGCAAAGAAAATATCCGGCTTGGTGTTAACCAGGTACATCAAGGATCCAATCAACCGCTTGTACAAAGTGGGATCTACCATATCTAAATTAGAAGCAGAATCACTTAGCTTCTTCAAATTTGTCATCGTAGGTGTAACCATGGACTTGCAGTCCATCATACCGAATCTGCTTAATATCTCAAATGTGTACTTCCTTTGTCCGAGGAAGATCTCTCTTGGTTTTTTCCACACCTCCAATCCTTTTTTTTAATGCATCAAGACAAGATCCTTCATCTCGAACTCAAAGGCCAACTACCTCTTGCACTGATCGATGAGTCTTTCTACTCCCGTAAGGAATAAGTCATCAACATATAACACCAAGATCAAAGGATCACCATCAACAACCTTATAGTAAAGGTTGGGATCTGCTTCACTCTTGGTTAAGCCCAAGCTCATCAAGTATCCATCAATCCTGGAGTACCATGCCCTAGGTGCTTGCTTGAGTCCGTACAAGACCTTCTTTAGCCTACAAAGACGAGACTCCCTCCTATGTACCTCAAAGTCCTGAGATTGTTTTATGTACACTTCCTTCTCAATCACACCATTGAGGAATGCAGTCTTTACATCCATCTGGTGTAATCTCCAATCCATGATTGTTGCAATGGCAATAATGGTCCTTGTGGAGGTGTACCTGGCGACTAGAGCAAACATCTCCTCATAGTCCACTCCCTCTTTCTGGGAGAACCCTCTTGCCACATACCTCACTTTGTACTTTTCGATGTTGTCGTTTGCTTCATGCTTGATCTTGTAGATCCATTTGGAAGTCACCATTGACTTCCCCTCAGGTTTCGGCATAATACCCCACACATCATTCTTCATGATGGACTGATATTCCTTCATCATGGCATCTCCCCAAACTTGTTGGCCTGCTACCTCCAAACTTGTTGGCCTGTTGCCTCCTCATAATTGGAAGGTTCATAATCAATGATGTGACTCATCAATGACATATAACTCGAGAATTTTTTAGGTTGTCTACTCTCCCCAAAAGTACCACTGGGAGCTACATGCCCCTCTGCATCCTGCAAAGTGTGACGAAGCCAAGCTGGCCTCTTTTTGGTCATGACAATATCTCTAGGTAGATCCACTAGCTCTGATGGCTCTACTAACTCCTCCTCATGATAGTCTGAAGGATGAACAACTGGACTAGAGGGATCTGTACCCTTGTCCTCCGGAGCCTCCTGCTCCTCACTATCAATCTCCATATGAGACTCTCTAGACCTCTTCATCAAAGGTGACATCACGACTAACCTCAATCTGATGTTGTCCTCGAATGTATATTTTGTAGGCCTTTGAAGTCTCGGTGTATCCCACAAAAGTACCCTTCTTTCAAGAAGGTTCTAACTTTGTCCTCTTCTCCTTGGGCACATGGATGTATAATGGACAACCAAATATCTTCATATGGCTGGCCTCTGACTTCACTCATGTGAATGCCTCCTCAAGAGTCTTATCTCCCAATATACGATGAGGACTCATGTTCTGAACATAAACTGTTGTGCTGGATGCCTCTGCCCATAAGAACATCGGTAGATTCTAATCATGAACCATTTCCTTGACAACCTCCATAATGCACCTATTCTTCCTTTCCGCAACATCATTCTATTACGGGTTTTAAGGAATTGTCAACTCTTTCTTAATCCCTGCTTCCTTGCACAAATCACTGAATTCAATGGAAGTATACTCTCCTCCATTATCTAACCTCAACACCTTGATCTTTTTCCCTGTCAGGTTCTCTACCCGAGCCCTGAACTCCTAGAATATGTTGAAGACTTCATCCTTGGTCTTCATGAAGAAGATCCATGTCTTCCAGGAGAAATCATCAATGAATATCACATAGTACAAGAATCCACCCAAAGATGCAACTGCCATAGGTCCACATACATCTAAATGTACTAGATCCAAGATCCCCTTGGACTTGTTGTCACTGCTCGGAAAAGATCCCTTGGCATTCTTTCCAAATGCACATCCTCTGCAAATGCCATCATGCTCTACCTGAAGCTCTGGAATGCTTGTGACCATTCTCTTCAATGTTGGTAAAACCCTGTAATGTAAGTGTGCAAATCTTCGATGCCATAACTCACACCCAAAGATGCAATTGTCATAGGTCCACATACATCTGAATGTACTAGATCCAAGATCCCCTTGGACCTGTTGTCACTACTTGGAAAAGATCCCTTGGCATTCTTGTCAAATGCACATCCTCTGCAAATGCCATCATGCTCTACCTGAAGCTCTGGAAGTCCTGTGACCATCCTCTTCAATGTTGGTAAAGCCCTGTAATGTAAGTGTGCAAATCTCTGATGCCATAACTCACACAAACTAATGTTGTCATGTGTTAATGCCTAGGTTGGTCATCCCAACAATTTGTATAGACCTCCCTCTCGAACACCAAGCATTGTTGTGAAGTTTATAATAGCTCTGTTAGTTATCTGTTAGTTATCGCAGTGTGACCAGTCACAGCTTGCAGAGAAAGAAAGAGTGACCAAAAGAGTTGGTTGCACTATGTAGTGCAATCTTTAAGGCAGTGGTGCCCTGCAATTAGGAAAATCGTGACCAAAAGTGAATGTGGTCTCTCTGTGTGCACATGCTACTTGTGACCATGACTATATAATTGCAAAAAATAAAAGATCTGAAACAAATCTATCAGATCTGGCACTGAAATCTTTTAACTAGCTTCGGAAAAGACTTATACCAACTCTGACACTGAAAGCTTTTAACTAGTTCTGATACCATGTTGATTTTTTCTAATTAACAGATCTAATAATGATTGTCTTATGATTTAAATGCTATTGTTATCATATAATAATTACACACTGAAAATCTCAACAAGACTTAGCGAACTTGATGAGAGATTATTGTAAGTAAATATTATATGAGATGATATATTACAATTGAGGCCCCGATATCTATATTTGGGCGGAGTGCCCTTTCATTAATGGACATGTCTTTTCCATTATTTTCTTTTCATTAATTAATTTATTATTAATTATTGATTATTTATATATTTATACATTATATCTATGTTGATGATTATTTCCACACATGCACATCTAATTAATACAAATCAATCCATCCTGGAGCAGGCAATGTGAGAGCACCTCGAGTATATCCACTCCTCATCAAGAGAAAGACTACGCCTGGACCATTCACCACTAGCAAAGCTCCATGAGTGAATGAGTCATTTCCCTTGGTCAATTCAACATGACCAATCTGGGAGAATGCTTGCCCGATGTTGCTAACTGGAGAAACATCAACATATGATACGGAAAATTATACAACTAAGCTATAAACTCTAAGGTTTCCAGATTTTCTGTGAACTATTGAGAACTCGACCCATAATAATCTTTTTATACATATTCTATTTTTTTTTTTCAAATATTCATTTTAGCTCAAAAAATGTTTTCTGCTACATATTTGATCAACTTTATGCTAGTTAATTATTGTATTTTACTTCTTGATGCTTTCCCAATACAATAGCTAAGCCAATACACATGCACAACATTTTTTAGAAATTCCTCTTGCCTTAGAACCCAAATGCTTTGTAGTTTCCATCTCTATTCTACTTGCACATTCTTTGACCAAAACAATTGCACAATATTGCTCATACACTACTTGTTTGGTTGCTAATTTCCTCAACCTTATAGATTATACATTGAAATATAGTATGTCCATTGGATGTAGCTTGGGTGGTTGGGAGGAATGATTGTTACCCTCCCCACCCAGGTTCAAATCCTTGTAAGTGACATGTTGTGCCCTTAAATGGGTCTATAAGTTGCTCTTGTTGTTGAGCCACCAATATTCTGAAATACCCGCCCTCCCTATGTTCTCTCGCGGATTTCGGGGAGGTTTACGTGGAAGTAACGAGCACCGATATCCAGTGTCGTGAACCACATGAAAAAATAAATACGTTGAAATATAGTATAGTTAATTTCCTTTGAACTAGTTATGCCTTTCATTATATAATGTTGTTAGTTGCTTCTAATTTGTTTGAGTTCCTTCTAAAACATGCTCAATTAACATAATCCTATATAATATTGCATCATTATCATTTTATCTTTTCAATATTATTTATATTTTACATTATCATTCAATAATATAAAGTGTTTATAGATTTTAACTTTGTACACGATTTTACTGCAAACACATTTTCAATAAAAGAACAAAAAAAATACAATAGCAAATACACACATTACACATAATATAACACATACCCAACAATGTTGACTCAAGAATAAATATAAGTAGCTATCTTTATATATAAACTTTTTTAATTAATTAAAAATACACATCATTCATTTTATTTATTATTTCAAGTTAATTTGCTATTCAAACACATATTTTACTATAATTTTATTACATATTTATCATCTTCTCGTTGTTATTTCTTTTAAAAAATGTTCCACTATATTGAAATCTTTATACTTAACTTATCTCATTTTTAAACAATAAAAAAATACTTTATTTCTTTGTCATGTGAGAGCCAAAATTGACTTGGCATTTAAAGGGCATAATCCATTCCTACACTATTGCCATATATTTTTTATTTCATTTATAAACTCTAATGAGTATGTGTAAGTGGTAGTAGCATATATTGCATCAATCATACCGATAGAATACATTTTGGTCATGGATGGTGTGGTTAATATAGTAAATGCCATTTTTATATTATATTGTTTACCACATTATTTAGATTAAGGTGTGATGGATCTACTATTTTATTTGTTTTGTTTTTTTATATTATGTTAAAAACTATTTGATTTTTTTTATATCATGATTATCTAGTTTATGTTAAAAACTTTGTGTATGTATTTGTGTTTCTGTTTTGTTTTTTTATATTATGTTAAAAACTATTTGATTTTTTTTATATCATGATTATCTAGTTTATGTTAAAAACTTTGTGTATGTATTTGTGTTTCAAGGTACTTTATGTATAAATTTAGATATGTCACATCATAGTCATAGAATCGTCATATGCTTGTGAATCACTTGAAGTACTAAGTAGAATTTTAGTGAAATAGGTTCATACAAATTTTTTATGGATTTGGCTTTGAACCTTTTATGTTTGTACAACCTCTAGTTTTAGTTTTCTATTAAAACCTTGCATGTTAAAGCCAATTACATCGTGCAAACATTGTCCGTCTCCGCTCATTACAATATATATACTTTGTGAATGTGTTTTTTCAAAGACTCGTATGATTATAACCATCCTCGTTGCCATTTTGTTAACATAGATTCGACCATTGCTTCTCTTCCCTTCACTACTCTTGTATCATTCCATGCCAAATGATGCAGAGACATTGTTACTATGTGGCTCTTGCTATTTATGTGATACATATATCCCTTTGAAATTTTAATACTATGATTTAAAAAAAAGAAAAAAAAGAAAAAGACATTTGAATGTGTACTTGTTGTCGCACAATTAATCAATTGAACTAACCTCTTAAGTTCCTAAAACTTTTATATATATCCCAATGCATAAACTCTTAATACTTTGATATATATCCCAATGCATAATAACTATGAGATATAAATGACTTAAAGGTATTATCCCTCAAAGTTCTAAGTGGTTAGTTTTTTTTTCCAGCAGAAAATTTCTCAATATATTGATATATATATAGTGTTTTCATATATAAGTCACATCGACATGATAATCAGTCATGTTAAAGAAATATTCTCCCAACCCACCAAAGAGTGTGTTCCTTCTCAGTGCTAATATAAGCATCCATCTCAACAATGAGTAAGTATCCAGGCCAACATAAAGCTTCCACAAATAGAAAATGGAGAGCATCTTTTACAAAAAAACAAAAACAAACTAGGCTTCCACATAAATCCTAAGGAAGATACATAGATCTATGGAACAAAAACTGTTTCCATAAATATTGTAAGGGCTAGGATCATTAATAGAGTTGCAAATTATATGTGGGGCCTTCATGTCCTTCAATCCATTTGTTGTAGGTGATCATTCCTTCTGGAGATTTCAAGGCTTTTTTAGAAAGTGCATCTGCTATCATATTTTGTTCTCTAAATAAGTGATCAAATATGATGTTTATAAAGGATTTGATTAAGTCCATGATCGTGTCCATCCTTCCTAGAAGAGCATATGCATTTAAATTTCCCCTGCCATTTAGCCACTCACTTATAACTTTTGAGTCACCAAAAACTTGGAGTTGGTCTAGTCCCAGTCAGACTGCCAATGTTAGGGTCACCCATGCCCCTAAAAGTTTTGCCCTTGTATTGGTCCCAGGACCACAATTAAAAGTCCACTTGTAGCTAGTATCCTCATTGACTTTGATGACTCCCCCTGCGCCGCTCAGATTTCCATTTTCTTGCGTTGCACCGTCGAACCACCCTATATTTTGCAAAGTAAAAACTGGAGTCTTTTGTATCCAAGGACCCTTACCACTTCGAGAACCCTTTCCTTCTGCGATTTTTTGCAATCCCAAGGCTTTTTGAACCACCTGCTGTAATGATGGATTACAGTTTTCAATTTTTTTTTTGTTTCTTTCCACCCAAATGCACCAATAGGCCAAGGAAGGCAGAGTTATGAAGTTCCATTCTTTTTTTATCCAATTGGCATAGCAAGCTGATAGAGAGTCGCCTTCCCAAATTGTGTTGATCTGGAGTGCATAGTAAAACTTTTTCCACACCTGAAGAGTGAATGAACAATATACAAAAAGATGCATAGCTGAATCCGGGCCACACAAGCACAGAGGACGAATACTTGGTCCTTCCTAGCCCTTTTTAAGGAGATTCTCCCAAGTGAGAATTTTGTCGTCCACTGTGAGCCATGTGAACAGTTTGATCTTCAAAGCAATATCTCATGACCATAACTACCTCCAACCGATTACCTGTTGTTTCCAAAGATTTTGTTGTAATGCTAAATAAACATTTTTAACAGAGAGGCAGCCCGAGTTATCGCCACCTGTCCAGATAAAGAGATCTTCACTATGTTGAAGGTGAATACCCAAACACATAAGAAATTTATAGAAGGAGCTCCACTAAGATGCTAGAGCACTCGACAGGCCCAGATCCATGCTACTTTTCCACTAAGAAATATATAAACCCTGAGAATTTTGCGCCCTAGCTTGATAAAAGTATCTGATATTTCTATCTTTCAACACTACTAAGAGATCCGAGGAGAGCAATGATAAAGTACCACTACTCAGAATGTTATCTTGGCTTAAAAGTATTGATTGACCATTACCCGGAAACCAACTTAGCCAATGAGTGATGAGAGGAAGGGACTTTGTTGAGTTTTTCTAGGTCTACGAGGCCAAAGGCTGAGTTGTCGTAGCCGATCTAAGCCAAGTGGTGATAGAAGTATAGGGAAGATACTTATCCTTAATCACCTTATGCCAGATCCCTTGTTTTGTTAACACTCTCCACAACGAGTTGGCAACCAATGCAAGGTTAAAGTGAAATAAGTTTCTAAGCCCCCAGCCACCATAAAATTTTGGTTTTGAGACCGCCTCCCAACTGTAAAGATGGAAATGCTCTGTCGAACCACCTCCCGACCAAAGGAAATAAAAAATCAGTTGTCGAATTTTATTTAAAACTGAGCTAGGTATCGCCGCAAGCGCCATCCAATATACAGACTGAGATTCCAAGACCGATTTTATCAGTATAAAGCACCCACCAATAGATGGTACCTATTACACCAATGTCCAATTTTGTTTCCAATTTTTGAAATAAGCCATCTCCAATTTGCAAATTTTAATTTTTCTGCTTTTAAAAAATATCCCAAATATCTCAATCCCTCCACCAGATCAATGAAAATAAAGGAGAAGACATCTTTAAACTTTTCTAGTAATTCTCCTTGGATACCCGAGTGATGAAAGGTCGATTTACTCAAATTAACTTTCAGGCCTGATGCACCACATAATAGCTTCAAAAGTGAGTTTATCTTCGTCCACTCCTCCAAGGTGGCCTTTGTCATAATTAAAATGTCATCTATGAAAAACAGAAGGAGAATTTTAACAATACGGGAAACCTTCACCCCCGACAAGCTACCCTCACCCTGGGATTTTTTCAGCAACAAACTAAAACTTTCCATGACAAGGATGAATAATAAAGGTGACAATGGGCGACCTTGTCTAAGACTGTGCTCACTCCGAAAGAAGGAAGAGGCCTCCCCGTTAATTAGAACAACAAAGGAAGAATTGACAACACAACTCATGATCCAGTTTATAGAAAGTAAACTGAAACTCGTTTTAATCAAAATCAACTTGAGAAAGTCCCAACTAACACAATCATAAGCTTTTTTAAATCCAACTTTAAAATAAGTGCCTGTAGCTTTTTCTGTTTTATACTGTGAATACATTCTTGTGCAGTCCCAATAGCATCCAATATCTGCCTGCCTTTTAAGAAGTCGAGTTGCTCACTTGATAGTAACTTCGAGAGAATAGGCTTCAATCTATTTGCATTCACCTTCGCAGTCAACTTATAACATAGATTGCAGAGAGCAATAGGCCTATAGTCACCAAAGGTCATAGGCTTGTTTTCCTTTGGGATCAACGCTGAAAATGTAGAGTTTAAAGAGCTATGGACCTTTCCTCTATTCCTGGAATCCTCCACAAGTTCAAGTAGATCATCACCAAGTAACTTAAAGAACTATGTAAAGAATTCCACCGTCCAACGGTCAGGGCCTGGACTCTTGTCTTTGGCAAAATGTTTTAGTACCTCCCAAATGTCTGACTTTGTGCAAGGTTGATCTAGAAGGTTGAGATCCTCCTCATCAACAAAGCGAGGAAAGAGACTACTTGTGTAAGCTTGATCCAAAGAGGAAGGCAGGATGCCAATTTAAAAAAAGCTTTTAAAGTGTTTAATAGCTTCACTTTTTAAGTCCACTTGGCCCCTATGATGATTTCCATCCTCGTCTAGTATTTCCCAAATATGTTTCTTCTTTCTACGTGCCGTTGCAAAATTATGAAAAAATCTAGTGTTTTGGTCACTACTTTTTAGCCAAGTGGCTCTGCTCCTTTGTCTCCAGTGTTCTTCCTCAAGGAGGAGTAAAGAATTTCATTCCACTTCCAAACTTTTAATATGACCGTCGGAAGATTGATCCCTCCCATACTGTGGGGAAGAAAGGTAGGTGGAGTGTAACTCCTCCTCTAGCTGCTCTAGTCTACGAAGACTATCAATTCTCAGTTGACGTGCCCAAGCTTTTGTCCTCTTTTTTAACTCTTTTAATTTCCACACAAACCTAAGCTGGATATCCGGTTCACATAAAAAACCTTGGTCTAACCATACCTCTTTGACCATATTCACAAATTCCGTCTCCCGCAGGCAAGATGAATTGAATTTGAATGGGTAAGCCGTTGGTAAATGTTGAAATTCAAATTGAGCAACCACAGGGGCATGATTAGAGAAGAAAGGGTACTCCACCCATGATCTGAAGCGTCCCGCTTGACATAATAAAGACTCTGCTGCTAAAATTTGATCCAATCTTTTGGCAATATAAGCACTCCCTGCTTTGCCATTTCGCCAAGTCGAAACCAAGACATATGGAAGCATGTCCACTAAATGATGAGATTGAAACAGGTCTTTAAAGTAACCAACCAAGTTGTCCAAATGTGTCGAGGCTCCCCAAACCTCATCCGCTCTAGTGGTAAGATTTAAATCACCTGCAATAATTAGATTATTAAAGTCCAACAACCCATGGGTTGCCACCTGCTCCTAGAAAAATTTCCTATCACTACAGGGCCCGTAAACATTGAGTAAGTGAATCTCACCATTGTTTTCCAATAAGAAGCCCGACAACAAAATACCACCACATAAAATAAAAGGATTCAATTCTAACTTATTTGGATCCCACGTAACCAACAAGCCCCCGAAAGCTCCCACAGAACTAACCACGCATGAAATCCAACAGGACAAAAGGTTAACATAAAACATCAAGCTTTTTGTTCATCAACAAGTGTTTCCTGTAAAAAGATAATATCCGGGTGCGTCTTACGCAACAATCTGCGCATGGAGGCGACTTTCAGGGTCCCCCCACTCCTCTGAGATTTAAGGACAGGAGGATCATGATTTTGCCTGAGCAAGGGATTTCATGCCTCTAAGCGCCCTAGTGTCAATCACAGAAGTAGGTTGTGAGTCAGAAACAGGTAGCGAAAATCGTTTCTTTCTTACGTGCACTACGAGTTTTGATGGGTGAAATCTCAAAACCCAATCCTTTTGACTAGGTGAAGTTAGTGCCCCGATCCCCCCCATGCTTGTGTAACTGCCCTGAGTGTCCCTAATCTCCAGTGTTATAAACATTCCGCCCTTGGTAGACAGGAATCGAACGTGGGCTATCAACCGTGCGCTGTGACGATAATAAAGACTCCAGAGTCTCCCCCAAGGAGCACTCACCAGACTCAGATTCTCTATACCCCAGAAGGATTGAGCAATCCCGATCCTCCTCACTAAACCCATCCTTGGTTCCCGGATAGTTTGAAGTTGACTCAAGCCATAAGCCCTCAGAAAGGGACAAGGAAACTGAAGGCGTGTCAAATAAAAGTTTGGTCGCTATAAGTGAAGAAGTCACTAAACCAGGACAAGTAATGGCCTTTGTTTTCACCACAGGTAGAGTAATAGTCTCACAAGTAACTTCTTGAAGCTTCAGAGGGGGTTGAGGAGGGTCTAAACCAGTCAACAAAGGATAGAGGGAGTCCAGAGAATCCCTTCCCCAAGCAGTAAGCGTGAAATAAAAAGAAGGACAGATGGATTTTAACTTACCCGTTACTGAGTCCTGTGCCACTGGGCTAGAAGGATCCACACCATCAGTGTTGTCAGCTACATGGGCAAAGGAGTCAACACCCGACGAATCACAACAATAATCCTTCCTGAGGCGTGAATTTTTGAATTCCTCCTCCTCCGAGAAACCCAGATAGTCGTTTCGCACGTGGCCAGTTTTACGGCACAAACTACATCTAAAAGGTAATCCCAAGTAATCTAGCTTTTGGCGAATAGTGTGACTGCACCACCGAATGTCTAAAGACTCCAAGAGACCCGAGTGTATATCCACCGCAACCAAGATTTTTCCCATCCTTCTTTTAGGAGCCTTTAGAGCATGTTCATCAACTTTTATAAAATGCCCAAGTGCATTTCCAATAGCAAACAATGCCTTCACATTCCAAAGGTTTAGGGGTAAACCCGAGAGCAGTACCCAGAGATGCCTATGCTGGAAACAGTCGTTGACTGGATCAAAACTGAACCTCCAATGCTTGAGGATCAAGATCCCTTCATCAAAGATCCAAATGGTCTCCAGGATTTTTGATGTGTCTTTCGACGTCGAAAACTTAAAACCGAACCAACCTCTTGGGAGGAACAATATCTCTGGTTCGTATCCCAGTAACAGAACCCATAAGCGGCGAACCCAATCCAACATCGACATAGAATACCTGGAGCAGTAAGACAAGCGTCCCACCAATGAGCTTAGAGATAGGCTAAGAACCTCCTCTAAGCCTAAGTCGTCCCCCAAAACCATCCTACAATGTGAACAATTAGGAATCCAGGGTTTTGTTGAAGACTTCCTCTAGGTCGCAGGCTTCGCAACAATAGATGGTTTGAAAAACTTAGTCTATTGGCAACCACTGTTGTAATCCTTCCTACCCCGGGTATCATCAACACTCGACCCAGAGAAAACAACATTAGAGTTTGTAGAAGGGTTCAGAGGTGTAGTAGCAAAAGGCACTCCCAAAACCATCAAGTCAAGGGCAGGCATGGACATCAGAGCATTTAAGCAGGTCCCTGAAGTAGTTAAGTTGATGGGAGTATCTACAGGTGAGTTAAAGAAGCATGCCATCCTCATCAGCCACACTCATAAGTGCACTGACAATTGCTTCCGCCATGGAAGCTCCAACAACCACAGAGGGAGGACACCTAGACTCCACTAGGGGCTCCACAAGCCACGAAAAACACAAAGAAATCAACTACAGGTGTTGGCGCAACTTCCATGAATAGTAAAAACCACTGATCGAAGAGACAATTTAGAAGGAGCCCATCCCACCTGAGATTAACACAATGTAGAAGCTAAAGGGGTCTTATAGACTACCGAAACCTAACTAAAAGCTACCACCCACAGAAGAACATTGCTAAACCGCTAAGTCACCACTAGAGTTAGGGAGGTCACCATTGTTGCTGAGTGACGAGTTACAAGTTTCAAATAATTTCCCACCAATATGGAACTTGTTAGTTGTAATGCACCTCCCCTTTTATATTTATAAATCTCTTTCTCTTCCAAATCAATTTTGTGAGATAAAACTCCTTTCCTCTCTCTTATACAAAGTCTATTTCTTCAACATAGTATTTAAACCTACACCTCACCCAAATAATATTGACAAGTTATAGATTCCACTGGATCAAAAAAACATGTTAAAACTATCAATTATGCTTTTTACATCATAGTACAATTTGTGCCGCTTTAACATGGAGGCAACAACACAGAACAATAGTCCTATTGAAATTTAAATAAAATCATTTGCATCGAATACGGCCATTTATTATCTGTGAAATTCAAAAGATACCAGCAGGATTGTAGTCCGAGGCGGAAATCAGTAGTAGGGTTTAGAACATGGCGGAGGCTCCTGTTCCATCCCTTCGAGTCCAGCTCTATCAGCACCAGCCTTCTCGTGAAAAAACTCCTGTCCCCGTTTCTAGCCATGCCGACAGAGACCGTGTACAGGTAACATTTCTTCACTTGCCCATACGTTACGGCATTTTCACCCTTTCGCAATGGTGTTTTCACGCTGAAACGGCATTTTCAATTTCAATGTTGCAAAAGTCGGTAGGAGGTCCATTTTTTAATAATTATTAGGGCCGGATGATGTCAAAACCCAATGCAAGGTTTGATTGGTATTCTAACTCATTTCTGTTGTTGCTTAGGATTTGAGCTGAGCTAGGAATAGGGTATCAAATAACGAATTATGCTTATGGTCGCAGCGAAATTA
>JZKD02S0857309.1:0-14248 GCA_000966675.3 Picea glauca
GCTTCATGTAGATTTCTTCTTCCAGATCCCCATGTAGGAATGTTGTCTTCACATCCATCTGTTCCACTTCAAGATCAAAAGCAACAACAATAGATAAAAGAAATCTAATAGAAGTCAACTTAGCAACAGGAGAAAAAATCTCACCAAAGTCAATTCCCTCTACCCGGGAATATCCTTTTGCTACTAACCAAGCTTTGTATTTCTCCACTTTACCTTGTGCATTAAACTTCTTCTTAAACAACCATTTTTTACCAACATATTTTCTTCCAACTGGCAACTCAACTATATCCCATGCCTCATTCTTATCCAAGGCATCCATTTCTTCAACCATGGCCTTCTTCCAGAGTTTACTATTCTCTGAATTCACTGCTTCGCTGACAGTTCTGGGATCATCATCAGTAATAGATAAAGAAAAATTAGAACGGAAATCAAGTGGACTATACCTTTCTGGTTTCCTTTTATCTCTCACTGATCTCCTCAATACTGGGGTATGAGGTTCTTCTTCTTCTTCTTCCTCTTCTTCATCTGATTCATATTTTGCATCATCCAACTCAATCTCTATTTTCTCAGGTTCATCTTGTGTTGGTAGGAATTCATGTTTGTACACATATTTTACCTCTCTGAAAATAACATCTCGACTATAACCAGTCTTCTTGGTTTATGGGTTCCAAAGCTTATAACCTTTCACACCATCTTTATAACCAATAAAGATACATTTTTCATCCTTTTTATCTAGCTTACTCATATTTTCCTTTGGAACATGTACATAAGCATCACAACCAAACACTCTAAGATGTTGAACAGAGGGTTTCTTTCCAGACCATACCCCATGTGGATTTTTATCATCCAACACTGATGAAGGTGATCGATTGACCAGGTAACATGTTGTACCCACTACCTCTACCCAAAATTCTTGTCCTAAGTAGACACCGTTGAGCATGCTCCTTGCTTTTTCCATCAGTGTCCTATTCATCATTTTTGCAACTNTACCTAGGGATGGAACAGGAACAGGTCCAAACACATCACTATGTATCAACTCTAAGATCCCCTTTTCTCTTGTAGCACCAGATGGGAATCTTACTCGATTATGTTTACCATATATTTAATGTTCACAGAAATCAAAATTCAAAGTGCAATTAGACATACCTTCAACCATACCTTTACCGTGTAGTGTTTGAAAGCCCTTTTCTCCAATATGTCCTAGTCTTTGAGGCCACAACATGGTCTTCTTTCTAGGGACAATATTGGTCTTGTCTTCTTTATTTCTCTGTTCAGGGACAACATAACTATTACACCCATTAGTATAATTGATTCCCAGCAACTTGTATAGAGTTCCACACTGAAATCCCCTCATCAACACCATTTCTCCTCCTACCATCTTGCAAGGGTTCTTTCCAAATACAGTATCCACTCCTGCATCATCCATCTTTCTTACATATATTAGGCTCCTCGCTAGTTTTTGAATGTGCAGAACCCTGGGGAGAGTTCTAATCCTTCCATATTTTAGTAGCAACTTAACCCTTCCACGTCCCAAGATTTTTGTTGTCGAGTCATCTCCTAGGAATACATCACCACCATCGTATTTTTCATATTCAGAGAACCACTCCCTGTGAGGAGTCATATGATATGATGCACCTGATTCAATCATCCATACATCACGGTCTGCATGTGTACTTGTAGATTCCAGGTAAAACATCAGCTCCTTCTTCAGTGGAGGTTTTCGCCTCTATGGAAGAGGTACTATCAGATCCCTTTGGTTTATCAACCTTCTTAGACTTGCAATATTTCTTATAATACCCTGTTTTACCACACTTCCAACATTTCTTAAAAAAGTTTCCTAGAGACTTAGATCTACCTGTAGTTAGATCCCCCCCTTGAAGGTTTACCAGGATTCCTATCTTGGGTATAACCTCTTACAAATAAAGCATCTGTTCTATGACTATCCATGCTTTTCCACCTCATCTCTTTATATAACAAGGATGAAACTACATCCTCATACTTCAATGTAGATTGAGTGGTACTACCAATTGCTACAACCAAATTACCCCAAGAGTCTGGAAAAGAACATAACAAAGTAATACACTTATCTTCTTTTGCAATCGTAATATTAACAGAGACAAGTTGACTTACCAGAGTATTAAAGGCATTTAGATGTTCTGTCACAGAATCTCCATCTTCCATCCTAAGATGATACAACTTCTTTCAAAGAAACAACTTGTTTACCAACAACTTTTATTGATACAAATTCCCCAACTTATCCCATAGTTCCTTGGCTATAGATTCTCCTGAGACATTCAACAGAACCGAGTCTGCCAGGCAGAGTCGAATAATACTCCTTTCTCTTCTATCCAACTTCTCCCAATCTTCCTTCAACATACCAGTAACTAGTGTACTAGTAGTTTGTGTACTAGTAGGTTGTGTACCAGTAGCCCATGTGCTAGTAGATGGTGTACCAGTAGGATATGTACTAGGATCCACAACGATCCATTGTTCTTTGTCTACAAGAAGTTCCTCCATCTTGAGATTCCATAGATCAAAGTTTTTACCGTTGAACTTCTCTATCTAGATTCTAGATGAGCTCGCCATTCCTCTTTATATACTCAAATATCCACTGCAAAAGCTCCCACTAAACCCAGGTTTATCACAGACCTAAGATAAACTTGATCTATCAAGACCGAGCCAAACCTTCAACAACAAAGGTGTCCCTCTGAAGCCAAAAACGAGCTCTGATACCACATGCAAGTTTTAAAGCTATGAAGTAAAGCAATGCATATAGATTCTTAAGAAAAACAAAAATTAATCAATGTCTCATACACAGAGTACACAAATATTTTATACTGGAAACCCTTAACTGGGAAAACCTTTCTTATATTCATTATATTGAATTTCACCATTCACCATATGATATATATACAATGTTTTTAGGTATTCCATAGATACCAAAACCCTAATCTCTTAATCCGAGATTAATTTACAAAACCGCTAAAATTAGAAAAATCCGCTAAAAATAACAAAAAATGCCCAAAAAATAATTTTGGGGCGCTGCCCTGGGCTACCGCCCATTTCCAAATGTTGTGCGTAACCAGGGGGGCATACCTACCCCCCCTGGGACCCCCCTAGGAAAGTGCTTGATGCACACGACACAAAGAGCACTACTAGAGGGATCGTTAGACGTAGTTGTTATATCTGACGCACCCATACACACACATGCAAA
Source organism: Picea glauca (assembly GCA_000966675.3). Taxonomy (NCBI): domain Eukaryota; kingdom Viridiplantae; phylum Streptophyta; class Pinopsida; order Pinales; family Pinaceae; genus Picea; species Picea glauca. Next base: position 3,215 of record JZKD02S0857309.1, read on the forward strand.
GAATATAACACATACCCAACTCTCCACAACCTTGGGAAAACTACAAAGTGCTAACATCTCCAAAGGCTGGAGATTGAATGAAAGCCTTCTTGGTGGATGTTTTAATAATTGGTTCTGGTCTTGGAGAAAATTATAGTTGTTTTTCCACCTCTGGAAAAGAGCCTTATCTGACTTCTGGTCCTTTAGCTTTGATGCTCCCGAAGATCGCCTGGTGGTTGGTTTTCGTGGAGGAATTATTCCTGCAATCGAAAAAAATCATTTAGAGCCTACATACAGAGGAATACTGGAGGAAAATGTATACATGAAGTGAAAACACAGAACAACCAGACTGACACATACCTGTAACACTTGCTAAACTTGGTTGTTTGATACTCACGGGATCTTGGAAGCTTGTGAATTGTTCGTCTCGCACCTTTGGATTCTCTAAAATTACTTTACGTGCAGAATGGTTTCATTTTTAGTGGCTCAAGAGAATTTAATTGGGGAATAACTTACTGTGTTCTATCACTAGATGTCACCTCTGGATTGTGTCGAAAGTCAGCCCAGTTCCCATCAGAGTTTTATGTCATAGGTTGGTTATAAAATGGTCAAATGGGCTCAGTCTCAAGAAAATATCATCCTAAATTAGAAAGATGCACTGGTATGCACAAGCAGGTGAGGTCTTAGTTTAACTTCAGTAAGTAAGCTATAGTAAAGGTGAGTAGGAGGAAGACTTTGGTGAGAAAAATGTAGAGGTATGCTGCAAACATTGGGTCTTCCAGCAACCTATGGAAGAAAAACTTAAACACAAGATCCTCTTGAATTTAAATCTCAAAGAAACTGAATGGAATTATAACAACACTATAATCAAACATTCATCATAATACAGTCACAATAATTCATGTGAATTAGTCAATTATGAACCCTTTCAGTATCAGAGGGAAATAAGCTGGAGCAAGTAAGATGACTATCATTAAGCAAGAAGTCTCATATTACAACACATAACTAGAGAACCAAAAGCTTCATTTAAAACTTTACGATACAAGAGATTTTCTCTACCATCGACCATAACAAAATATCAAAACTAAGTATTTATACTCAGAACAACCTGCCACCACCAGGAGTGTGACCTAGCTACTATATTCAAAGATTTGCGTATGCACTTTCTTCTGTCAGTCTGGACTTGCATTCTTCTGTCAGACTTGATTTCAGATCAGCATGGTTCTGTAGGGAAATATGCTCGCAGGGGTACCACGGGTTGATAGTCTACCTCCACGACCGACTTTTCCATGTTTTCCATTTACGGGGTGAAACGAGGTTTCAACTACCTCCCCCCATTTCCATTAACTACCTACATCAGGATCGGGATGGATCCTGACACCCATGAATGCTCTAGGAGATGCTCATGACTCCTCTAAGTCAAGCCCAACACCTCTAAACCACGTAGATCTTCTAATGAGGCCAAGGCGAGCACTTTCATCCCTTAGCACAACTCCTATCCATCACTCCACGCAACCTCGGGCCATGACCTTATGCATCCCCCATATGAAATTTTGGGATTTCACCTGTCAGGAGTCTTCACTCCCCTTGATTTCAAATATCCCTATGTTCGATCCTGTGAAATGACCCATCTAGATTGATGGTCGGACTTTCTTTGAACTTTGACAGGCACGATCATTTCCTTGAACAATTTTAACCACCCGCTACTTGATAGGCACTTTCCCTTTCTTTATTACCCTTCTTCCATATGACCACAGGCTGTGATCATGGGCCCAACTCTCAGGCGCGTCGCGATTTCACATTTCATGAACTTGTGTCATGCCACATACTAGAACCTTTGAGTCGTGAAATTGTGATTCCTCGGATTGAGTTCCATGCGTCCCCCTTGATCAAACGACCCAGATGAATATTGGATTTTCGGGACCTTGGGCTATTGGCATTTTGGGACCTCGGCTTTCGACATTTCTCACTTGAGATTTTCTGAAACTATTTTCTCCATGTCGATCCTGCGCCACGTGTCCTTTCCAAGATCAACAACTAGGATGGGCCTCGTGATTTCAGAACTCTGTCTGACACTATACTTCATGTAACTCTATGATGTCGATCAACCGATGGTCATCGATTCGATCTGCCTGGTGGATCTCCGCCGTTGAAAGATGATCTTACTCACTTTCTTGATTTGATTCCATATCAGACCACTCTAAGTGTTTTGCTTGGGCTTATGACTATGACTTCTGTGAAAAATTACTTGCATGACTGACTGAGGGCTTGGGAAAACATGATGATTAGTGGTAGAGGTAAAGAGAGAGAAGTGCTTAACCATAGAGAAAATAGAAAGGCTTAGGGTTGACACCTCTTGGGCAGGCGAAAAGAAGAAAAACTATAAGCCAAAAGGAAAACCTTATGATCGGGTCTGCAAAAGGAGGAGAGATAGGAAAAAATACAAACTTAGGTAGAAACCGCAAACCTCTAAAGCTTTGACAAGTTTATGTGATAACAATTGTCTCCACAGGGGATGGCATGCTCCCTATGAGCTGCCAAGAACGAGTAGTTGTAGTGCCTTTTCTTTGGGCTATGGAGTCTCCTACCAAAAACAAAATAACAGAAAATAGGAACGATATTTACAATGGTGGGATGCCGATTGCGACTTTAAACAAAAAAAAAATTTAGGAAGTGACCATTTACATGGCCACCAAAAAATTCGTCACCCTCCAAATTCTACAACCTATAAGTGTTGTTTGGAAATGCTTCAGAAATCTTGAAGGGACCGATCCAAAAGGCTTCAAATTTCCATTCTTTCCCTTGTCCTATCTAGGTGCATCCCATTTGAGTACTATATCTCCCAACTGGAAATCCTCTCCTTTTCTCTTCTTGTCAAACGACCACTTGATCTTATGCTAATGGTCATGTTCCCTGTCCAATAGCTTTTCTCTAGTTTCCTGCACTTCTGCCAGCTGTAATATTCTCCTGACCATGTCGTTAGGTTCTCCTTGGTAGTCTTGGAAGAATTTTTCCACTGGCAAGGTGAGATGAGAAGGAAAGATGGCATCGACCCCATACACAAGCTAAAAAGGAGAGACGCCAAGAGAATTCTTTGTTGTTACTTTATGATCCCATAGAGAAAACTTGAGCTTTGAATCCCATGCCTTCTTGTTGCCTTCTAGCAGTATTTTGATAATTTTTATGAGACTCTTGTTAGAGGATTTTTCCAGTCCATTCCCTTGGCGGTAGTAGGGGGTTGAGTGAATTACTAAAATTCCATACTGCTCACAGAATTAAATAAATGGTTCAGCCTTGAAGGATGCAACATTATCAGTGACAATTCTTTTTGGACAACCAAACCTTGCCATAATATCTTCATGAAAACCAATGACTACTTTATGAGAAGCGCTCCGTGTGGGGATAGCCTCTATCCACTTGGTAAAATAATCTGTACCAGTCAAGATCCATATATGTTGACCACTCAAAGGAGGATGAATATCCCCAATAAAGTCTATACCCCACTGCTAAAAGGGTTCTGAAGATGTTACAGGCTTGAATGGTAGAGACTTGAGTTATTGCTTCCCAGCAAATTTTTGACACTTAACACAAGCTCTAATTTTTGCATAGACATTAGTGAACAGAGTAGGCCAAAAATACCCGACCAAATTTTATAGGCTGTGGTTCTCCAAAGGTGATGTCTTCAACATAGGCTGTCATGAAAATCAAACATAATCTTTTGGGCCTCCTATGGGTCTAAACATCTCAAAAGCACTCCTAGAGGGTCTTTCCAATACAAAACCTGGTCGATAAGGAAATATCTTATTTCTTTGAGATTTAAATCTCTTGCCTTGATTTTCCCCATTCCATATGGAGGTCACAACATTTGCATAAAATATATGATATCTTTGTACCAAGCACATTCTGCCAATGGGGGGCTATCTTGGGGGATTTTATCAAACATTTTAGCCTGCTGAGTAACTAAGAAAGCATGTATGAAGTTAACCTCAAAATATTTACAATTATATTCAGTCAACATCGTTGCTAAAACTTGGCATTTAACTCACTTGGTGGGTTTTATTTCTAAATCAAATTCAAGGATTCTGGCAATCCACTTTCTCCTCCTCCCGTCTATGTCAGGCTAGATGAGGATGTCCTTCACAACAGTTGAAGGAACATATGCAATGATCTTCGAATGCAGAACATAGACTCTGAAATATTTGAGGGATTTCACCAAGGCATAGGCCTGCTTATCCATAATGTCATATCTGACTTCTGCATATCTTAGTTCTCTGTTGAAAAAAGAAATAGGTTTCTCCATCCTTGCATAATTCTTTTGTAGTAAAACAACGACTACTGTGTCAAATGAAGAGAAGGAAAAAATAAGAAAATCCTTGGAATAATCAGGACTGATTAGAATAGGTGCTTCAGTCAGTTCCTTCTTTATTTGGTTGAAGGATTCTCTGGACTCAACAATCCATTTTACTTCGTTCCCATTCCTGAGCATGGTTGTGATATGCTTCACTAGTTCAACAAAATTTGAAACAAACCTTCTCGGAAAATTGATTTTGCCTAGGAAGGAATGAACTTCTTTCTTGGATATAGGAAGTGATAAGGATTGAATAGCTTCTACCCTGCTTGAATCAATCCTAACCCCCCCAGCTGATACAATGTGCCCCAACAATTTCCCTTCCTGCATGGCAAATAAAGACTTCTTGGGATTTAGGGAGAGACCAAACCTTCTGCATTTCGATAAGACCTTTCACAGATGTTGACAATGTTATTTATCATATTTGGAGAAGACTTTTATGTCATCCAGATAGATGACCACAAATTTATCTCTTTCTCCAATGAAGAAAATGTCCATGGCTCGTTGGAAGGTTTCTCCTGCGTTCATCAATCCAAACGGAATTTTGGCATACATGAGCATGCCCCATGGAGTGGTAAAGGTTGTCTTTTCTCTATCTTCAGGTAGGACAAAGATCTTATTGTAGCCAAAAAAGCCATTAATCATGGAGATTTTGGATGCACCTGTCACCCTCTGCAATATGTGTTCCATCTTTGGCAAAGGGTAAGTGTCCTTCTTAGAGATTATGTTCAGATTTATGAAATCGACACATAGTTTGATTTCTCCATTCTTTTTCTTTACCAAGACTAGGTTGGCCACCCATTCAAAATATTGCAAAGGGACAATGATTTGGGAATCCAAAAGATTATTTACCTCCCTTACCATAATAGGCAACAACATAGGATTTATTTGTCTTAATTTCTGCCTAAATGGTTTGGCCTCCTCTTTCAATGGCATCTTATGTTCAATGACGATTGTGTCGTATGTTATGAGGTCTTCCTAGGTCCAGGAAAACACATCAGAAAATTCTTTTAATAGCTCGGCATACTCTTCTCTATGATCCCTTGACATGCTTCTTGACAACTTGACAAACTTTGGATCCTCCTCTGTACCAATATTGCACTCAGCTACATCAACATCCTCAGTTGAGCCTTTAGACTTTACTGCCACATCGTTCCCATTGAACAATCTTTCTAAAGGAACTAGTCCCTTTGGAATGTGGTTGTCAGCAATTGAAAAATATGGTGATTATCAATTTTATTTAGAAATACATCAGTGTGAGGGTCACCTTCGGAATCATGATCCTGATCAATGTGTAATGCAGAGAACTCATCAACAGACTCAAGAAATTTTCTAATTTTAAGATCATCCTCAAACACCTTCCAATGCTTGATATTTTTAGATACAAAGGGCCTAAATTTTACCTCTACATCATGCCTAAGCTTAGGTGGCAGTGGGACGCTGAAATGGCTCATTGAGACAACCAAAGAATTAGCCATAGTATTCTCCTCTGTTGGAATAAATGAAATGTTGAAATATAAGAAGAAATTGTTAATTAGATCCCACACCTCATTCCTCTAAGTCTTAATCTTAGGGTGCTTGTCTTGATAAATATTTTTGACTTGATGAACAACTAGTTCAACATCTCCAAATGTTGTTATCTCTTCAATTCCTATGTCTTTCGCAACCCTTAAACCCAAAACAAGAGATTCATACTCTGCCACATTGTTGGTAGCTTCAAATTCTAGTTTATAGGAAAAAGATATAAATTCTTGACAAGGTGACACAAAAACCACTCCAACACCATCTCCTTCCTTAGAAGAGGCTCCGCCGAAGAAAATATTCCACACAGAAGTAGTTGGAGAAGGTATTTCATGAAAAGAAGTGGGTTGCTTTCTGATTTCAAGAGGAGCTTCAGATGCATCTGCGAGCTGCAATATGCTAGATCCCAAATCAGTGCTCAAAGAAAAAATAGGATGGTTGATGAGGTTTGCTTCATAACTGATGATGTACGCAAGTTGTAATTCCCTGTAAAGTCTCCTTTGTTCACCCCCAAACACAAGAATGGTGGCATATGAAAGGTCCATCTTCAGGGTTCACCCCAGTATCTTTATCCAAGATATAGATAGAAGCATTCCAAACTTAGGGGGAACATAAACCACTACAATATCCATGACTATGCTCTTCATTGGCAGCTGGAACAAGGAAACAACCAGGTCTTTGATAACCCCAAGGCACTTTACCATCCTGGAATCGAAAGAATACAGGTCGTGGTAGGTTTTTGTAACTTCCAACCCGAGTTCTTCCATGACAATCTTAGGAATAAGATTGTGGGATGCTCCTGAATCAATTAAGCAATTATGCAGTACCTTATTATGGATGTTTAATTAAGTGTATTATTGAGGAGAGGAATCATCTCTATCTTCTACTAAAGGTCCTAATATGACAGTTGGATTTTCATCTTGCAAATTGATTGAGTCTATGGGATGAGACATAGGTTCAGACTGCAATAGTTTAGAGAGGATCCTTTTGAAATATTCATTCTTAACCAGTTCTGAAAGGGGTACAAGGATTCTAAGTTTTTGAATTTCATGGTCAAAATTGAAAAAGGGATAGGGCTTCAGAATCTCCTTCACTTCCGGGACAGGAGTTATGGCCACTTGAGAGGTGGTTCAAACTTTCTTACCTTTTCTTCTGTCTGCTACATCTTCAGCAGAATTCTCTTCTCTGGTAGGCTGCTCAGGAAAATTGGGCTTTCCTTCTTTCTTCTTGTACCTAAGGTTATATCTATTGGGGATGTTGTCGGCCTTGTCCCCTTTGCTCAGCTCATTTAGTTGACTATCCATGAGAGATTCCTCGTATGAAGACTGAGTCAGGTGAGGAAAAGAGGCGACATCTCCAAGATAGTGGATTTTGGGATCAAGGTCTCCATCCCCTTTTTCTTCATCAACAACAAGATTATTTTGGAGAGGGGTCTAGATTTTCTTATCATCTTTGTCTCTATTTCTTTGATCTCTTTGGATAATTTGGGGGGCGTTATTTGGTCTTTTGAAACCGCCCCTATTCTCAGTACTTTGGGAATTTCTATAGCCCTTCCTTCCTTCTAATTTGATCTTTTCCATTCTAGCAGAAAGTGATTTTAGTAGCTTGGTTGTTTCATTTGTTTGAAGGGGGGAAACAGAGAAACTAGATGTTGGAGTTTTAGACATACCCTTTCCTCTGTCTCTATCAGCTTTACTCCTAAGTTTGTTTGTTGTCAATATATTTGATTCTACCTCAAGGGATGCATCTTGCATATGAGCCAAGGAGGTATCTCTTCTTTCCCTCAATAGGAGGAAAAAATCAGGGATGAAAGCATTATCATAAGTCATTTTGGAAGAGATTTATGTAGGCTTAACTTCAGTAGGAATATTTTTATACATATTATTAAATCTCTTCGAGAAGTCTGAAACAAATTTCCTCTCTTCTCTTTTAAGAGACCCAGATTCTGTAATATAATAAAGGAGATATTTTTTATTTCCCCAATGTCTTAAGAAGGAATCATCCAAAGCAACAATCCCATCAATAGATCTGGAAGGAAAGTCCTTAAACCAATCCCTGGCATCACCATCAAGGCTGTGTACAAAAACTCTCATCCACACATCTTCAGTTTTGATGGCTTGAATCTCTGCAAATCTATAAAAGGATAAAAATCACTCTTTTGTAGTCATGTCTCCCTCCCCTGTGAACTACAACATGTACTTCAGGTAATCTGTGGCTGGGAGAGAATTCATAGGCTGAGGTAAAACTAGGGGGGCGTATCTAGCAGATAATATTTCAGCCATCCGGTTCCTAGGAGGATTAGCACCTACCATTTGGACGTGAACTAGAGGAGAACCAGGAGGAGATGGAGTTCGGACAGGTGAGACTGGGGCTATGCTTCTGGGAGAAAAAGGAAACAACAGAGGATTTGGAGGAAAATCCACAAGGCTTGAGCGAACGGAGGTTTCCCTCTCTATCAAAACAACAATTGTAATCGGAGGAGGAGTAGTAAAAGTGGGAGAGGTGAAATCAATAAGAAAACTCCCAAAATTTAAACTTCTAGAAGCTCCGACAGATGATGTGATAGGAAAACGAGAAACAAATACTAGAGTTGCTATAGGAGAATAGTGAAAGTCATCAAAAATACTTGGTTCAGTAGCAAAAGTACCTTCCTAAAAGGTCTGTCATCTTCTGATAATTTTCTCTAGGTCGGCTTCAGGCGTTACTAAAGGTAGCTATGGAGTAGAACTCATGTGTTTTCCTCTGGAAGCCACAACTGAAATAGTGGAGTCATAATAGTGGAGTCACCAGGTGCACAGTTGCAATATTCAATGTACTAAGCTCTGATGCACCTTCAGAACTATTAAGATTTGTCATTCAATGCCAGGGAAAATCTTCAATTCATCCTCGGCAACGACGCCAGAAATTTTAGCACTGGATGTCACCTCCGGATTGCGTCGAAGGTAAGCCCACTACCCATTAGAGTTTTATGTCACAGGTTGGATATAAAAAGGTTAAATGGGTTCCGTCTCAAGAAAATATCATCTTAACTCAGAAAGATGGACTAGTATGCACAAGCAGGTGTGGCCTTAGTTTAAATTCAGTCAATAAGTTGTAGTAAAGGTGAGTAGGAGGAAGACTTTGGTGAGAAAAATGTAAAGGTCTGTCGCAGACATCAGGTCTTCCAGAAGCCTATGGAAGAAAAACTTAAACACAATATCTTATTGAATTTAAATCTCAAAGAAACTAAAAGGAATTATAACAACACTATAATCAAACATTCATCATAATACATTCACAATAATTCTTGTGAATCAATCAATCATGAACCCTTTTAGTATCAGAGGGAAATAATATGGACCAAGAAAGCTCACTGTCATTAAGAAAGAAGTCTCATATTACAACACATAACCCAAGAACCAGAAGCTTCATTTAAAACTTTACGATACATGATCTTTGCTCTACCATCAACCATAACAAAATATCAAAACTGAGTATTTATACTCAGAACAACCTGCCACCACCAGGAGTGTGACCTAGATACTATATTCAAAGCTTTGTGTACATTCACTTTCTTTTGTCAGTCTGCACTTGCATTCTTCTATCATACATGATCTCAGAACAACATGGGTCTATAGGGAAATCTCCTCACAGGGGTACCATGGGTTGACAATCTACCTCCATGGCTGGCTTTTCCATGCTTTCCATTTACGAGGTAAAATGAGGTTTCAACTACCTCCCCCCATTTCCATTAAATAACTACATCAGGATCGGGATGGAGCCTGCCACCCATGAATGCTCCAAGAGACTCTCATGACTCATCATACTCAAGCCCAGTGCCTTGAAACCAAGCATATCTTCTGATGAGGCCAAGACAAGCACTTTCGACCCTTTGCGCAACTCCTATACATCACTCCACACAACCTCGGGCCATGACCTTGTGCATCCCCCATATGAAATTTCAGGATTTCACCTGTCAGAAGTCTTCACTCCCCTTGATTTCAAATATCTCGATGTTTGATCCCGTGAAATGACCCATATAGATCGATGGCCAGACTTTCTTTGAAATTTGATGACCACGATCATTTCCTTGAACAATCTCAGCCACCCACTACCTGATAGGAACTTTCCCTTTCTTTATGACCCTGCTTCCATATGACCATGGGCTATGATCATGGGCCCAACTCTCAAGCACATCACTATTTCGTATTTCGCGAACTTGCTTCATGCCCCATACTAAAATATCTAAGTCGTGAAATCGTGATTCCTTGGATCAGGTGCCATGCATCCCCTTTGATCAAATGACCCAGATGAATATTGTATTTTCGGGACCTCGGTCTATCGTCTTTTGACATTTCTCACTTGAGCTTTTCTGAAATGATTTTCTCCATGTTGATCCTGCGCCACATTTCCTTGCCAAGATCAACAACTAGGAAGGGCCTTGTGTTTTCAGAGCTCTATCTGATGCTATACTTCGTGTAACTCTATGATCCCGATCGCTCGATGGTTGTCAATGCAATATGCATGGTGGATATCCATCATTGAATGTTGATCTTGCTCACTTGCTTGATTTGAGTCCATATCAGACTGCTCTAAGTGTTATAACCCTAAAATGCACCATACAGGTTTACCTGGCATCAAGCCAACTCATGCCTCTTCCTAGCCAAAGCCATGCTGAGTAATTCCTCAAAAAACTACTCAAAACAAGAAACCCACGCCCTAACTTCTCACTGGGCGCTGGAAACCGCTTGCTGTCCTTTTACTGCACGCGGGCATCCCAAAACAGCCCGCGAGTACCTAACAAAGAAAAAAATCAGGGAAGTTTCCGCCAACACACAAGGATTTTTGTCAGTTAACTGAAACTCTCCACCATGCATGGCCGAGAGTTCGCCTAAAATCCTATATCTTCCTAGCCTATAAAAGGAGGGGTAGGGGTACTAATCAGAAGAGGAAAAAGGATAGCAAAGAAACTCTGCCAAAATTGCCAAGCCTATTATTGTCCCCACCCTTTAGCTTTGCCTTAAGCTTCAGGAGAACTTCATATTGCAGCAGTTGGAGGACAAAATAAGAGGAGGAGCCCAGGATCAGGATTGAGGAATGGTGGCCAGTATCAGAACTCATTGTAAGTGATTCATTTTGAGACTAATGAAAAAGATGCTTTTCCCGTCCCAAGTTCATGAATCTCATCTATGTTATTTGATTTATGT
>JZKD02S0857320.1:485-14248 GCA_000966675.3 Picea glauca
AAATGTGATTTAGATGTGATTAAAATTGATGTGTTCCTTAGATTATAAATCAAAGAAAGCCATCCATGTGGCAAAAAGAAAATAAGGGAAAATGATTTTTATCCACCTAAGTGCTGATGTTTGTTTGAATATCCCCTTTATAAGTTGAGGGGTCTAAGTGGTGCAGTATTTAGAGCATGCATAACATCATTCTTGAGAAGGAAAATGACTTTCCCCACATCCAAAAACCTTACAATGTGAAATTTAGTTCAGATGCACGGCCTCCAGTGTAGACAGAGGTGCATGTGGCACCTGCACGCTGACAGTATTGAGAACTAAAGCGCATGCGTGCAGAGAGAGAACGTTGTACAAGCGCATGCGCGCAAGATGCACGTCTGTGGGGTGGAATACCCGTGCGCTTGTGACAAGTGACTGAGAAAGAAAATCTGGATGGATTTCTCTCAATTCTCCTGTGAATTGACTGGTTAGCAGGTCGACAGAGGCTGGTTTGTGTCCCTGCAAGTTAATAAAACCAAAAGGAAAGCAAAATAAACCCAAATGAGGGAGGAATTGATACCTACTCCCCAGCGGAGTCGCCAATCTGTTCGCACCCAATTCGTCACCCGGTGAGAAAATCGAGGGTGCTTACATGCCCTGTTGGGTCTTGCAGAGCATGACAGCTGTGGAAGGAAGGGTTAGAGAATACAAGACAAGACTGTAAGAAAGAATTAAATAAAAACAAACTACAACTGTGAGCATATGGATAAAGAAACAATAAACACAAAAAAAGACACCGATATCACCAATGGTTTTGAGCTGGTTAATTGATGAAATCAAAGCACGATGAAGGAAGATAACTGTGGTTCCTTCTTCCCCCAAAGGAAGGCTCTTGAGACCCTCACAAACTTGCTCTCCTTACAATGCGAAGAAATGAGAATGATAGTGAAAGAACTCCCAACACATCCACTCAATGGAGAGGTGAATGGCCCTATGAGATGTTGCCAATGTGTTATCATCAAAGAATGAGCCCTTGACAATCTTAGCAGCATAACAATACCTGAAATTCCTTGCAAAAACAATGTTTCTTCATGGCTTTTTATAGCAGATCACCGGGTGATTATGTAACCTCTTCAAAGTGTGAAATTGGCTCTTTAGGGCTTCATTAGGTCTTAGACCCGCCTACCTTGTGGATTCATCTCGGATTTGGGAGTCAAATCAGATTGGGAGCTGGTTCGTAAGTGGTTGGGAGGCCGACCAATTTAATAAATGCACCGTTTTAGCAGGTGCACGGGTTTTTGTGTTGATAGCCGCACGTCGTGCACGCATGCGTGCATAGTACGTTCTTGTCCTGCGCATGTGCACGCGCACCAAACTACTGTAAAGCGCCCTTCAATTTTTGGTTACTTTGTATAGTTTTTGACCCTTCTGGAATGCTGTGAAATTAATTCAGTGCCATGAATGACTTCATTGCTGTTTTGATGATGCGGAGTTCTTGTCGCGATGTGCGGACGAAATTTCAGTGATAACAAGACTCACGTTCTATCTTCCCCAGTGATGATTCTTCAGTTCTAGGTTCTTCTTCTGGAGCCTCACTGGCTTCCCTTGAACTCCCTCCTGGTGGAATTTTTCCTGTTCCAATGTTAGTTGAATTAGTGAGGGGGGGGGGGGTTGTTTTTGAGTCTTTAGAGCTTACAAATCTACACTTATTATCTCTATATCTATGCATAAAAATTTTGATACTTAACTCAATTGAAATCCTAATTCTAGATATAAGGTAAGAAGGAAACTTGGCTTCATAGAACCCCACTCTAGTGTCCGTGTGGCTCTTCACTCATGTATTAAATGTCTTCTCCTACTCCCTCAAGCAACCTTTAAAATTATTCAAAAAACTCATGCAAACAATCTAAGATAAAATCACTACCTACCATTTGTAACTCCCTGACAACGATGCCAAAATGTTGTGCTACTTATATGATTAGTATAATGCACTCATTAATTATAAATCCAGGATTCGTAATCAATAGAGTTACAAGACACTAGTAAGAGAGGTAATTCTAATGTCACGAGTATAGAAATAATATGGATTAAGACGTAAACTGAAACACACTTTGGTTGTCTTTCACAGAGAGGCTATCTACTCCATTGGGGCACATGAAAATATGAGATAGAGTTCTTTGACAGATCAACTCTGTTATCTGAACAAAAAAGCTAACTATGCGATCACACTTCTGAAAAGGAAATCACACATCAATCATCAAGGCATAGCATAGGTATTTCAATAGCCAGTATATTGAATATGCTGTGGTTCACAATATTCTATTGTGAACTTCACTAGTTCTTTTCCAAATATGTTTGACTACTGCTTCCAACATCCATGTCCATTAAGCAAAATCAAATTCATAAGAACATAAATAGAGCATATTACGAGTAAATAAATATCTCTAAGAAATCATATAATCGAAATCCTAAACTGAACTATATTGTTGTCATCTGAAAGAATCAAAGCTTCAGCTAGTCTAACAATTATACTATTAAAATCAAATGCTAACACTAATCTATAAGGATGCTGACCTTTGTTGGGCGGTGGGCCCTTACCGCTTTAACAGGTTAGCGACTGGATTCTACAGTAAGTTGGCCTTCAATCCACACATCAATATTACTCAAAACCTCAAAACATGAAACTATACTAACAACTGAACTCACATTCATTCATAAATGATCAAGACATGGAAATAAATGAAATCCTTCTATTAAAATTCAAATCAGGATATGTTCTACAATATGCAACGCTGCTTCACATGCTGTGTTATGTTATCTCTCTACCACTTCCACCATCCTTTCCATGACTATTTAAACAGTCTTAGTCGTGAAACACAAGGAGGTGAAATCTTTAGCAGATCAACAATTGTCAAATTTATATATTTGGTTACATATTTTAAGATTAATCCTCACGACACGAATTGTATGAGGATGAAGCAATAAACAAACTAGCTTAACATAGCCTCACTAGAGCTTTGATGATTCAATAAACATTCAACAATTATATTGGACACGATCTGAAGTCAAACTTAGCATACTTTGTTTCCTGTATTGGTACCGGATCGTGACAGGTGAGATTCGGTAGATAGTACCAGATCCGACCAATACACAATTGGTTGGTACCAGACTAGAATAGTTTGTGGTCGTTGGTACTGGATTGCGATAGTGAACGGTCTGTGGGTACTAGATCTAAATAGAAGGTGTGCATGGTACTGGATTTAGACAGTGGGAAATATGGCGCATAAGTACCAGATGTTGGGTTGACATAGAAGTGTTGGACTCATCCAAAGGTCAAAGGCTACACGTGGAAATTTTAAACTTTAGTACATGAAATATTTAGTCTCCTAGTTTAATAAACCAAAAAATGCATGAATTCAATTATACTTTACCTTATGACCTTATCAGTGGCTGGTGGTAGTGTTCTTTATCATTTATCCAAGCTTAGGTAGGCAAAAAAGGTAAAAATGAGGAGTATAATATGGTAATGGGGATGTCAATTTAGAGGCTCAACAATATGTCTGGGTGGCATCATTTCAATGGAAGTGAGTACAATAGGAGGCTCCTCAAAATCAGATCAAGCCCTCCTAATATCATTTGGATCCCCAACAAGATCTCTTGCATCCTAAAGAGTAGTATTGTCCCACTTGGGCCTCTTCTCTGGCTCTGCATCTGCATGCACTGACTTTGCATCTGACTGTACTGACTCTATATCTATATCATCCAAATCCTATGAATCAAAAATCTCATTTGAAGAAGATTAGACATGTTCATTCTCATCATATCTCATAGGTGGAAGTACAAAAGTGTTTGCATGTGACCGTTGAGGTACATGCAAGACACTTTCCTCAAATTGGACACTACGCTCAATGATGAGATGGTACGAGGAAACATCAACGAGTCTGTATCCCTTCACACCGTTAGGGTATCTAATAAAGATACACTATGTGCTCTATGGATCAAGTGCCTTCCTCTTCTCAAAAGGAACCCTGGCCCATGCACATGAACCACAAATACGAAATAGGGTCACCTCCAGTTTGAGGCCGCTCCAAGCCTCGTAGGGGGTCCTATACTTGACAGATCTATGGGAGATATGTTTTGGATTTAGGTTGCACAATTAATTGCTTCATCCCATAATCTATGTGGACGTGACTTGACATGTAACATGCAGGATGCCATCTCTTTTAGAGATCTATTTTTCCTCTCAGCAACTCCGTTTTGCTGCAGAGTATAGGGAACCATGTGCTGCAACTGAATCCTCGCCTCATGAAAAAGATTCTTTATCTCATGGTTGCCATACTCTACCCCATTATATGTTCAGAGGACTTTGATTTTCTTTCTTAACTGTGTCTTAACAAGGGCTTTGAAATCTTTGAGGTGTTGAAAGACCTCTGATTTTTTCTTGAGAAAGAAAATCCATGTGAAGCATGAGAGATCATAAAAAAAAATGAGCACGTACCTTGATTTACTAATTGATGGATGCAGAAAAGGGCCCATGAGGTCACTGTGGATCATATATAAAGGAAAGGAAGACTTATGAGTCTTTCCTTTGTCAAATTTCTCTTGAGGGTGTTTTCCAAGAACGCATCCCTCACAAATTCCTTTGGAGAAGTGGATGTCAGGTATACCATTAACCATTCCCTAATTTCTAAGTTGTTTCATATATCTAAAATTTAAATGCCTGAACCTTTCGTGCCATATCCTACTACTTTCATCAGCATGGGTAAGAAGTAATGCAAAATCTAGTTCAATAAATTCAGAAAATGTGTAGTCTAGATTGATGATTTACCTCACCGATAGCAACCCTGGCATTCATTTGCATGTCATAGATATCCACTACATTAGGTGTGAATATGACTCTCTTTTTGGTGTCTAATTTTTTCATCTGATACATGGAGAGAAGATTGATGGAAAGTTTGAGAATGTGTAGCACATTCTCGAAGCTTCTATTTGTGAGTTTAATTCTTCCTTTGTCGGTGACCTCGACTGGAGAGTTGCCCCCATCAGAATAGGAGGAAATTTTCATGCATCCAATGAAGAGTATACTTATTTTTTGGCTACCATGTGGTGTGATGCACCTGAATCTACGATCCAGGCATCAGGAGAGGAGTTGATGGCAATGAAAGCATTGCTAGAATTGTCTTTCTTGAGATTCTGATCTTCTAGCTTCTTCTTCTTGGCACCTCAGGGATGCTATCTTCAAGGTTGTTTTTCTGAAGTATTTGGGGCATTTGATCTATCTGTTTCTTCATACATGTGGATTCTGGATGGAATCCTTTATGGTAGTAAGTGCATTTCTCCCTTTTTCTTCCCTTTCCACCTTTGGATCTGAAGGCATCGCTGAAGGGTTTTGAGTACCCTTCCTTATTTGGATTTACATGTGATTTCCTTTTGTCTTTTTCTTTAGATTTATGATATTTATGACCACTACCATATTTCACAGTAAGTGCATGCACCTTTGGGCCTTTGATTTTTCCCATATTGATGAGCTTGTTCTGCTCTTGTGTTAGAAATTCGATAAATGCCTCAAGCGAGGGAATCATCTAGGCGGGTCCAGAGGCGAGCCTAACTAAATGAAATGTAGATACAAATACTAAGTATTCTGGACCAAGTTTGGAGAGAATTCTAAGAACCATTTTTTTCTCCTCATATTTATCAACCCCGTAGGCCTTGAGTTGCGACAACAAATCCTTATATTTGGTAAATAAATCTTGGAGATTGTCGAAGGTTTTTGGATCCAAAATGAGCAATTACACCTCGAGAATGTGTCCCCTCATCTTGTATTGTTTTCCAAAAATCCCTTCCATGGTGGTACAGGATTCATTGGGGGTTTTACAAGAGGATATGTGAAAGAGGAGTTCAAGAGAAATGCGACTGCAAATTGTTCCAAACGCTTCATCCATTCGATTTAGATACTTGGATTTTTCTATGGTTGATGTTGGTTTTGTCTCTGTGTTCATGGTTAACCTATATAATCCTCTACCTCAAATATGCATTATCATCTTCTCCTTCCATGCAAAGAAATTGTATGGTGTAAGAACAAATTCTTTTGTAAATTCCATTTTTCCGTTGTCTTCAATCTTCGGTACCTGCAAAAATAATTTGGTGTGTCTTTCCCTAGAAGTCCATCAGCTCTGATACCATGTAAATTTGTTGAACCTGCACATAATAGATTTATCTAGAAAATGAAATACACAATTTGCAGAGAAAATATGAGAAAAGAGAAGCAAGAGAGAAAGAATGGAGGAATTCACATTAACCCAAAAGAATTAATAATAATTTACACACGATATACTTTGTATAACTTAAATAATGAAAAGTAGAGGAGAATCCAATGCACCATAGTGGTGGTATAGACTAATCTAGACACACACCAATAGTTACGGGAGTAAAATTCCACCTAGTCTAGTCTCTCATGAAGTTACGGGAGTGAACTCCCACCTAGTCTAAGTTAACTAGTCTCTCAGTATCCAGTTAACTGACTAAAACAGAGTGAAGTGAGGAGGAGATCAGGGAATCACGATTAATGCGCTAGTATGGTGATGATCCCAAGGAAAATGCACATTACCTTGTGATGATCCCAATGTTGCATGGTGATAATCCCAATGTGGCATCTAGACTCCACTCAACTAATCAAACTGAAGTGTGAACTGAAGAGAATATTCTCCTAGAGTAATATTCTCCCTACACTATAGGAGATTGAATAATGACTAATAAACATAGCAAAAACCTTATGAAAAAGAAATCCTAGGTGTGTGTGAAGTATCTCCAACACATTTCCCCTAGTCCTCCAACTTAAAATAATAAGAAAACTTGGAATTATACTACTAAGGATACACCTAGTAATTAGATTTCCACTAAACCTTCAATTAGTATTCAAGTTCCTATCTCTATGGAATATAATCTAGTTGAAGATCTAAAGAAAATGAAGGAACATTTTTTATTCTTTCTTTTTCAAACTTCTCAGCAAAGAAAAATATTGTTGAATACCCTAAAGGAGCCTATTGAGTCATAACTACAAAAATGAATAAAAATGTTTAAAAAATAATAATAAATCCTACATAGAATGTGATTGTCAATGTTGCTATCAAAGGTAAGAATTATAAATAATAGACACCCCCTTTCTTGCTAACATTTGAATTTTTTAAGAAGAATATACACAACTAACTTATATATTTAGGACCATCTTCTAACATGATGCCTTAATGTGTTTATAAAAAATTGAATGCAATCCCTTCCAAATGTAACACTCACATCATTACGCTAGATAGGCCTAAAGTTAAAGTGATTGGTGAACTTAAGGATGTTTTAATTTGAGTAGGATCTAATCCTAAAGTTTATCAAATCAATGACATCATTGTAGTTGACATTCCCAAAGCATACATACTTTTTCTTAGTCGTGATTGGTTACAAAAACTCCAAAGGCACTTTGCTTCTAATGCTCTCACCTTTGGCTTCCTTGGAATGGACAACCTAATAAGATCATGATTGACTAAGAGAATTATATGAAACATACTATTACTGACCTTGAGGTAGTGAATGAACCTTCAACCTTAGAGTCCTTGATTTTCAGAAATTGATCTTTTGAGTTATTTTTTGGTAATTTCAATGTAAGAATTTCACTAATTCAATATGATAAATAGTTTGAATTCCTTCAAGAGATTTAGACTAATGAACTCCACTATAATATAGTTGAAGTACATACCTCACAACAATATAGCATAGGTCATAGTACTAACATTTGGACTTTATATTTTGATAGTTCTAAATCTCAAAAAAGCACTAGAGATGGATTTTATTAATTGATCCCAATGGATGTAACACCCCGGTTTTGAGCCCCGTACTAAACAATGTATTTTGTTAATATATGAAAGGAATAGTTCCCAAACAAATGAAAGAGGTCACTGTGCCTAGGAAATGTAATGTTTTGATCATTATTAATAAAAAATATATCATTGGCTGCTACACGAACAAGGACAAGAGTTATAGGGGGCTATGATTCCACAAGAGAGGGGGCTTGAGTGGCTAAGTATTTATTTTATATTTTATTTACCCATTTTTGTTTTAATGGAGAATAACAGTTACATGAGATTCTTGGGGGGGAGGCCAAGTGGTTCCTTAATTCCAAGAAATACATAAACCCATATTTGGTCCGTAGTGGGGTTTTTCTTCTTCTTCACTCATTTACTCACTCACCCATTAATCATTGTTCATTGTACACACCTTTCATTATGTTCTGGATCCACTCATTCTTTCACCCACTCATCGTCCCTCATTCGTGTTTTGGCTTAGGGAAAGGAAAACAAATTGTTGGAGAAGAGCCATGGTTTGGTTGGATGTAAAGAATGTTGGTGTATTCTAGACATGAATGAAGGCCTACATGTCTGAGATGCTTTGGCATGTGTTTAATTTTTCTCACAACTGTGAATCCTAAGAGTCCCAACATAGATATTCTGGATGAGTTGCACTAGAGCCCTGGAAGGAGATGGATAACCTGAGGGACTTTGTGGTAGAGAAGGGGGTCCATTCTCTTGGGTTGTGCAGGTTGGGTAGAAGAGAGTTGGTGTACTTTGGATTGTTGTGGGTGATGAAAATCTTGTGAGAGATTGAGTGTTGACTGTTTTGGGAAGCTCAGTGACACTCTGGAACCATCCTTATGGATTCATAGCCCTGGATTAGGGGTGACATTTCTGTTGAGACTTGGAACAATGGTGTCTATGGTTGGGTGGAACGTCCTTGGTCTACAACCAATTGGTGATTCATTTCATTAAAGATAAGTTCTCTCTTTTACAGTTTTATTTTCCCGTGTATTTATTTATCTATGAAATTCATATATGTAATATGCATGATAGCTGGATGTTGTTGTGTTTCATTTATTTATGTTGTAGCATGAATCTTTAACTCTGCATGTGCATATTTTATGCATTTTTATTCATTAGAAATTTGATTAGAATTCAAGATAAGTCAAGAAGTGGGCTTGAAGTGGCATGCCCGACCTATGGGTGGCTGGGTACGTTACAGATTGGTATCAGAGCTTCAGGTTGAAACACTGAACTAGTATTGGCCAGAACTATTGGACAGGGTATTATGGTGAAGACTGATATTTCCTTGAAATCTTAAATCTAGGGAGAGATAGAGTTGCAGAGATCGCGCAGAATCCATAACATCGTACATACAAAGATCCTTTGTAAAGGATCGTAGAATCGTGACCTTTCCCTTTTGAATTTGGGAGCGATCACCACCGTGGAATCAAGGAATTCTGGATCGTTAAATTGGAAGGCAGAAGAACAAGGACTATCAGATAAAGGTGAGGAGCCTGGAGAGATTAAGTCACATCCATCAGATCGAACTTGTCGATCGTCAACCATTGATAGAATCCAAGAAGGAGATGAAAAACTCTGAAACTTCACTGCTTCGATGATTATGGGAGACGTGAAGAAGCATGAAAAGGACAAAGTCATGAAGTCCCACCGACCATCTAATCTGATAGGAGGATTAGGTGAAATCTCAGTTGTTAGTCAGTCTCCTTCGATGTTGACCACTTCAGGAAGTTTAACTCTGGGAGAATTGAACCCTCTTAGAACTGCTATAACTAGGAGTGCCAGAGCACCGAAGTCTCTAAGTCCCATCGAATATTAGATCGAGGGAAGGACTTCAAAAGTAATGTTGACCGTCAGATATAGAAAGGGAGGAAGAATAACAAAGTTTCAGAGCTTCAAAACTTTGCCACTCTAGGGATTACTAGAGAATGGGAAAATCCCTGAACTGCCGAAGCCTTGAAGTGTAAATAGGCCATCATAAAATCGCATAGACCGTCGATCTAAGATCCCTTCAGGACCTTTCTCAACTGTTAGATAAGACAATGGAAGGATGGCGTAAGCACTTCGAAAATTATCACTCTGGGGAAGTGGACTGACTCGAGATTTGAAGTGTTCTGGAGTCTTGGAGCGCCGAAGTACCAAAATGAATAAGGACCATCCATCTCAAAGTGTTCCCAATGCTTGATTTAGTCATGGCCATTGGATAAACAATGGAAGGATAGGGTAAGTAATTTGGGGAATATCACTTTGGGGGATTTGAACGATGTGAGAGTTGAAATGTCCTGGAGTCTCGGAGCACCGAAGTCCCGAATTGATTAAGGTTGTCCATCTCAAAGTCTGATTAAGTCGCGTCCGTTGATCTCATTGAAGGCTCTAGATGGGGTGGGACCATCTAATCAATGAGATATTAAATCTCGATCATCCGATATGTTAGCAAAGTTATTGGAAGGGATGTCAGACAATTGGCTTAGGTTGATGGAAAAATGGTATGGATTGTTTGTTGTCATTGATTTCAACCATTGGATAGTGATATTGTAGATTGATGTCGACCCTTAGTGATTGATGTCAACCCTTGGAGAAATTCCGGTAGCGAATTCTGGTAGCACAAAGGTTTGGGTAATGGACCCAATTTTGTTTGATATAAAATGGTATGAGTTTTAATATGTTTGAAGGTAATACTATTTGTTACACATTATTTTGGTCATCTTAGTGATCCTTTGACAACATGTGTTCATGTTCCCAAAAAGAGCCTTTCTCCATGAGGAAAGTGACTGGATTTCTCTTCTCAAAAACCCTATTAAGGAAGATCATCACAGGCTGCACCATAAGCAGGGTGCAACGATGCCTAGTCATTGCACTCTGCCCTAAAATTGGTTTGTGATGTCTCTGTAGGCTTCTCTATAGCTAGTGTACGATGATGTCAAAAAGATAAGAAAAGGTCGACCTTCACGAAAGTTCTAGAAGGGGATATTCTAGAAGATGAGGTGGAATCCGAATGGTTGGGATCCTACTCGCTTCTCTGATTTGGTGGGATCATGCTAATCTCTTCAACCATCTCTCTTTCCCCTATATAAAGAGGGATTTATCATGGAAAAGGCTAAGGTTAATGATGGTTGATTCAAGCAAGATTAATGTTGAATAGGCTAAGAATTGGATGAGGAATTCTACTTCAGTTCATACTTGAGAGCTGCATTTCAGTTTATCAAGTCATTGTGGATCTTCTTCATTCAAAGTTGGAGCAAGAGTGTGTGTTGGAGTAAAGGGTCATCGGAAGGGGACCTTGCAACATCAAGGCTTTGGTTGTAATCTCCACTTTCATGGTCCTAT
Source organism: Picea glauca (assembly GCA_000966675.3). Lineage (NCBI taxonomy): Eukaryota > Viridiplantae > Streptophyta > Pinopsida > Pinales > Pinaceae > Picea > Picea glauca. Next base: position 11,648 of record JZKD02S0857320.1, read on the forward strand.
AATACAATGATATGTTTCTTTCCCATAAAACTTTCTTTGTTTTATTGTATGATTCCTTGATCACATGCATAAGTTCTCGTTGATTATATTATATTTCTTTCACTTTGGTTGGATTGTGTTCCCTTGTAGATTCAATATCACAGGAGCACTGGAGTGGAGCTAGGATGACAACGACAAGAGGAAGAGATATTTAAATGGTATGTTGCCAATCTCTTGTTAGGTAATAAACTCAATGATTAGAGCTTAGGGAAAGCATCATATCCTATTCTGTTTTTTTCTATATCTAGGTGGATCTAGGGAGATTTGTTTATGTCCAAATTTACCGATAAGTCCCATAACAAAATTGGCAACTCCACTAGGGAAACAACCTCCTTGTGATTTTTTTCTTCCTATTTTCCTTTAGCCTGCCTTCCTCTAATATTTTTCATTCTTTGAGTCTATGGGTGATCCATTTAGACTCCTTGGGTTTAAAAGTTCCTTTGGATTATTTGTCTTTCTTCCAATTTTTCCAAATTTATAGAGATCGTCACACTGTAACCCATTGGCAGCCTATGACGACCCCTGAACATCACACTCTGCTTTATATTTCCAGTGTGGCGATGTCTCACTTTTCTATGCTCGTAGCCTGCGACGACCTCAGCTCGTCGCATTGTGTCCCATACGTAGCCTGTGACGACTCCTATAGGTTTTGATGGAGTGAGCCATTTTGTCTTCTACCACCCATATTTTCCTTAGTAGCCTAGGGTGAACTTCCTATGCCCATGATTGATTTATTTATGAGTTTAAAGCTTGCTTGTGATTGTTTTTCAGTGATTGAAAGTCTTTCTTTTCATTTTTGCAAGTTTTGCTCATACTTATTGTCACAAGGATACAATCTTAGAGCTTCATCTGAGTGCTTGTTTGAAAAAGGTTTTTTGGTTTGTTTTGAGTTTTGGATTCATTCTGTTTGTTAGATTGTTTGTTGATTTAAAAATCCTTTTTGCTTGCTTATGTCGAAAGGTTTTCTTGTCTTTTTCGTTTTTGTCTATATTGTGAATTTGATTTGGGAATGGTGTTGAGAGTGTCTTGATTTTCTTGGATTACATTTTCCTTCCGTTATCACATCTCTGATTTTGTCTTGGAAAGGAAGAATTGAATTCATTTGTTCTTTTAGTAGTCCCTTATAAGAAAATTTTTACATTCGAAATATTTGTAAAGAGAAGAAATTGGAAAATTTGTAGTTCATGATTATTTGGAATTGTGTTCATTTGGAATTAAGAAATTGCAGTTTGTAGCTTGTTGTACTTCAAAAGAGATACCTTCTCCCTACTGTAACTAGACTCCATTGAATTTAAAATTGCACATTCATCTCTTTTTTCATTTTATTGGGTCAAGGTCACAACATCAACAATTTCACTTCCATCTCCCTTTTTGAGTAAGAAACAACCTCTAAAACACAATGTAAATTTAAAATTTATTAGTAACTTTTATTTTCTAGGGATATTTTTTACCAACATTAGCTAGAATAGTGCTTTGGAATAGGTTGTAAGGCACACTCTCCAAAGTATCAAAACACACAATACTATCTCGTGATAGGGAGATTTCAAATCCAATTGCTACATTTTGTCCTGGGAAGCCCTTCTCACACAAGGGTCAAACCTGAGGTCGCATTAAGACTAGCATAGTTACTCACCCTGCTTTGTTGGTCTTGGTGTAGAGATTGCATGTATTATTGGGGGTCACTTGAAGGTATACCCACAATTATGAGTGGAATCCTTTCAAGTTAATTTTGGTCTAGATACCCTTCCTTTGCACGTGGATTAGACTATCAACAGTTTCCCTATGAATCACTGTTGTAGTTGGTAACCTTAGTAGCCTATCTCTTTAGGATCTTTACACAAGGTGACTGTGGAGGGAAAAGTATTCACGATACCTGTAATCAACATTGGCCAAACTCACTCAGGCTCATTGGAGGGTGTTGGAGTCAGAAGTCACTCCCGGATTGCAGTAGGAGCAGAGCCCGACATCCATCATTTTTATGTCGCGATTTGCTTATAAAGGTTGATCAAATGGAAAGAAACTCAAAACCATATCGTTCCAACTCATAAAATTGGGCTGGAACAACAGTGACATACGAGGTCTTGACCTAAATTAAGCCAATAATAATGATAGTGGTGAGTAAGTGGAGGGAAAGAGAGGGGAAATAAAGTCTTCTTTGGACATTCGGTCTTCCAACAGTCTTCACAAAAGAGGAAAAGTCTCGGATATGAGAACCTCTTAGAGCCGAATAAACTTCAAAATGAACCTAAAAAGATTGCAGAACTGCTATAATCAAACCTAAATATATAGCAATGCAACACCCGACTGGATCATCCATGCCTGGGATTTCATATTCAGAGGGAAAAGGAAAAGAAGAAGCTAGTTGCCATTAAGCAAGAAGTCTCAAATGTTCCTCTATAACCAGAGAACCAGAGGCTAAATTAAAGATTTACAATTGGGAGCTGTGCTCTGTTAGAAAAACAGGACCGCAGAGCAATAAAATAAAACAAATGCAGAAACAAAAAACACAGAAGACACACAATACAAGAGAGACACAGATTTACGTGGTTCACCCAGTGTGGG
>JZKD02S0857331.1:0-14248 GCA_000966675.3 Picea glauca
TTCTACCAGAACCCCAATGCATACTGGACAGAAAGGAAACCCCGCTCCGGAACAAAACCATTGCATAGGTCAAGGTGCAGTGGAAACATTTTGGCCCAGATGAGGCTACATGGGAGATGGAAGATTCCATGAAACTGGCATATACGATTTTGCTTACTTATGTACATGCAATTCATTCTAGTAGATAAGAACATCGAGGACGATGTTCCTTTTCAAGGGGGGGGGAATTGTAACACCCTGTTTCCCCCAACTTGTAAATATAACTGGACTGGCCAAGAACTATGGAAAACTCATAAAGGTGAATATGTGATGTAAATGGACCTTGAGGAAGAGGTCAATGAATGTATATAAAATTCTGAATTTATTGCAGGACTGTTGATGAGGGGATGTGTAGAAAAAGAGACCCCGATGGTGGTGGAAGGCACCTGAAAAGGTGGCGTTAACTTCCACCAAGAATTAAATACCATATTTGGACTCCACTGGCCCGGAGAACCAAAAGTGGCTCGCTGGCCCTAAAATTTAATGCCTCGTAGGTTGGTAGGCGGATGGCTTGATGAGGGATGGGATGGTGAACCGCCCATCCATAGAGCTGTCAGTTCTGATCGGCGCAAGGGTAATCGTGCCACACGCAACCTTGCGAGAGGATAAGGTGTATGGCAGAAGCGATTAGGACGGCAGATGCGAGGGGAACTCTGGCATTATGCAGAGTGAGTGATAGCAGAGATGAAGGATTGCAACCTTCGCTCCTGGTCACTGGCAGACAGGGAGACGCAGTCTTAGAGCATTGTGGTCTCAGCTCGAGGGTGGCTAGTGGTAAATCCGTTGGGAATCGCTGAGCCTACGGTTGGGTGGAAACGAGCACCCCTCTCAGCAGTTGTATAACCCCTGGTGTTATTTTTTATAAGTGTTTTCCCTTTGGCTTCTTGAAATATATGCATTCTGATAATTATGCTCATAAGCTGTGAAAACTGTGAATGATCTCATTATAAGAATGTCTGTATGGTGTTATGATCAGTAATAGTAGTTGTATATTTGTATGAAACGACTACGTATGGCTTATGACCTCATGAATCATTATTTATATGCGTACTGATCTAATTAGACTTCACGACGGGTTTTCGGGAGAACGATACCCTTAATTGCCTCAAACAGTACCCTGTGTAAACCTCCCCATAGAGATACCCTCCTGGAAAAGTCCATGAAGAACCGAGGAGGAAAAAATGAAGGCGTAAGACCTTAGTAAACCTGCATGAGGAGGAACGATCCTCTTGAAAACCCGAGATGACAGCATAAGGATGAAGTATCGAATCGACGGACGAGATCCCGTCAAGAGATCTGTGGTCACCCACCACCGTCAGATCGGAGGAAAAGATGTAAGGTTAAGTACCTTATCCCTGATAGGTTTTGATCGATAGACGAGATTCCATCGGAAAATCTGCGGTCACACCCGACCATTAGATTGGTAGGGATGTTAATAGCCTTAACCCTTTGTTTTCTGTGTCTTCGTGGGCAACGAAGAATTCTGGATCGTAGATCTCCAAGGTCCATGAGAGTATCTGGACCGTTGATTTTTCCACGTCCAGGGAGTCATGGAAGAATGCCCGGGTAGGAGCCGATCTGAGCCATCAGATCTCGACTGAAAAACCCGACAGCCGTTGGATCTGTCAGGAGTTACCCGAGGATTAAGATCCGAGTGTATAGGGGCAAAAACACGAGGAGCGATCTAAACCGTCCATTTACTTCGGACACGTTTCAGAGATCTGAAGGGGAGTCGGAGTTCGACACTTCAAGAGTCCTAGGGACAAGGTGTCTAGGACATCAAAAGTTGCGAAACCCTGAGATTTAACCAGGATCATCCACCCATTTGGGATGCGTGTCCGAAATCCGCAAAGAGTCGGGATATTCGGCATCGAGAAATCGGAGTTCCCGAGGTTGAAGGAACTGAGACATCACAAGTCTCGAAATCTCGATGGGGATCTGGACCGTCTGTTGGCAGAGGACACGTGGTGGAGATCAAGTTCCATCGACGTTTGGCGCATCGGGAAATTGGCATTTCCATGGACAAGAGATCGGGGAAGTCCCAGGTGAAAACCCCCACATAATCCGAGCCGTCCGTTCAGAGGGATAAGTGTCAAAAATCTGACAAGAGTCGGGATTCGGGGAATCACGAGTTCCGTGGGCAAGTGTACTTTGACATCGCAAACCCCGAAACCACGATGAAAGGGTATGACTGCGGTCATATAGAGGGAGGTCGTGTGGACAAAAAGGTATAGTCTAGGGGACTAGCGGAAGCTGATGTCATATCGGGATATCGGGGATTCCAAGGACAAAATGTTTATGTATTTCAATGTTGTGATATTCGAAACCCTGATGGACAGAGGAGATTCTTTCGGAGGATCTACGGGCCTGTAATGACCGTTAGATATGGAAACAAGATGTTAACTTAAACCAGGACGTGGTCATGCTTTAGGATAAGCGGTGAGAAGGTCTAGACGGTCAGAGTCCACCCGCCCATATCTACGGCTGAGAATGCATTCCGGAGCCCCCTTGCCATTCTACCTTTAATGGGGGGGGGGTCTAAAATTGGATCCGCAACTCTCGAATGGTCGAGATTTACTCATCGTGATCAATGGTTCCCCAGTGGATTCCAGACCCCCTTGCCATTCTGCCTTTAATGAGGGGGTGGGGGGGATCCGAAATAGTGTGGCATGCGCAGTAGGGCCCCTCTCTGTCGTAACGTCCACTGTGTTGTGTTTCCCTCTTGCCACTTGTGTTACACATAAACACGCGACGGGGCTTGTTCCCATTGCAGTTCTCTACCCCCGTTGAGGTTTATTCCTATTGACCATTCGTTGACCCTGTGGGAATTCATCCCTATGGAACGCATGTTCGCCCTGGCGGGCTTCGGTGGTTGCAGAGTCTAATGTTTGGACATTACTACAACGTCGGAGCACGAAATACAAATAGGCACTATGTTCAAACTGAATCGTGATCATGACCCACGATCACCTGAGAATGGGGAAGAAAAGAGAAAGAGCCTATTTATGTTAGATCTCCATGGTCATTTAGGAGCTCGAGTCTGACAGAGGACCGAAAAAATTTGATTAGGTAGTGGGTATGTTACAGATACCTTAATATTCCATTTGATTCCAGGCTATATCCTTCATACTTTGGATCTAATTTCCTCCCACTCTGGAGGTTTGAAGTAACCTTTAAATACTAACTATCCCCAAGGAGTTGCATCAACACACGCTCCCTCAAATCGACTTTCAAGGGTACCAAGGAGAAGACACGTGGTCTCCTACTCAAGGCATCCATGACCACATTTTATTTTCCCTTGATGTATGAAATACCAAAATCGTACTCACTCATAAACTCACTCCATCATCATTTCCTGGCAATGAGATCTCTTTGCGTGAAGAGATGTTTTAAACTTTCATGGTCTGTTTTGAGCTCAAAATTTTTCCCCACTAGATAGTGCCTTCAAATTTTCAGAGCTAGCATTACAGCTGCCAACTCTAAATCATGAGTAGTGTAAAGCTCCTTGTGTTGCTTCAACTTCCTCGATGCATACACTATGAATCCTCCATCCTACATTAGCACGGCCCCCAGCCCTTGCTTCAAGGCATTCGTGCAAACTGTGAAGTATTTTTCCATATCCGACACTCGTAGAATTGGTGCACTAGTTAGTAACCTCTTATGCTCGATGAATGCAGTATCACATTCTTTTGTCCATTCATACCTGACCCTCTTGCGCTACAAAGTGGTGATGGGTTTCACTATTTTAGAGAACCCTTCCACAAATCTCTGATAATAACCTGCTAGCCCCATGAAGCTTCTTACCTCATGAGCATTTTTAGGCACTGGCCATTCCATAATGTCCTTTACCTTTTCTAGGTCCACAAAGATTCCTTCACCAAAAATAATATGACCTAAATAGTGAATTTATTTCTGGAAGAAGGAACACTTCGACAACTTCCCATACAATTTGTTCTCTCTAAGTCTGGACAACACCACTAACAAGTGTTCCTCATGTTCTCTTTCTTTCTTGGAGTAGATGAGGATGTCATCTAGAAAGACCTGTACAAAATTGTCTAAGTACTTTCAGAATACACCATTCATGAGGCTCATGAATATTGTTGGCGCATTGGTCAAACTGAAAGGTACTACAACGAACTCGTAATGCCCAAACCGACTTCGAAAGGCAGTTTTAGAAATATCGCTTTCCTTAATCCTTAATTGGTGTTACCTTGATCGCAAATCAATTTTTGAGAATACCGCTGCTCCTTTCATCTGATCAAAGAGATCATCCATTTGTGGCATTGGGTACCTATTTTTCACTGTAGCATGGTTAAAGTACCTGTAATCTATACACAATCGTAAGGAACCATCCTTCTTCTTCACAAAAATTACTGGTGCACCCCAAGGTGAGACACTAGGCCTTATTATCCCTAAGTCGAGTAGTTCTTTCAACTACATCTACAACTCACAAAGTTCTGGCATTGTCATCCTATACAGAGTCTTGGAAATTGGTTCTGCATCAGGTTTTAGCTCAATAGTAAAATCAACCTCCCTCTCAAGAGGTAACCCTGGCAACTCTTTCGGAAAAACATCCTTAAACTCCAACAATACTGGGTACTGATCCAAGGAGGGTCCTTTCCTTTCATTCATTACTTCCACTACATATAGTTGACACCCTTGCCTCATGCACCGCTTAACCTTCATAGTCGAGATAAAGCATAGAGACACCTTCCTCCATACACCATGGATCTCTACTGGCCTTCCTTCATCATCAACACACAACACCCTTTTCGCGAAACAATCTACCATGGCTCGATGGGCTTCTAACCAATCCATTCACAATGATTAGTTCATACGTCCCCAAAGAAGTGATGTATACTTTCAACCTGGTAGTACACACTCCCAGGTCTACTAGACAATTATCAACGCTAGGTCCTACCACTTGTTTTTTCCCCGAAGCCATCTCGACTTGTTTAAAGTCATCATGCTCGTAGGCTGCCAACCCACTCTTTTCTAATGCAGATGGTGAAATGAAACTATTTGTAGCACCGGAATCAAATAAAATTTTAACATTGACATGATTTAGTGTACCTGACGACTCCACCACCATGGATTGATGTTCTACCTGGTGATTATTAACCGCTGCATAAATCTGGTGGATACCACTTGCTCTTCCCATCGGTGCCTTGCCTTCTCTATGCACAAATCCTTCTTGCAACTTTGGGCAGTCACGTTGATAATGTGGTCCTCCATATACCCAACATGTAACACGAGATGGAACCTATGCACTACTCTGTGATAGTCTCTGAAACGTGTTCCTTCCCCTGGAGGCCCTGCCCCTACTTGTTTCTCCCTGAGAAGGTCGTGGACCTGCCTACGTCGTTGGTGATGAGTGGGATGCTGCACTCGCTTCCATTGAAATACCAATAGCAACTATCCTTGGTGCGACTCTATTACCATATGGAGGTGGCCTAGAGCTCCCTCCCCTGGAGAAGGTCCTAGTAGCCTTCCCCACAAATCCAAGATGATGTGGTAAGGTCGAGCTCATACCTCCATTTAAGCTCATATGTTCCTCTGGATAACTTGCATTTTCAACTGCTTCCGCTACTGACTAACGGTTTCCACATCCGTACCATGGCCCTTATCTTACAGTTTAACCCATAGACAAAGCATTATGCCTGTCATTGATCATTATCCATGCATGAAACATATTTTACCAACTCCATGAACCTAATCTCGTACTCTTCCACGGTCCTTTTTCTCTGTACTAGAGCATGAAGTGCTCCCACCTATTGTTCCTCATAGTAAGCCAGTAGATATTTCCTTCGGAACCTTTCCTCAAAAAGTTCCCATGAGACAGTGTCTGGGGTAAGGTGCAACTGCCTCTCCAGGTTTCCCCACCAGTTCAAGGCATTGTCCCTCAACTGAAAGATCACTATTTTCTTCTTTGAGGTGGAAGCATAGTCTCTTAAGGTGAAACATTGTGTCATTCCTTCCAACCATGCCTCTACACATTCACTGGCACGACCCCCAACAAATTATGGGAGTTTGATCTTCTGCAGTTCTCTTGTGATGTCCTCAGGTGGGGGCCCTCCCCGTGAATCCCTCGACACTTCAAGGTTACCCACTGCAGATGGTGGGGTTTCCACTTCGACCCCTACTAGTTGACACCCCTTTAAAGTCTCATTAATAGCCTCCAAAGAGCGCAAAATGAGAGCTAATTTAGGCGATGGTGGTGGCGGCGTTGACAGTCCTTGCGACGATGCCCCTTGACCTTGATCTCATCGAGTCCTAACCATCTTGTATAATTGAATCTGCATCAAACCAAATTCTCGTCAGGGAAGAGTCTAAGGCAATTCACATTCGTGCAACTTATACTTGTAAACATAGGGTTAAGCGTAAGTTTTTTTTTACTTGTCTGTAAACATATGTTACTCTCTTTAGGATACGTGGCTAGGTCAGGGTTAAAGAATCTAAGCTCGATGTCTTCGCTTAAGAAAAATACTGACTCTCTCACCTTGGTAGCTACGCTAGCACTGTATCACATTCACCAATTTCTCTAACTTACCTTCTCAGCGCGCATGAAGCCCCCTCCCCCCTTTATCATGGTTTAAGTCCTTAAAACTTTCTTTTAAAACTGGTTAATGTGATCTTGAACATAATTAATCATTAAAATTAATTACTCACTGAATTAATTAATCATTCTAATTAATTAATCACTACTTAATTAATCATTAATATCATTAGTTGAAATAAAATTTTAAATTTTAAATTAATCAAATTTTAAATTAAAAATTAAAAATTTACACTAAGTAATGATTTAAAATAGTTTAAACCTTACACTAAAATACTTACTTTACATTATACTGAAAATAATTACTTTAAAATAATTGAAATAATTACTTTATATTATATATTCCAATTAAATTTTTTTTAAATAACATTGTTTTAAAATAATTAAAACCAAATGAAAAAAAATCAAATCAAATCAAATAATTAAAAAAAAATCAAAGTCTGGCATCGTTGGGTCCTCGCATGAGGCCCACGTGCCCCTCTCCCTTGCTCTCATTTCCCAAACCCTACACCCACTCTCCCCCGACTCTCCATCCCCAAACCCTACACCCACTTGGTTGCTTACGCTCCCACCTGGGCTGCCTCCCCCAGTCTGCAACTCTGGCCCGGGTCTCTCCCCCCCTCACTCTGCAATGGCTACGCAGTGCAATAGTTTTACACACAGAGTAAAGCTCGAGCGGATGGAAATGGAACTCCAACTCGATGGGTATGGAGCCATGGGCTCTCCTGGGCGTGGCTCTTGGTGCTCAGAAACATAAGTGAACGTGAATGTGAAGTCCGCAAGACTCGAAACCGCGCATGGCCTTCTCCCTTGGTCATGGCTTGGAGATTGGCACTTACCTCCTCGTGGCAGCAGGATTTACACTGGGATATGTGTTAGCTTTGTGCGGTGCCCCTCGGTTCTAGTCCATTGGTCTCGTGCTAGAATGGCAGCCAGCCACTGCATAGGCCACGGTTGGATTCTCCCCTTGTGGGCTCAAACCATGATCCCTTCATGCCTTATCTACAATATTGTCCCGTGACATGGCATAAGATGTAACCTTGCTCCTGGCTGCCCCGCGACAGACGTTTGGGCTCTCCCTCAGTGCATTGGGTGACGAGGTTTGGCTCGAGTAGTGAAATTCCCCTTGTGGGCTTCCTCCTCATCGAACCTTGCGCTTGGTCGTTGGGATTTTACTGGACAAAAGAGCAAAAGCTTTTGCTGCAAGCCAAGCTAAGGAAAATAATTTTTTATTTTTTATTTTCCCAAAGTTACGAACAAGTTCTTGTGGCTATGTGTCTGTCTCGGGTGTATTTGACAGAAAATCACAAACTACTGCAGGCCAAGCTAAGGCCAATAAAATCTTTTAGAAAAAGACTAGTTATGCACTGTTTCCAACAACCTTTTTCAGAGTGTTTCCTGCTGGAATCTGGTAGAAGATTATAGAACTATCAAACAACATCCTATCTACTTACAGTTCTTCCTACCATGCGATTTTTGGCATCTGCGAACCAATTTATGGCCTCGCCAGGCTGTGTTTTGGCCAGATTCCAGGTGATTCAAAGTAGATTTTCACTGGATCCCAGTGAAGGGTTGTCGAGAAAGTGCATTTTGATACACTTTTATCCTATTTCCAGTGGTTATGTTAAGTGGTTAATTTGTTCATGGCATTTGGCATTTCTCCCATGCAAGCAGGTTGCTTGTTGTGACCAACCTTTCCCCCCAAAAAAAAAATTGTATGATTCGTGTTATAGGTTAGTATACTTGATTTTTTTAGGTTTGTGTTGTAAATATTTTTAACAAATATTTGTATCAACAATTCTTTTAATGTCAATTATATTTTCGATCCAAGATTTGGAAACACTAAAATTCTAAGAGAATTCGGTTCATTTCCTTGCCAATTGTTTATTTTATATGATCCACATTTGACCATTATCCCTTGAAAGCCAGAGGGAGTATTGGGAGTTAATGGTCTGGGTTGTGTACTCTCCACACAATTCATTAGTCATGTCTCAAATCTCCATTTTTTAGACTGCGTTTGTTGCTGTCAAATTGCTTTGTCAAAGATGGGGAGTATCTGATCTTCTGGAAGATTGGCAATTAAGAACGACCCTTAGGTTCAAGAAGAACTTTTGTAATCTCTATACTTTTTCCTCTTTTTCCTTGCAAGGGGAAACATTGAAAAGTAGAGTATGATTACTTGGATTGATCTTCAAAGTTAAGACCAAGTTAAAACCGAAAAGTCCTTTATGATCTCGAGTAAAAAATAATTACATTCTATCCATCTTCTCGTTTTGTGAAAATTGTTAAGTTTATTTGAATATGCATCTCTTTTTCAGATATTTCAAAATTGACAAGGCTCTTCTTATTTTCCTTGGGCCTAAGTTTATATATCTAATTATTTATGTTATATATCCCTTTCAAAGTTTTCACTTGTACAGGTGAACAAGTTCATGAAATGTTCATTAATATTTCATGGTTATTTCTGGTTATTCACTAGTTGTGGTTAGAGGGTTTCAGGGCTGCATTTCTAAATCGTTGAAAAGGGTTTCCATATAACTATTCAAGGGTTGTTTAAATTTCTAGGTTAATGCTGGAACAACCTTCCTTAACCTTCATTCTTATAGGTGGGTAGGTGGGTAGGCCCTGGTCCAAGTTTTGAAACTTGGCTCTGATACCATGTGTAAGACCTATACATACAGAGCCTCATTAAACATAAATATAATTACATAAAATTCTATATTATTTACTTCTATCTTAATCACTTCTTTATTTTCAAGCATAATAATTTTGTTCCAGCAAAATAATTAACACTTCTTTATTTTCAAGCATAGTAATTATGTTCTAGCAAAATAATTGACAATTTTAAAAGTATAATGATGAACAGAAACAACAGTATAATAATGAACATAATGAAATGTAATTACCTCAATCTGATGTTGAACTGAAGCTCAACCTGATATGTTGAACTAAAGCTGGACTGAAGTTGATGAATCTTGCCCAAACTGATCAACTTCCCATCCAGCCAGGAACAACCTCTCTGACTCCCTAGCCCCAGGATTCCTTACGGTTTCCTGGTCCCCGAGCCCAAAATTCCCAGCAACACGTGCCCCTGTGAGAGACCTCAAGTAAGTTGTAAGCAAAACTCAAAACAGAAGCAGAACAGATAAAACCCAAACTGCTTCCTCCCTTCTCCTTCCCTTCCTCCAAATTTCTTACCCTCTCATAAATTAAAATATCATTCAAAAAAAAAGACCCCCTCTTCCTGAGTCCTCTCCATGCCTTATCTTCCTTCTCCTTCCTTATCCACCACCTTCCCTTCATTCATTACTCAACCACCTTATCCCTCCCTTAAATTGGTTCAACTACCAATAACAATTATATTATAATAAAGTCTTCAAAAAAATCTATTTTAATAATTCATTAAACTAATACTTATTAATCTAATATTTATTAATCATGATAATTTAAAGAATTAATTAGGGTTGTTACAACCAAATAGACCAAGTTAGAATATGGATAGGGATTGCATTTAATAATCAGTTTCTTGTAAATGTATATAAATACATGTAATCTTGTAGATGCAAACGACTGAGTGTGTGAGAGACAAAGTGAGAACTTGCCAATCTGATGTAATCTCCATGATTTGAATAATAAGACAACTGATGCCTATGCTTGGTGGACATAGCCCAACGTTTGGGTGAACCACGTGAAATCCCTGTGTTTCTTATGTGTGTGATTGTTAATTATCATATGTGAATTGTGTTTTCCGCATTTGCAATTCTAACAATATGTGTGTGAGATTTAGTGATAAGAGAATATGTGGTTTGTTATTGGGTGTTTGTTAATCATTAGAGTGTTTGATTAACATGTATTATTCATTAACCTACTTTCCACTTATAAGCTATAGTGGAGTGTGGAAAATGACACATTCATCAACCACTGGTTAAGTGGATGGGCTAATTTAAATGTGAATCACAAATAGAAAAGTTAAATAGTTTTAATCCCAATCACAAATAGCAAAAATTAAATATAGTCTTTCAAACCCGAACTTACCATATCTGTCTATCCCACATATGTACGAGGTTCATATACCTGTATTATTCTATCAACATTAAGGTGCTTCTATATGTATGTCGTATGGATAGTGGAAACCATGCATTTACCTCAGGTCGACATGCTTACACTTATTGAAAAATTGTAAATTAATCAGTGTTTTAATTAAAATATATGCAATGCGCATGTGAAATTTAATGATAGAAGAATATGTTTTGTCATGTCCACAATTTAAAGGCCAAGATTTAATATTATAACCCTTGCTTATTTTATTTTGTGTCTTGATTAACCTGCTTGCCACGTATAACCTGTGGATGGCACGATGACAGATGATGTTTTTCCATTCTGGTCGGGGGCACGATGGCCAATGACATTTTGTTTTTCTGCACGTTTAACCTATGGACAACACGATGACAGGCGACATTTTGATGTTCCACATGATGGCAGACGACATTTTGGCATCACCTCTCAATGTTCAACAACTACAAGTTTAAGTGGTTGGGCTAGTCTTGTATATGTTTGTAAATGTTTTGTCCATATGAAATTCATGGATGAAACTACAAAACTTGTATAAAGAATTCCATGCAAATATAATATATTCACAATTTACTTTTTTCTCAGCGAGACATATCCACAACGAGAATAAGACTAAGGCATGTAGAGAGAAGATTCATTTTTAGGATAAAAATAAATGATGCCTTTTCATCTTTTAATATTTTTTTAGTAGCATTCGAATAAACACATGTTTTTTAGTTACATTTCACGGAAAAATGTGAGAATTCGGTTACTAATTTTGATATTACCTTCAAATGATTCTATTCATAAGTTACACAATAAATACTTTTAATAACATCTAAAGTGTGAGAATTCGGTTACTAATTTTGGCATTACCTTAAGATAATTTTATTCATAAGTTACACAATAAATATGTTTAATAACATCTAATCATGTCTAAGATTTCATCAACATTGTACCTATATGATGGAATCATAGTATCATGTCTAAGATGTCAGATTATTTATATATGTGAACTGATAGAGCACATCTATTCTAAACTACTATGAAAGAAAAAGGTTGGGAAAAATTAACATATGTCATAGTATCTTTTTGCTTTACACATAAACCTAAATTTCTATGAAATGTTTTGATTATATATGCCACAACATATTTAAAAGTTGAAGTTAGACAAGATCTAATATGTCATTTAAAAGAATTAAAAGAAGACCCCTATTTGTTATTGTTAGATTGCCAACAAATATATAACTCACACGAAAAGAAAATTAAGTAAGAGATAGATAGTCCATAGTTCATTTACTTTTGGGACCATTATGCTAAGACCCACAATGTGAAAAAATAATGAAGGAAAGATAGAGTAAACAAAGTAGAAAACGTGGCAGTGTCTACCAATTTTTAGTATGCCTTCCTCACTACATGCTAGGTTTGCATGGGCACTTATATATTACAAGCTGACAACGCAAGATAGTTACACATGTCTTCAATTCATATGCCACTTGTCGAGTCTGGAATGTGAGTATTCTTAGAATTTATTTTCTACATTTTTCTATGCTTTGATCCAGTTATTGGAGGGTTTAGGGTTTCCATGCGTTGAGATAACAATGAAAAAGCTTTGTGGCTGAATGACCTTGAACCATCATGCCTCGCTTGAGGAGATGTTGGCCTCTCATTCCTTCTAGTTCCAAAGCGTTTCACCAAAGCACAGGGTATATGCTCTAGCACGAGCAGTGCATTTGAGTTGTGTCTACATGAAATGTTGAGAAAACTATAGCAATGGCCAAGCCTATTTGTAATGAATAGTCTGTGATTCACAACATATAACATTGGTATCTGCAAGTGGTTGTGGGAAAGTTGTGGGAAAAAACGTTTGCAAGCTAATGAGCAGCTCGGATCTCTTGATCTTTTGTTTATTTTTATGCTATTGTGAGGCTATGGATTGATTCAAATGAATATGGAATTATTATCTCATATTAATTCTCTATTTTCGCCATTGTAAGTAATACTAGGGGCGGTGCAAAAAAATCATCTTAGTGTTGTGTTGTGGGTCGTTTCAAACATATTATTGATTAGGCATTCTTTACCACTTATGTTGGGCTCCCTCCCAGCCCAAGCATAGCAAGGGCATCTTCAATCAAGATAAACTTATGTTAGGCTCCCTCCCAACCCAGGCATAGCAAGGACATCTTCAGTTAAGAGAAGGATTGTTACTAGTATTTCACCTTACTAAAAGCATATGGGTTAGGGAAAGACTAGGATCACAAGAAAACAAATGAAGGAACTATGCAGGCGTATCTATGGACTAGATAATCATTCAATGAAATAGCATAACAATATACTAAATACTAAATGATTAAATCGCAATATCATAGAAAGAAGAGAGAATTGTAGTTTCACAAAATTTTTTGCATTCATTGTGATCAACCTTGATCTTTATAACAATACATAGCCTCATAGAAAAAATAGTTAGTTACTCCTGATTGAATGCTTACAACAATTGATTTTATAAAACTACTCATGCATTTTGCATGCATTATTTAGTCAGACAATCTATATCTGAATACTAACAGACAGAAAAAGAAAACTGCAAATGGATTGATGGATTGCATCATGTCAGATGATTGACAAGACTGCATCAATTACCAACATACTCCCCCTTGATGCTGAGAGGGCTCACAATCCGATCTCGAAGTGTAAAAAACTGGACATTAACAACTGCCTTAGTGAAAATGTTTGCAAGTTGTTCTTGAGTCTTTATATAACATAATTCTACTTCCTTCTTTTGCACCAAATCTCTAATGAAATGATACTTTAAATCAAAAAAATTTGTCCTGCTATGATGGATTGGATTCTTGGCCAATTTGATGGCACTAGTGTTATCACAAAATATCATTGTAGGATGAATTTGCTTCTCTCCAATTTATTCTAGAACTTTTCTAAGCTGTAATGCTAGTGTACCTACTGAGGTGACTGCAACATACTCTGCTTCTGTGGATGAAAATGCAACTATACTTTGCTTCTTTGAGCTCCAAGTAATCAACCTCGAACCAAAAGAGAAACAATTACCAGATGTAGACTTTCGATCATCCAAACTACCTCCCCAATCAGAATCACTAAAGCCAACAAGATTAAACCTTTTATAAGTGTAGTAATGAATACCAAAATTTAGAGTTCCTCTCACATACCTCAAAATCCTCTTGGCTGCCTTCATATGTATTTTAGATGGCTTTGTCATGTATCTTGAAACAAGAGAAACTGAATAAGCAATATCAAGTATTGTGTGGGTTAGAAACATCAAACTTCCAACAATACTTTTGTATGTTGCCTCATCAACTATTTCAGCACCATCATCTCTACACAACACAATTCCATGAGCAGTTGGAGTGGAGGCTGGTTTACTATCTACCATATCAAATTTTATCAACATATATTTTTCATACTTTGTTTGACAAATGAAAATTTCATCATCATTTTGATAAACCTCCATACCCAAAAATATTGCATGAGACCCAAATCTTTCATCTCAAATTCATTCATCATAGCAATTTTGAATTCATCCATCATCTTAGAACTACTACCCATATATAATAAGTCATCAACATATAG
>JZKD02S0857353.1:0-14248 GCA_000966675.3 Picea glauca
AACATTGTTGATGTTTATATGAGGGAAATTGCTAGATTACCTGGCATACCCAAGACAATTGTGTCTGACAGGGATCCAAAATTTACCTCAAAATTTTGGAAGGGATTATTTAATGGATTTGGAACAAATTCAAAATTTAGTACATCTTATCATCTAGAAATAGATGGACAAATAGAGAGGGAAAATGAGGTGATTGAGGATATGTTGAGGATGTATGTGATGGATAAACCATCAAAAGGGGAAGACTACCTACACTTGGTAGAGTTTTCTTATAACAATGGGTACCAAGAATCTATAAATATGATCCCATTTGAGGCACCTTATGGTAGAAAGTGCAACACACAGGTAAGCTGGGATAACCCAACAGATAGAGCAATGGTTGGGCCATAATTGCTCAGGGAAATGGAAGAGAAAATGTTGGAAATAAAACAAAATTTAAAGGCTACCCAAGACAAGAAGAAAAACTATGTTGATAAGGGTAGAACTCATAGGGAATTTGAAGTGGGTGACCATGTATTCTTGAAAGTGAAAGCCAACAAAAGTTTCCCGAAGTTGGGAAATTGTTCAAAGTTGGCAGCTCACTATTGTGGACTGTTTGAAGTCCTAGAGAGGATTGGTCTAGTGGCTTATATGATTTCATTGCCTACATCTATGTCTGTTCATAATGTCTTCCATGTATCCTTGTTAAAGAAATATATACCTAATACTAATCATGTTATTGATTGGAATGTGATTCAGGTGGAGCAAGAAAGCACTTTTCAAGCGCAACCAATGCCCATTCTAGAACGAAAAATCAAACAGCTCCAGAATCAAGACATAGGACTTGTAAAGGTCCAATGGACCTGGTACGGTCCTGAGGATGCTACTTGGGAGCATGAGGATGCAATGTAGGAAAAATACCCGCATCTTTTTGAGGATTTTTGAAATTTAGTTGTACATGGGTAGATGATGCACTAAGGATAGTGCATAAATAAGGCGAGGGGATTGTAATATCCCTAAGGCCGAACCCAATTGTAGATGTAAATACAAATGTACTTAAGCTGGTGAGTTGTTTTGACATCATTTTTGTATGCACATTTCATGGCATAGTGCGTGCATGTACTGCGCAATAAAATGAGGAAGTGTGCACATTCTGGGATACCATGTGCAACATATTAAGTGCACGCGATGTTGAGGACGGGGAGCCTTTGTGTATATGACATGTTTTATAGGCTAGTGAGCCATTTATTATAATCTAGGATTCTTATGTTTTTATTAGGCCAGAGAGCCTAGATGTTAAAGGCTAGTGTGCCTGTTTTTGTACATGTCTCATATTTAATATAAAATACATCGTTGCGCAGACCGACTATGATAAAAGAGATGGGGGACTGAAATCCACTAGTTAGGTAAAGGGAGGGGCTAAGTTAAGGAAAGGGGCTAAGCTAGGTATCTTGATCCAAAAAGGAATATTATATTAATATTTATTTAATCATAAAGTATGGATAATTATTTTATCCTAAGTTCTAATGTTGGGGGCAAGTGGACCAAAGTAGCTCCCAACATGACAAGTGTCAAGTTGGGGACATGCATACATATTGTTGGGACTTAGTTCATTTTCACAGCCCCCCCATCATTCAGACCATCATATTTTCCATCATTCCTTCCATCATTCAGCCACGATTTACATGACCATTTTCACTCACGCAGTCAGTTATCCTCAGACATTCATTTCATTGTATCTGAACTTGTATCCATGGCCACAGAGGTTGGTGTAGCTAGTTAGATGGGAAGATGGACTGAAGAAGTGATTTTTCATTCTCACGGGACATTGAAGAGGTGGGTTGTCAGGCCCGTGAGAAATTTCTCTCTTGGTGAGAGAATTGTTGGGAATTGATTTCCTGAAGGTGCTAAACTTTAGCTATAGGGCTCTGAGACTTCATGTCTGGCCTGTTGTTGAAGCCATGGAAGGGAAGAGGGGCAATCGAGGGATTGTTGAGAAGAGAAGGGGCACACTTCCTTGGGTGGGATAGGCATGTGGGAAATGAAAGAATGTGGGTTGTTAGTTTGAGTAGGCACCTATGATGGAGTCTTTTCTGTTTTCCATGAGCCATTATCTTGGTTAGGAACCCCTTACCTAGGTGGAGTATAGTCCCAACTCAGGGGTGACTCACTGTTGAGAGTGATGAACAGTGTGGTCTAAGGCTTGGAGGTTCATGGAAGGTCTGAACGCAGTTGGTGATATTCTTAAAAAGATAAGTGTTAACTGTGTGATAAAATTGCATGTTTCATTGTTATCTACACGTTTATTTTATGGGTATATCATATGCGTGGTTATAATTGTCTGTAGGTTTTTGGTTATTTCCTGTATATGTTGCATGCCTGTGTTTACTGTTATTTCAATGTGAGCTATGCATTTATGTAATGTATTTGTCTGTTACGTTTATATATAAATCTTCCACAAGAGTGTTGTGTGTGTATGTTTTAAATGCATGGAGTTAGAAAATTTTATGTGGCATAGCTCATAATAGAAGCTAGGTATGTTACAGTATGTTCCACAGAGAGAACATAAGTTTTCTCTGTCATAGTGTGGCCTGACTGTGGGTAGCTAGGGATGTTACAATATGGTATCAGAGATTTAGTTTTCAACACTGAGCCTGGATGGGACGAGAAAGTTGAGTTGAAGAAAAATGTCACATAGGATTTATTTCGAAGTGGCCAAATTTCAGTTTGTAGAACGTCCATGGTAAAAAGTAACAACAACTGGTCAGAAATGGGGAAAAGCCCCAATTTCTATGGTTGAATTCATGAGAAAATGGAGAAATTCAGCCAAGTGATGAGATATTACTGATTTAATATTTGTTCTAGCAAATTCAGACCTGGAATTGGTCGAATTTGAAATTACAGTGAATCCATGACGGTTGGAGCAAGTTATATAATTAAAATTCCCAATTCATTAATTGAGTTTCGGAAAACTTTGTTCCAGAAATGTCAACCCACAGTGATTTGTTGTTACAAAAGTTCATGCTCCTTCAATTTCCTTGATCCATAACATACATCAAACCCATTCTGACCGAGGACTCCGCCAAGTCCTTCTTTGCATGCATCTATGCATACCATGAAATCTTCATTTGGAACATCAATCCTTAGAATTGGAGAACTGTTTAATAATTTCTTGAAGTGTTGGAAACTCTTTTCACACTCCAATGTCCATTGGAACTTCACTCCCTTCTTTTCCAAGGAAGTGATGGGTGTGCAATCTTTGAAAATCCTGCAATAAATATTCTATAGTAGCCAACAAGGCCCATGAAGGATCTAACTTCTATCACATTTTTAGGTGTTGACCACCCTTTAATGGCCTCAATATTTTCAAGGTCCACTGCTATCCCTTCTTTAGATATGATATGCCCCAAACAATGAATTTGGTTTTGATAAAATGAGCACTTGCTCGATTTGGCATACAAATGATGCTCCCTTAATACTTGTAGTACCATATTCAAGTGCTTCTCATGCTCTTCTTCCGACTTGGAATATATAAGAATGTCATCCAAAAAGAAAATGACAAACTTATCTAATTACTCTTTGAAAACACCATTCATTAAACACATGAAAACAACAGGTGCATTTGATAACCCAATGGCACCACTGTGAACTCATAATGACCATACCTTGTTCTGAAGGCAGTCTTGCTAATGTCTTCATATTTAATTCTTACCTGATGATAACCATACCTGAGATCAATCTTTGAGAATATTTTTTCATTCTTCAACTGATCAAAGAGGTCATCAATCCTTGTAAAGGGATACTTATTCTTTATAGTTACTTTGTTCAACTTTATGAAGTCAATACAAAGTCTCATTGTTCCATATTTCTTTTTCACAAATAAAACTGGGGCACCTAAAGGTGACACACTTGGGCATATATACCCCTTCTTCATAATCTATTCAAGATGCATTTGAAACTCCTTAATCTCCAGTGTACTCATCCTATCAGGAGTCTTAGATACTGGAGTTGCTCCAAGCATCAGATTTATAGAGAAATCAATATCTCTTTTAGGGGGTAGTATTGGTATTTCTTTAAAAACATCCTCAAAATCCTTTAGGACTACATAATATTCAATATTTGACACCTTATCCTTTGGTGTTTCTTCCATACAGGCTGCAAATAATTGACAACCCTTTCTTTAACATTTCTTCAGCTACATTGTTGATATTTCTCTAACAGTTACTTCCCTGAGAATTCCCTTCATTGTCC
This sequence comes from Picea glauca, assembly GCA_000966675.3. Lineage (NCBI taxonomy): Eukaryota > Viridiplantae > Streptophyta > Pinopsida > Pinales > Pinaceae > Picea > Picea glauca. The sequence goes on from JZKD02S0857353.1 coordinate 4,231, forward strand.
TTAGGTTCCCTTCCTCATCTAGGCAAGTAAATTCCTTGTTATGAAAATCTAAGACATCATGGTGTTGGTCCAACCAATCCATCCCAATTAGACAGTCATAGGAACCTAAAGGAAATATTTTCAAATTTGCCTTGGTGCTCAGCCCATTCATGACCACTGGACATGACTTAACCAACTCATTAACTTTTAAATTGGCTCCAATAGCCAGCTGCACCAACCAAGATTTTCCATGCTTTCTTCTTGGAAAATGAAATATTTCCACTAGCTTAGGATCTATATAACTATGACTAGCTCCTGCATCAATTAAAATTAAAATGGTTTGGTTGTTGATCATACCTTCCACTTCAATAATGTGTGATTGAAAATCTGCTTTCTTGTTGTCCAGGGCTGCATAGAACATGTTCTCCCCATGTTCTCCATTGTTTCAACTTCTTGTAAATTTTGAACAACTCTCACTTTGTCAAATATGTGAGGATAATATCTATACACATGATATCCTTTACAACCCCAACATTGAATGGGTGGTTGTCTTGGCCTTTTTACACCTATCTCAATCGCTCTGGGCTCTCTATAAGTTGGTTGTCCTTGAGCATTGTTTCTGAAGAATGGTGGTTTATTCCCCTTCTTCCTCTGTTCCATATTGAACTTATTCTTGTATTCTCAAGATTTTTGTAAAGTTGTCTTTACTTTATGTTGATCATATAGGAATTTAGCTCACCTTATGGTCTCTTCTAATGTCTTGGGATCATCATGTTGAATCTTGTCACTGATGAAAGATGGCATTCCACTAGGATACCTATGAATCTTAATTGTCTTATCCTTGATGAAGGATACATACTTGAATAGTTCCAAAAATATTCTTTCATATTCGTTAATGGAAAAAATTCCAATATTGAGTTCAAATAACTCTTTCATTTTCTTGTCATAATATCACATAGTCAAGTATTTCTTTTCAAAATACTTCTTGAATTCCTTCCAAGTAACATTTTTCTCCTTAATGTGTTGCACCTGCACAAGATGATCCCACCACATGGATTCCTTTCCCTTAAGATGATAGATAACAATTATTCCTTCTACATGTGAACAATATTTATGCAATTGGATGTACTTTCTTATGCCTAACAACCATGTCTCGACATCATCATATTTCTTTTTCTCACCATCAAACATAGGATATTTGATCTTGTTCATTTCTCCTCACAGTTCCTCCACCCTAGACCTCTTCTGATGCTTCCTAACATGGGATGGACTTGATATTCTATGATATCTCCTATTGGAATGCCTTTGGGAGTGATGGTGATGTCTACTAACACTCCTTGATCTTCCTTTCTCCTCGAGATACCTACGCTTCCGGATTTTGTTGAGCCATTCTCCTTATCCAATTTATTTTCAATTCTTTCCAAGCTCTGCATTAACTTCATGTTGAAGTCTTCCTACTTCTCCTTGGCTTTCATAATTCTTTCATTATTAACCTTGTGACTTTGTACAACTTTCTATAAATTTCTAATGGTCTTTACCATATTCATGTTTTCATCCTTTCCTTCTCCATGTCCATTGGAGTTTGTTCCTTCAATACCCAAATGGACATCCATTCCTCTGATCTCATCTTCCTAGATGTAAGACTCCTGTGCACATTCCATCCCTCTAAACTCTATGTTGATCCTAATATGATCTAGTTGTTGTTAACTTCATAAAATGTGCAACCAATGTAACTTTGTCAGGCTAACTGACTCACATTTTCATGAAAATATGAATCATTATGGTTCAATAATATATTATATTCCTTTCTTCTAATTTTATAATAAATGGAATGTTCAACTCAATTTTATGGGTGAACAGTTATGTTCTACAGTCCAAGATATTTCCAATGAATTCTCCCTTGCTCAATTCTAAGTTTTGAGAAGGAATTTATGAATATATGAACAATTTGTCTTTGAAAACGACAATTTGGCACTATCCTTCTTTTATTCCAACCGAAGTCTCATGTGACCAAGGGCTATGTCCAAGCGTTTAGCTGATATGCACTCATCCAAAGATTCGATACTTTGGGGCTTCAGAACTTCGGGCTTCGAAACTGGAGAATCCCTGCACAATACATATTTGGATATTCGGGGCTCTGCTACTTTAGAGCTTCAGGACTTCGAAACTTTAGGCTTCGAAAGTTCCTCCAAATCCACACATTGTTCCCTCTAAACGTCAGACTTGCACTTCCTTGAAGAATATCTTTGGAGATTTTCTCTTCAGAGGTTCTTACAACAACATGCCTACATTTCCCCGAACGTCGAATTTCCTAAGTTTCATCAACAACCATGCATCAGGGGGTTTTACTACGTGGAAAAAATGCAGAGATGACACGTGGCCCAATATGACGGGTGACACATGTCAATTTCTAACTAGCATGAATGGTGTTCGAAAATCATGGAGAATGATGACACATGGAAAGCATCAAATGGGTCCACATCACCCTAGGTGACGTTACTAGGCCTCCTCACTCGGTTTCTTCATGACTTCAGAACTTTGGGCTTCATAGGTTTCTTCTACAACATCCTTTAAATATCCCAAATGCCAAACTTTTAAATAGGTCCATGTCACTCTAGGTGACATCATTGTGCCACATCATTTCGACATTCCAAGACTTCAAAAATTCGGGCTTCGAAAGATTTCAAACCCACATACTTGATAACCCCCGAACACCTAACTTCTGAACAGTTTCCCGCCAGAGCTTCCGGAATTTGAGTCTCTGGGACTTCAAAAAGATTCTCATTTTCACACTCTTAAACTCCTATTTGTCGAGCTTCTGAACTCTCGATCAGGTCCACGTCAGTCTAAGTGAAATCATTATGTTGCATCACTCCAATGTTTTGGGATTTCAGATAATTCCATGCCAGAGCACATCAAAACACCCGAATGCTGAATTTACGAAAAGGTGTTCCCCGAAGCTTCAAGGCTTCAAAGCTCTGAGACTTTGGAACTTTGGGCTTTGGAGGATTTTGCTGCTGAACACCAACCCACCCCCAAAATGTCATACATTGAAATTCAAAACAATTGCTAATTTGCAAACATGTGTCTCTAGTAATGGACGGTTCAGATTAATTTTAGACTTCAAAGAAAACTCATGTCCTCACAACCACAAACAGATTTCCCCAAACGCCAAACTACCAAACCACTTGTGGGATCCAACGATATGCCTTCTCCCAAATGATATACAATGTAGATTCACTCTGGGACTTTGAAGCTTCAGGGATTTTACTTCCTTTTGTCAAAATATTAAAATTACCAAAGAAACGACGTCTGAAGGACTTGAAGGTTAACTGTTGTGCTCCTTTCTTAGATATGACAATTGTGAATGATCTTCCTTCTCCCGAACATATCTGACGGACCAAACCTAAAATTTGTGGTCGTGAAACCATGGTTACTATAGTTTCTTTTCTCTGCTGGATTTATCGAACTGCTAAACCTCCCGAGATTCTGATCACAGTCCAGGTGTGCTCTTAGTTCCCTCTTAGCACTCATGGACGTTATGAACTCAATTTATGTCCATTTCGACAACAATTCACTCTGAAACATTTTCTTCAATTTCCACTTACACAACCCATCCAAGATCAGTGTTGAAAACTAGAGATCTAATACGATATTGTAGCACACCATGGACCTACCAGGTCAGGGAATGCCACAATTTCAAACTTCCCTTGTTTCTGATATTCAAAATTGTAACATACCCAACCATAGACCTGTTGGGAAATTCCACACAGGAACTCTTTTGGAAGATCATACATATAAATCTTAAACAAACAATTACATTATGCTAATACAAAGATTAATATGGAAATAATAGTAAGCCTATACATACAACATATATAGGAAATACTCATAAATATAAGACATGTATGAATACACAAGATGCAATTGAACACATAATTGACACTTATATTTTTATATAAGGCCATCAATTGCGTGTAGAACTTCCACGAACCTCCCAGGCTTAGACCACACTGTTCATCACTCTTAGTAGTGGGTCACCCCCGAGATGGGACTAAACTCTACCCAGGTAAAGGGATTCCTAGGCTAGGCTGAGACAATAGGAAGTTTCAYAGTAAACATGAAGGATTTCATACCAAGAGCCAACTCACACTAACAACCTACAACCGCTCATTCCGCACATGTTTTTCCCACCCCATGAAGTGTGCCCCTTCTCTCCTCAACAATAYTTTGGCTTCCCYATTTCCCTTCCAGGGATTCAACAACAAATCAGATAGGAATTCTCAGAGMACTATAGCTGCAGTTGATCTCCCTATGGAAAATCACTTCCCCAACAAACTCTCTCACCTRGAGATAGTTTCTCACATGTATGAAAACCTGCTTCTTCAATTCATGATCTTGAAAATACWCTTCTTCAATCCATATTTCTAGTCAAATAGAAACCATCTCAGGTGAATGAAGCAACAAAAAATGGGTTTGGTTTAGGCTCTTCCCATAACAACAAGTTACAGGGGCGCCACTCCTCCCAGGATGGTATGGTTACTGATGGTAATAGAAATGTACATGGTATCTCAGAGTGCATGTGGGTTCCATGGGTGTGTGACGCATGGAGAGGTTTGATTGATGGAGTCAATGGCTTCCTACATGAATGGATGTGAGCATGCATGAATGGGAAAATATCCCAAAATAGGTTGATTTTCCCCACATATATTTTCATGTGCCAGGATTGACACATGGCTCTCCTGGAGCTCGTTTTCTCTCCACTTGTGATTCATTCTCTCTTCCATGAGACTTAGGATAAAATAATTATCCTCACCATAGTCTTTACGAAATAATAATATAATATTCTCTTGGAGTTAATCCTTCAAGATTAGCCATTTTTCCTAGTCTCCTATCCCCTCCCTTTCCCTTCCTATTTGAGCTTAGTTCCCAATACTCTTTTATCGTGGTCGATCTACATGCAACGATGCATTTATATTAGTGATATGAGTGTTTACATATACAAAAATAGGTTCACTGGCCTTTAGCATCTAGGATCTCCGACCTAATCATCACATAAGCCTCCTAGCTTATAATCACTTGTCTCACTAGCCTATAAAACATGTTTACAATTTATCTGGGGCTCTTTCTCAGGGTATTACAAAAAGAGATTCTTTTTCAAGAATTACTATGAAAGGAAGATGAAAGATTTCTTTAAACTCAATTTAGGAAGCATGACAATGGATGAATATGAGAAGAGATTATTTGAGTTTTTGAAATATTTTGACTACAAAAAGGATAAGAAAGTCAAAATCCAAAGGTTTTTGAGTGGTTTACCCTCCTTCTACAGTGACAAGATACAATATGATAACCCTAGGAATTTGGAGGAAGCCATAAGGAGAGAAAAGTATCTCTATGAGTAGAGTAGAGGAAGGCCAATTTTCCAAAAATCTTAGAATGAAAAGATGAAGGGTAGAAAGGATCAAAGGAAGAAATGTTTTAAGCAACCCTTTTTCAAGAATAAATCCCAAGAAAATTAACAAGGTTAGTCAACCCAAAATGAGAACAAGATTGTAGATTAATTTGGGAAAAATCCAAGGTAATAGCTTGTACAATGTTGGGGATGTGAGGGAAATCACTTATATAGGGATTTCCCTCACAAAGAAGAAATAATGAGGGATTTCCAAAACATTTAGGAGGATGAAATAGTGGAATACATGGGAGGAAACATGCCAAGGATTCATGCAGCCTTGGAAAACAAGCAAGAAGAATGGTAATCCCCCATGATTGAAGTCGAAGGTAATATTGATAACTATCCCATAACAATTTTAATTAATTCTGGAGCTATCCATAGTTACATAAACTCTAACATTGTTGAAATATTTCACTTTCAAAGGAGTAAGCATAAGAAATAATGGTTAGTTTAATTATCCACAGGGGATAAGACGAAAATCAATGATCTAGTTAAATATTGTCCAATAGACATGAATGGGCTCAATAAAAAGGTAGATGTGAACATCATACCATTGGTTTCATATAATTGTCTAATTGACATGGATTGGTTGGAAAAACACCATTCTCTCATAGACTATTACAACCATACAATCACATGTTTTGATGAATAACGAAAGTAAGGCAAGGTTCAAAGCATTCCAAGAGCTGTAGTTGTTAGAGAAATTTCAACTATACAGTTGAAAAAGAGTTTCAGGAACAAATGTGAGATTTTTTCATCCCATATGGAAGAGGAAACCAAAGATAAAGTGGAAAGTATTGAATATCATTCGGTCTTAATGGATTCAAATATATTTTTGGAGAAATCCTACGATTTCCACCAAAGAAACACATTTATTTCTCTATTGATTTGGTGCCAGGAGCAGCCCTATGTTACACATTATTTTCATCATCCCTATGACCGTTAATGATGTAAACCTATCCTTTGTCTTTATAAGGATCAATATCCCAAATTTCTGAAGAAATAAGGGAGAAGAACTTTCCCTAAGAGAAGAAGTTGTATTTTCCGCAGGTTGCTCTATACACAGTGTGCGGAAATTCCTGGTTTCCGTAGGTTGCACTATAGCCAAGGTGAGGAAATTCCTATTTTCCATAGGTTGCACTATAGCCATGGTGAGGAAATTCTTGGTTTCCGCAAGCTGCACTATAGCCAGGGTGAGGAAATTCCTGGTTTTTGCAGGCTACACTATTGCTAGGGTGCGGAAATTCTTGTACATGGGAAAAACAAGCGTATTCTCGATGCTTCTAGAAGGAGAAGCTTATATGGTGAGGTGGCCTCTGAACGCTTTGGATCTTACTTTCTTTCATGATTTAGTGGGATCATCCTAACCTCCTCACTTTACCCTCTTCAACTTATAAAAGGAGAGAAGCTCTCATGGAGAAATTTAGTTGAATTTGGCTTGATATTGTTAGCTTGGTTATATTGGCTTTGAGCTTTTCTTTGTCAAGATAGATTGTGAGTAGCTATCAGATCCATGGTCTCAGAATCCTTGGAGCAAGAAGCATGTGGGAAGAAAGGAATCATTGGAAGGAAACTTATGACATCAAGGAATCCAATTGTAATCTCTCTTCCTATTATTAATTAATACAGTGGCATGCTTTTTTCCCATAGAATTATCTTTATTTTATTGCATAATTCCTTGATCATATGGATAGGTTGTCATTGAATATATTCTCTCTGGTTTTACTTTGGTTGGTTTGTGTCTCACTACAGAATCAATATCATAAGAGTACTAGAGTGAATCAGGGACAAGAAAGACATAAGGAAGTGATATTCAAAGGTACATCACTCATCCTTTCTTTGATGATAGATTCAATGATTAGAACCTAGGGAAAGCGCCATGTCCTGTCTTGTTTTGCTCTAGATCTAGGTGAATCTAGGGGGATTAGTTTATTTATTCATTTACCGATTCATCCTACAACAAAATTGGTGACTTCACTGGGGATCAAATTGTTTTCCTGGTTTGCCTTGCTTTCTTGCTTTGATTTATTAGGTTTTGTTTTTTGAGTCACTGGGAGATTCGTCTTGACAATCTGACTGTTAAAATTCATTGGAAAACCTTCACACTTTTTATTTTTTCCATTTTTTGTCTGATTTCCACATCCTACTTTGAGGGAAAGTGTGGCATTTCTGCACTGTATTGGTCTTCTGGCTTGCAAAAATCAGGGATTTCCACATTGTGTTAATCTACAGCCCGTGAAAATTGTGAAAATTTTGATTTTTTATGGTTTTTTCTTACCTAGATCTTGGATTTGGTTTTGGGGTGAATTTTTGGGTTTGATTATGATCTCTTTACAGTCTACTTGAAATATTTTAATCTTCTTTCAACCATATTTTCCTTATCTTTGCTTTGTTTTCTTTTGAAATATTGATTCTCTTGCTTTGAGTGTCTTTCTGTTACAAAGAATTGTTTTTCTTTAGAATTGTTTAGTGAAAGATTACTTCTTTTTATGAATAAATCATGTTAAAAGAGAAACTTAGTTTGGGTTGCTTTGTTTTATATAGATCTGCTATTACTTTTAGCTATCTTTAAAACAACAAATTTATTTCTTTCTTTACATTATATTGGGGGCATCCTTGCATTTGATTTTTTGAAGATATTGATATTGATGAGTTTAATATATTTTGGGACATTGTGCATATGGGAATCATAAATGTTTTCTTCTTCTTGTAGCATAGCTTTCATAGAAATGAAAAGATTGCATCTTCATCTCTTTGCATAACTTTTGATTCAGTCAAAACACCATATTGTCCACTCCATTTTCCTTTTGAGTAACAATAGCCTTAAAAATAAAGTTTTTATAAAAAATCAATTAGACATTTTAATATTTTCTGGTAGCAAACCTACATTAGATTAGTTGTAGGGCTTTGGAATAGGTGTGAAAGATAATTTTCCAAAGCTGCAAACAAACATAGAATATTTCATTAGGGAGCGATGAAATCCACTTATTACATTTTGTCCTGGGAAGCCCTTCTAACACAAGGGTCAATCACGAGGTCACATTGAGACTTGCATAGTTAGTCACCCTGCTTTGTTGGTCTTGGTGTAGAGATTGCGTGTATTATAAGGGTTGCATGAAGGTATACCCACAATGATGAGTGGAATCCTTTCAAGTTGATTTCGGGCTAGAGACCCTGCCTTTGCACGTGGATCAGACTATCGACTATTTGTCTTGGCATCACTGTAGTAATTGGTAACCTTAGCAGCCTATCTCTCTAGGTTCTTTACATGAGGTGACTGTGGAGGGGAAAGTATTCACGGTACCTGGAATCGACATTGGCCAAACTCACTCAGGATCCTTGGAGGGTATACCCACGATTATGTGTGGGAGCTTGCACAAGGGTGTAAGTCCATTAAGCAGGTCATCAACATAACTTTTCCACCTACTCTATCTCAACCCCTTCTTACATTGTTCTCGCGATGTTGGATTTCATCACCAACTAGTGTGTTCATTGTGAGAAGGTTTTGTTTGCTTTCTTGCTTACTAGATTTTTAGCGTGTGCTGTCTGTGTTCCCTAGTGGAACCTAGGTTGTTTTTTTTTTTAATGGTGCCAGTTCCCGAAATGACAAATGAAGGAACCCCTACCCCAGGGGAACGTTTTATTTTTCCTTATTATGGAAACATTGGTCCTCCTCACATTGCTACTATGAGCCTTCTAGGCCTCATGATTGGATTGTTGGTGTGGTTTTTTTCCACTCAGGTAATCCCGAATGCAGCGAGTGCTTCATTTGTAATCACTTCCCCCAAAAAACATCAACCTTATGTTGATCCATTGCCTTCTTCACCAGTAAGATCTTCTTCACCTTCTTCACTTGCAAGGTCTTCTTCCATTTCATCTTCTACACTGAGTGAAAGCTATGAAGCTAGTAACTCGGTGGATAAGAAGAAGAAGAAAAGAAAGAATAAGAAGAAGAAAAATAAGAAAGGGTCCAAAATTCCAACCACTGTCGGATGTGTTGGAAAGAAACTAGTTACTGTTGATCATGCTGGGAGTGTTGATGATGCCAAGAACACCCAAACAACACGTAATCCCAAGTAACCTTGCAAGATTTGTAAGGGTAATCATCTTCCTAAGGATTACCCTGGTTTATCCAAGGTTATAAAAGTATGGTCTACACACCCTCGCCAACCCATGTCGTCAGCCTCTGAACAACACATTGATGACCTCCCATCAACTAGTCAAAATACCATTGGGAAGAAGAAAAGTAGATTCAAGTTCCCGTGTATGTTATGAAAAGGCAGTCATATAACTCACCTTTTCCCTTATATGGACGAAGCCTCAAAATTACTAGAAGACAGGACTGTCCCCCAACCTCAACTTCTAGTTTATTATCACAAGATTTCTCTCAACTCCCCTGTAGTTGATGAAATGATCAATCTGGCCCCTTCGTTGGTCAATCTGGTTGATCATGTATTCAATCTAGTCATGTTCTTAGTTGAACCAGTTGACAAAGTGGTTGATCTTATCCCATCCTTGGTCAATCCCACTCTCCCACTAGAGAGTGAAACCCAAGCGGTCGATCCGTTTCCACCCATCTGCCCCATT
>JZKD02S0857364.1:0-14248 GCA_000966675.3 Picea glauca
TAAACTATGGTTGTATATTTCGATGACTAGACAATATATACTCTATTCAAAATCACATACAATGGCTTCAACTTATGCTAGAATGGTGCAGACAAATTCAACTATCATTAAACATCAAGAAATGCATATTTGCCACACCTATTGGAATCCTACTAGGACACGTGGTCTGTAAAGACAGAGTAAAGGTCGACATGGCAAAGATTAAAATTATCCTTGATCTAAAGCCGTCTGTGAACAAAAAACAAATCAAAATTTTATTGGGACACACTAGATATTATAAGAAGTCTATTCACCACTATTTGAACATCACCTTCCCAGTAGACGAGCTCTTGTGAAAAGATGTCAAGTTCAAATGGAGCCAAGACTGCCAAGAATCCTTCGAATTCTTAAAGAAGAAGTTGGTTGAAGCACCCATTCTAAAATTTCCAGACCGGTCGAGAAAATTTTATGTCCATGTCGATGTGTCCAATGTAGTTGTTGGGTTAGTATTATCATAGCCATACGATGACACAATGGATCATCCAAATGCATATGCAAGTCGAAAATTGAATAAGGCATAAACAAATTATTCGACTACAGAAAGGGAATCCCTATCAATGATATTTGCTCAACAAAATTTTCGTCACTACTTACTTGCAAATCCCTTCATATTTTTTACAGACCATCAAGCAACAAAATACTTGGTCAATAAACCAATCTGTCAAGGCAAGATTTGTCATTGGTTACTCTTATTTCAAGAATTTGAATTCGACATAATCATATGATCGGGGAAAAAGAATGTCCGACCCGATCACCTATCATGACTAGAAACAAGAGAAGACCCGACATGCATCGACGATGATCTTCCCAATGCGCATTTATTTTGAGTCGAAGCTGCCCTAAAGACTTAGAAGATATTACCAATTTCCTAGAAGAAGGAAAGGCCCTAGAGGACCTCCCAACAAACAAAAAGAAAGTTCTAGCCCTAAAATATGCACCTTTCACAATCATTAACGGGTATTTATACAAAATGGGAATTTATGATATTTTAAGAAGATGTGTGCCAGACCACGAAGGGGGTGATATTATCAATGAAGCTCATGCAACAACAACTGGGGGTCATTTTAGGCCGACACGATAGCCAAAAAGACACTACAAGCAGGTCTATGGTGGTCGACTCTGCATAAATACTGTCGATACCAAGTAAGAAAATGTGATAGTTGTCAGAGGCTTGAACAACCTCTGTGGGAAAATGAAATGCCACTAAGTTCAATAAACTCCAACCGAACATTCAAAATCTAGGTTATCGACTTCATCGAGCCATTTCCACGAAGGGCAAGAAGAACTAGTGTCAAGTACATCATTACTACGGTCAAATACGTGACTAAGTGGGTAGAAGTCGAGCCAGTCGAATCTTCTACTAAAGAGATAGAAACAAAATTCATTTACGAGAATAGAATTACAAGGTTTGGTTGTCCCATGGCATTAATAAGCGAATAGGGAACTCATTTTGCGAACGAAACAATTAAATTCCTACTGGAAAAAGTCTTTAGTTGACCATAGAAAAATGATAACTTATCACCAACAAGAAAATGAGGCAGTCGAAGCATTTAACAAAACGTTACACAAAGGACTCACAAAGATTTGCGGCATAAACAAAGATGAATGGGACGACAAGAATCCTGCAATCGTCTGGGCATATAGATCAACATACAAACGATTGACTGGGTAGACTCCGTTCAAGCTCATCTACAGACAAGAAGTTGCTATCCCTTTACAATTTTGGACCAATTATGACAGGGTTGCATCTGTAGCCAAATTTGATGAAAGAAAAAGTGTGAACGATCAACTATATCAATTAAACAAACTGGAAGAAGAAATATTAATAGCAATACATCACCAGGAGGTTCAAAAGCAATAACAAAAAGTGTGGCATGATTGACATATAAAGAAAAAACACATAAAATATGGATATTTAGTATTATTATATGGCAGTCGCATAAAAGGCAAGCCCAAAAAATTAGAGACAACATGGCTTGGGCCTTGTGTTGTCGAAGATATTCGACAGACTAGAGTGGTCCAACTCTGAAAATTATTGGGGCAACCATTTAAGAAATTAATTAATGGTGCTCGTCTAAAGAAGTACCATGTGTAAAAGAAAAGAACCATGTTGGCAAAACTTAGCAGGGAATTGCCAACAAGAACTGACTAAATCGACTAATTGCACTTATGACAAATAAACCCTGCTTAAATCTAATTAACAAAAAACAGTTAGAAAACAATCAGGTATGAAAAAATGAAAAGGAAAAGTATTTAAAGGACAACCATAACATTAAAGAAAAGCAACAATAAAGTAGAATGGAGAGAGAAAGTATCCCATGGTCGAGCTCGAGAAAAAGCAACAAAAGATATTCTCAACATTCCACCCCTTCAACCGACTTACGAAAAATACTTATGAAAAGAGAATCAAGCGAGAGGATCAGTCCAGCAACAAGCAAGTGCAGATCAAGCGAGTGCAGATCAAGCAAGCGTAGATCAAGTGATCACAAACTAAGAGAACATAAATCAAACTGGCATGGCAAATGATGACATCATTCAGACGTAGTCAAACTTATCAAAATGAACGAATAGATAAGCCATCAACGATATCAACTAAGTCACTCCAATAAGATGACTCAAGAATATCGATCGATCGACCCACGTACCAACCGCGTATAAACATAGGAGACCTCGTCGATCGATCTCAAGACAAAACCGACCGGGAAAACACTAATGTTAGTAGAGAAAGCGAATTTAATTTCGGATAGGTTAGGGTCAACGAGAGAATTAATGACCAACAACACGGAAATGATTGTTGCACAGCCACTCAAATAACCGATAATTACACCGCTACGTGCAATAGCCAATCACAAGACATATCAATTAATGATCGGTAGGACATGAACAAACGTCAATTGAGCAACGATATAAACATCCACTCACTTGACTCACCCGTAGTACCGATAGTTATGACGGAAGAGAGTGAAAATCGAGAACAAGACACATTCAACCTGACGCTCTCGCTATCAGCTATAAAAATCGAAGAAGCTTATAACTTTGCTTCATTATTATTTTCTCCCCCGTAGTTAAGTATAAAGCAGAGCACACAGTCGGATGAACCCGCAAATTCACCAGTATTGCCTGAAACCAATGATCAAAATCCACAAATGCCAAGGATGAGAGGTCAAGTCAGCAGCACAATGGAAGGTTCAATACTGAGACAAGTTTTTGCAAAGCGACTATGACACCGCGACAAATCCAGATGCAAAATATTTGGTAGTCAAAGATGGAGGAAGTAGTTTGAAGCAAACATTGGCAAAACTTCACAAAATGGGCAATGCAGGAAGGTAGCTAGAAAGAAGAAACCAAACGTCTGGAAAAAGAAGAAATTAGACATATCCTTGGCACCCCTCAAATCGCTTACATGGGACGATGGAAGGAAGAAGTAGCAAAATTCATTGTTAGTTGGTATCATCAAGGATACTTATGGATGGATCAACCAATAGAAATAACCGACAAACTCATCTACCGAATCATGGGAATTCTGACGACAAGGGCCAAGGTATTGAAGTCGGCCAACACTAATGATTGGATGCAATTTTTTATGGGGTCAACGACAGCCAAAAATTCTAAGGGGTTGTTGATTAATAAAATTACCGACTTAAAATCCTGCTCGACTGCAATAATAATATCATTGTGCTTCACACCAGCAAGTCAGGCATCAGATGTAAAAATGACAATGGTCGAAGCAATAGCACAAGTCTACCAGAATGCGGAAAGGTTCAATTGGGCGAATCACCTAGCCGACATGATCAGAATCAACTGCAAGGAAGTTCAATATTCGGACAAGGCCATCAAATTTTCGTCATTACTAATCTAGCTAGCAATGGAAGAATACAGTTTATCGGAGAAGCAACATTTACATATAAGAAAGTCTCGACAATGGAGAAGTACATAGTCTTCTCATCTAATCAAATAGACATCATACTCACTCCCACCACAAGTGATATTTCAACTATGGGTCGCAAGCTTGAAAGATAGTACACATAGATGGCGAGTTGAACAAGTAGTGCATTGAGCGTTACTAGAACCCTATCATATCCAAATCGACCTCGACTGCACAAAGTTGTGGCGTAGAGTTGCATCGGCACTAGAGCCAAAATAACTACACTACCAACTAACAGTAGAAGAAATTTTCATAGAGCAAAAAGACAAATCAACCAGGACCTAGAAATCCCCCCTGAAGCACAACAAACAAGGGTACCTGAAGTATTACCACTGATTGACGGGGAGCAAGAAGAAGAAAGAGAAGAAACTCTTTATACCATTCCTTTTTTCGAATATTTACAAGTCTTGACAGTTGTACCTACAAGCCCATCCCCAAGTAAAAGAAAGCAACAGACCAAAAATAATAAGGGGAAGAAGGTTGTTGAGGAAGAAGCACTAGAAATCAACACAGAGGAATTTTGGAGAGAAACATTCCAATTGAATGAGGGCATCGACTTCAACGACCCCATCATCCAATAGAAAATGTCAAGTATTACCACTAAGATCGCCGAGAAGTTAAAGTAGACCCGAAAAAACATCATCGTCGTGAAAAAGATTTACAGTTCCTCTATAGGACAGGAATGAAGGAGGTTTTACAGATAGCTAAGGAACAAAATCATCGGGTCAAGAGCACACTCAAGCAAATCAAAACAAGAGAAGAAAAACGACAGAAAAACCTAGAAAGCAAAAACTAACTATGTCAGCCGGACAAAAGTCACAACAAACGCGACAGAATAGGAGTTGAGGCCGAAAACAACACCAAGTAATAAAAGGACATCCGATGCAACAAATGATCTAACCAAGGAATCAACTCCAACAGAGCCAGTACTTGTCATAAAAGAAATACCAACAAAGAAAAATAAAAGGCAACTCATAATCACCGAGTCGTCGGAAGCAACATAATCAGATCAACTAGTCGAGTCAGATGATATCGATATAGACACCTTGAACAAAAATCAAAAGAAGTCGGTCTAGGAAATCCAAATCGATTCAATACAACATCCGTCAACCAAGGAAAAAACTCCACCACACTAGCTAGTCGAGTCATTACAACAAGGAGATTCAACGAGTCAGACACAAAAGCAAGTGACTCACCCGTTCGAAGCATTAGATCAACATGAAGACATCTTGCGGATGACAGAAACACAACAAGTGGATGCTCACCAGAGTAATAAGGAATCAGAGCCAGGAAGAGACATCCCAGGCATACAAACAAAAAGCTTGGAATATCTACAGACTGAGAGACCCGTCCCTAAGTTCATTCCTATTGATTCTGAGTAGATTAATACAAAAGGGCCAACCCAATCTATTCAGGACATAGGGGACACATAAGTGCAAAAAAATCAACAAGAGGAGGAAGAGAAAGAACAAACAAGTGAACAAAGCATTCTGTCGACACAACAAATAGTGACAAAAGATCGTCAGTCGTCCAAATCTGCAGATAAAAGAAAGAAAAATAATTCGCCCATGATTACTATCAAAACGACTAGAACAATTATTCCATCATGTTCCGTGGTCAAAGCCTCATTCAACCCGACCACTATTTTTGACAAGTACTTATTTGACTTACACAAAGCCATTTCGAAAGAATCAGCAAGGAGATGGAAGAAGGTGCTCAAAGAAGGAAGTCAGGTCAAGAAACTAAAACAAGAACAAAATAACATCTTGCAAGAATGTGAAGAAGCAATTAGGTTGCATGGGGGAATAGAACAAATACTAGAGGCACAAAACCCCTTAGCAGGCTTTAAAGAGATAATCGAAAGGATGATCAAAACCAATACAAACTACCAACAACAAGTAGTGCCCCTGCAAAAATAAAAGAAGAAGTCGAACAACAACATGACTTAGCAACCAAAGAAATTCAAAAAGCCCACGAGAAAATGGGCAGAGCCTTCGAAAAAAACCAAAATAATCTTAAAGGCTTCAAGCAAAACATAGATAAATTGACCAAACAAGCTAGCACATTGAATTATCTGGTAAGTGAATGGCTGACCCATTTTTCATATTCATTTAGAAAATGCTGGATACAAAAGACTGCAGTCGAAAGTATAGAAAGAGCAAGAAACTTGGTCATTGATAGAAAAATAAAAGAAGCCCTCACCACACAACTGGAAAAAGAAAAGCAACAGAGCTACAACTATAACAACAAGAACATGAATGGCAGAAATATGGACACAAAGTGTAGTTGGAAATCGACCAAGCAACCATGAGAGGTCAAGTCGGCAGCACAATGGAAGGTTCAAGACTGAGACAAGTTTTTGCAAAGCGACTATGACACCGCGACAAATCCAGATGCAAAATATCTGGTAGTCAAAGATGGAGGAAGTAGTTTGGAGCAAACATTGGCAAAACTTCACAAAATGGGCAATGCAGGAAGGTAGCTAGAAAGAAGAAACCAAACGTCTAGAAAAAGAAGAAATTAGACATATCCTTGGCACCCCGCAAATCGCTTACATGGGACGATGGAAGGAAGAAGTAGCAAAATTCATTGTTAGTTGGTATCATCAAGGATACTTATGGCTAGATCAACCAATAGAAATAACCGACAAACTCATCTACCGAATCATGGGAATTTTGACAACAAGGGACAAGGTACCGAAGTTGGCCAACACCAATGACTGGATGCAATTTTTTATGGGGTCAACGATAGCCAAAAATTCTAAGGGGTTGATGATTAATAAAATTATCGACTTAAAATCCTGCTCGACTGCAATAATAATATCGTTGTGCTTCACACCAGCAGGTCGGGCATCAGATGTAAAAATGACAATGGTCGAAGCAATAGCACAAGTCTACCAGAATGCGGAAAGGTTCAATTGGGCAGATCACCTAGCCGACATGATCAAAATCAACTGCAAGGAAGTTCAATATTCGGACAAGGCCATCAAATTTTCGTCATTCCTAATCTAGCTAGCAATGGAAGAATACAGTTTATCGGAGAAGCAACATTTACATATAAGAAAGTCTCGACAATGGAGAAGTACATAGTCTTCTCATCTAATCAAATAGACATCATACTCACTCCCACCACAAGAGATATTTCAACTATGGGTCACAAGCTTGAAAGATAGTACACATAGATGGCGAGTTGAACAAGTAGTCCATTGAGCGTCACTAGCACCCTATCATATCCAAATTGACCTCGACTGCACAAAGTTGTGGCGTAGAGTTGCATCGGCACTAGAGCCAAAATAACTACACTACCAACTAACAGTAGAAGAAATTTTCATAGAGCAAAAAGACAAATCAACCAGGACCTAGAAATTCCCCCCGAAGCACAACAAACAAGGGTACCTGCAGTATTACCATTGATCGATGGGGACCAAGAAGAAGAAAGAGAAGCAACTTTTTATACCATTCCTTTTTTCGAAGATTTACAAGCCTTGACAGTTGTCCCTACAAGCCCATCCCCAGGTAAAAGAAAGCAACAGACCAAAAATAATAAGGGTAAGAAGCACTAGAAATCGACACAGAGGAATTTTGGAGAGAAACATTCCAATCGAAAGAGGGCACGACTTCAACGACCACATCATCCAATAGAAAATGTAAAGTATTACCACTAAGTTCGTCGAGAAGTTAAAGTAGACCCGAAAAAACATCGTCGTCGTGAAAAATATTTACAGTTCATCTGTCGGATAGGAATGAAGGAGGTTCTGCAGATAACTAAGGAACAAAAGCATCGGGTCAAGAGCACACTCAAGCAAATCAAAACAAGAGGAGAAAAAAGACAGAAAAACCTAGAAAGCAAAAACTACCTATGTCAGCGGGACAAAAGTCACAACAAACGCGATAGAATAGGAGCTGAGGCCGAAAACAACACCAAGTAATAAAAGGACATTCGATGCAGCAAATGATCTAACCAAGGAATCAACTCCAACAGATCCAGTACCTGTCATAAAAGAAATACCAACAAGGAAAAATAAAAGGCAACTCATAATCACTGAGTCGTCGGAAGCAACAGAATCAGATCAACTAGTCGAGTCAGACAATATCGATATAGACACCTTGAACATAAATCAAAAGAAGTCAGTCTAGGAAATCCAAATCGATTCAGTACAACATCTGTCAACCAAGGAAAAAACTCCACCACACTAGCCAATCGAGTCATTACAACCAGGAGAGTCAACGAGTTAGACACAAAAGCAAGTGACTCACCCGTTCGAAGCATTAGATCAACATGAAGACATCTTGTATATGATAGAAACACAACAAGTGGATGCTCACCAGAGTAATAAGGAATCAGAGCCAAGAAGAGACATCCCAGGCATACAAACAAAAATCTTGGAAAATCTGCAGACTGAGAGACCCTTTCCTAGGGTCATTCCTATTGATTCTGAGTAGATTAATACAAAAGGGCCAACCCAATATATTCAGGACACAGGGGACACATAAGTGAAAAAAAATCAACAAGAGGAGGAAGAGAAAGAACAAACAAGTGAACAAAGCATTATGTCGACACAACAAATGGTGACAAAAGATCGTCAGTCGTCCAAATCTGCAGATAAAAGAAAGAAAAATAATTCGCCCATGATTACTATCAGAACGACTAGAACAATTATTCCATGACGTTCCGTGGTCGAAGCCTCATTCAACCCGACCACTATTTTTGACAAGTACTTATTCGACTTACACAAAGCCATTTCAAAAGAATCAGCAAGGAGATGGAAGAAGGTGCTCAAAGAATGAAGTCAGGTCAAGAAACTAAAACAAGAACAAAATAACATCTTACAAGAATGCGAAGAAGCAATTAGGTTGCATGGGGGAATAGAACAGATACCAGAGGCACAGAACCCCTTAGCATGCTTTAAAGATATAATCGAAAGGATGATCAAAACCAATACAAACTACCAACAACAAGTAGTGCCTCTGCAAAAATAAAAGAAGAAGTTGAACAACAACATGACTTAGCATCCAAAGAAATTCAAAAATCCCATGAGAAAATGGGCAGAGCCTTCGAAAAAAAAACCGAAATAATCTTAAAGGCTTCAAGCAAAACATAGATAAATTGACCAAACAAACTAGCACATTGAATTATCTGGTAAGCAAATGGCTGACCCATTTTGCATATTCATTTAGAAAATGTTGGATACAAAAGACTGCAGTTGAAAGTATAGAAAGAGCAAGAAACTTGGTCATTGATAGAAAAATAAAAGAAGCCCTCACCATACAACTGGAAAAAGAAAAGCAGCAGAGCTACAACTATAACAACAAGAACATGAATGGCAGAAATATGGACACAAAGTGTAGTTGGAAATCGACCAAGCAACCATGAGAGGTCAAGTCGGCAGCACAATGGAAGGTTCAAGACTGAGACAAGTTTTTGCAAAGCGACTATGACACTTCGACAAATCCAGATGAAAAATATCTGGTAGTCAAAGATGGAGGAAGTAGTTTGGAGCAAACATTGGCAAAACTTCACAAAATGGGCAATGCAGGAAGGTAGCTAGAAAGAAGAAACCAAACGCCTGGAAAAAGAAGAAATTAGACATATCCTTGGCGCTCCGCAAATCGCTTACATGGGACGATGGAAGGAAGAAGTAGCAAAATTCATTGTTAGTTGGTATCATCAAGGATACTTATGGCTGGATCAACCAATAGAAATAACCGACAAACTCATCTACTGAATCATGGGAATTCTAACGACAAGGGCCAAGGTACAGAAGTTGGCCAACACCAATGACTGGATGCAAATTTTTATGGGGTCAACAACAACCAAAAATTCTAAGGGTTTGTTGATTAATAAAATTACCGACTTAAAATCCTGCTCGACTGCAATAATAATATCGTTGTGCTTCACACCAGCAGGTCGGGCATCAGATGTAAAAATGACAATGGTCGAAGCAATAGCACAAGTCTACAAGAATGCAGAAAGGTTCAATTGGGCGGATCACCTAGCCAACATGATCAGAATCAACTGCAAGGAAGTTCAATATTCGGACAAGGCCATCAAATTTTCGTCATTACTAATCTAGTTGGCAATGGTAGAATACAATTTATTGGAGAAACAACATTTCCATATAAGAAAGTCTCGACAATGGAGAAGTACATAGTCTTCTCATCTAATCAAATAGACATCATACTCACTCCCACCACAAGAGATATTTCAACTATGGGTCGCAATCTTGAAAGATAGTACACATAGATGGCGAGTTGAACAAGTAGTCCGTTGAGTGTTACTAGCACCCTATCATATCCAAATCGACCTCGACTGCACAAAGTTGTGGCGTAGAGTTGCATCGGCACTAGAGCCAAAATAACTACACTACCAACTAACAGTAGAAGAAATTTCCATAGAGCAAAAAGATAAATCAACCAGGACCTAGAAATTCCCCCTGAAGCACAACAAACAAGGGTACCTACAGTATTACCACTGATCGATGGGGAGCAAGAAGAAGAAAGAGAAGTAACTCTTTATACCATTCCTTTTGTCGAAGATTTACAAGCCTTGACAGTTGTACCTACAAGCCCATCCCCAGGTAAAAGAAAGCAACAGACCAAAAATAATAAGGGGAAGAAGGTTGTTGAGGAAGAAGCACTATAAATATACACAAAGGAATTTTGGAGAGAAACATTCCAATCGAATGAGGGCATCGACTTCAACGACCCCATCATTCAATAGAAAATGTCAAGTATTACCACTAAGATCATCGAGAAGTTAAAGCAGACTCGAAAAAGCATCATCGTCGTGAAAAATATTTACAGTTCCTCTGTCGGACAGGAATGAAGGAGGTTTTGCAGATAGCTAAGGAACAAAAGCATCGGGTCAAGAGCACACTCAAGCAAATCAAAACAAGAGGAGAAAAAAGACAGAAAAAACTAGAAAGCAAAAACTACTTATGTCATCCGGACAAAAGTCACAACAAACGCGACATAATAGGAGCTGAGCCCAAAAACAACACCAAGTAATAAAAGGACATCCGATGCAGCAAATGATCTAACCAAGGAATCAACTCCAGCAGAGCCAGTACCTGTCATAAAAGAAATACCAACAAAGAAAAATAAAAGGCAACTGATAATCACCGAGTCGTTGGAAGCAACAGAATCAGATCAACTAGTCAAGTCAGACGATATCGATATAGACACCTTAAACATAAATCAAAAGAAGTCGGTCTAGGAAATCCAAATCGATTCAATACAACATCCGTCAACCAAGGAAAAAACTCCACCACACTAGCCAGTTGAGTCATTAGAACCAGGAGAGTCAGCGAGTCAGACACAAAAGCAAGTGACTCACCCGTTCGAAGCATTAGATCAACATGAAGACATCTTGCGGATGACAGAAACACAACAAGTGGATGCTCACCAGAGTAATAAGGAATCAGAGCCAGGAAGAGACATCCCAGGCATACAAACAAAAAGCTTGAAAAATCTGCAGACTGAGAGACCCTTCCCTAAGGTCATTCTTATTGATTCTGAGTAGATTAATACAAAAGGGCCATCCCAATATATTCAGGACACAGAGGACACATAAGTGCAAAAAAATCAACAAGAGGAGGAAGAGAAAGAACAAACAAGTGAACAAAGCATTCTGTCGACACAACAAATAGTGACAAAAGATCGTCAGTTGTCCAAATCTNCCGCAAATCGCTTACATGGGACGATGGAAGGAAGAAGTAGCAAAATTCATTGTTAGTTGGTATCATCAAGGATACTTATGGCTGGATCAACCAATAGAAATAACCGACAAACTCATCTACTGAATCATGGGAATTCTAACGACAAGGGCCAAGGTACAGAAGTTGGCCAACACCAATGACTGGATGCAAATTTTTATGGGGTCAACAACAACCAAAAATTCTAAGGGTTTGTTGATTAATAAAATTACCGACTTAAAATCCTGCTCGACTGCAATAATAATATCGTTGTGCTTCACACCAGCAGGTCGGGCATCAGATGTAAAAATGACAATGGTCGAAGCAATAGCACAAGTCTACAAGAATGCAGAAAGGTTCAATTGGGCGGATCACCTAGCCAACATGATCAGAATCAACTGCAAGGAAGTTCAATATTCGGACAAGGCCATCAAATTTTCGTCATTACTAATCTAGTTGGCAATGGTAGAATACAATTTATTGGAGAAACAACATTTCCATATAAGAAAGTCTCGACAATGGAGAAGTACATAGTCTTCTCATCTAATCAAATAGACATCATACTCACTCCCACCACAAGAGATATTTCAACTATGGGTCGCAATCTTGAAAGATAGTACACATAGATGGCGAGTTGAACAAGTAGTCCGTTGAGTGTTACTAGCACCCTATCATATCCAAATCGACCTCGACTGCACAAAGTTGTGGCGTAGAGTTGCATCGGCACTAGAGCCAAAATAACTACACTACCAACTAACAGTAGAAGAAATTTTCATAGAGCAAAAAGACAAATCAACCAGGACCTAGAAATTCCCCCTTAAGCACAACAAACAAGGGTACCTGCAGTATTACCACTGATCGACGGGGAGCAAGAAGAAGAAAGAGAAGTAACTCTTTATACCATTCCTTTTGTCGAAGATTTACAAGCCTTGATAGTTGTACCTACAAGCCCATCCCCATGTAAAAGAAAGCAACATACCAAAAATAATAAGGGGAAGAAGGTTGTTGAGGAAGAAGCACTATAAATCTACACAAAGGAATTTTGGAGAGAAACATTCCAATCAAATGAGGGCATCGACTTCAACGACCCCATCATTCAATAGAAAATTTCAAGTATTACCACTAAGATCATCGAGAAGTTAAAGCAGACTCGAAAAAGCATCGTCGTCGTGAAAAAGATTTACAGTTTCTCTGTCGGACAGGAATGAAGGAGGTTTTGCAGATAGCTAAGGAACAAAAGCATCGGGTCAAGAGCACACTCGAGCAAATCAAAACAAGAGGAGAAAAAAGACAGAAAAACCTAGAAAGCAAAAACTACCTATGTCAGCCGGACAAAAGTCACAACAAACGCGACAGAATAGGAGCCGAGGCCGAAAACAACACCAAGTAATAAAAGGACATCCGATGCAGCAAATGATCTAACCAAGGATTCAACTCCAGCAGATCCAGTACCTGTCATAAAAGAAATACCAACAAAGAAAAATAAAAGGCAACTCATAATCACTGAGTCGTTGGAAGCAACTGAATCAGATCAACTAGTCAAGTCAGACGATATCGATATAGACACCTTAAACATAAATCAAAAGAAGTCGGTCTAGGAAATCCAAATCGATTCAATACAACATCCGTCAACCAAGGAAAAAACTCCACCACACTAGCTAGTTGAGTCATTAGAACCAGGAGAGTCAGCGAGTCAGACACAAAAGCAAGTGACTCACCCGTTCGAAGCATTAGATCAACATGAAGACATCTTGCAGATGACAGAAACACAACAAGTGGATGCTCACCAGAGTAATAAGGAATCAGATCCAGGAAGAGACATCCCAGGCATACAAAGAAAAAGATTGGAAAATCTGCAGACTGAGAGACCCTTCCCTAAGGTCATTCCTATTTATTCTGAGTAGATTAATACAAAAGGGCCATCCCAATATATTCAAGACACAGGGGACACATAAGTGCAAAAAAATCAACAAGAGGAGGAAGAGAAAGAACAAACAAGTGAACAAAGCATTCTGTCGACACAACAAATAGTGACAAAAGATCGTCAGTTGTCCAAATCTGCAGATAAAAGAAAGAAAAATAATTTGCCCATGATTACTATCAGAACGACTAGAACAATTATTCCATCATGTTCCGTGGTCGAAGCCTTATTCAACCCGACCACTATTTTTGACAAGTACTTATTCAACTTACACAAAGCCATTTCGAAAGAATCAGCAAGGAGATGGAAGAAGGTGCTCAAAGAAGGAAGTCAGGTCAAGAAACTAAAACAAGAACAAAATAACATCTTGCAAGAATGCGAAGAAGCAATTAGGTTGCATGGGGGAATAGAACAGATACTAGAGGCACAAAACCCCTTAGCAGGCTTTAAAGAGATAACCGAAAGGATGATCAAAACCAATACAAACTACCAACAACAAGTAGTGCCCCTACAAAAATAAAAGAAGAAGTCGAACAAAAACATGACTTAGCATCCTGTTGGAGCCGCCCCCGTTTTTTCTTCGAAAGCCATAAAACTCTGAATGAAGCTTTTTGTTGCCCGAATAAGTAATCCTTGTCACTTACTAAAGGCCCGTTTTTCACAAGTATGT
>JZKD02S0857386.1:0-14247 GCA_000966675.3 Picea glauca
AGAATGAGGTCAATCCCAGATTTCATGATCTCTTTCTCTTGTTGACTGTTGGTGAAGTGAAGCACAGCCTCCCAAGGCTAACTAGTGACTCTTCTAAGAGGCAAATTCAAATTTGTTGAGGTGGCAGAATATCCTAATTTTCTGTTCAACATAAATTGTCCATATCCTTTGAAACACCTCCTTTCTCAACCATTTTTCAAAACTAACTATTGTTCTGGACTTGATAATTCACCACATGTCTATTCCAAGAGGTTTCATCTCATTATGCTTCAAAAATTCCTGATCTGGGCGAAATTTCAAAAATTCTGGTTAAAACAGGCTTTCGGTGGTTGACTGGAAAGATTCTGTGTGAATTTACCACCGAAAGCGCAGCTTTCGGTGGTTAATGAACAGTCATCCTGTTTGCCTAAACCACCGAAAGTCAGAATTTCCAGCAAAAATTGCCTTTGGTAAAAATCAATTTTCTCAGCCGTGGAATGTCTGTTTTACACGTTCAAATAGTCAATTTTTAACTACAGATCATAAGCTTTCCAATGATGCAATCAGATTTGGATTTGGAACTAGGGAAGCTGGAAAAAAAATTCCTACAAGATTAGGCATCTTTCCTTCAAAAATGCCGGTGCATTTTTGAGAGTTAACATTTGGCTCCAACTGGGATGGATATCTTCCTGTGAGGTTTCCAAGAACCTAGCAGACCTTGTTCCTTTAGTATTGGGCCATGGAGTCATTCAGCCTTTCCAGTGGTTAATGAGCACACACACGGGCTCGCCTAAACCACCGAAAACAGAAACTTACCCAAAAATTGAAAACAGGATGAATCTCGATTACATGCAAAAAGAATATCCCTCTGCTCTGTTATGCACTTTAAATTTATTGGCGACTGATTGATTTATCTTATTCTTTTTCCCTAACATGTGAAGCTACTCAGGATTCACTTCTCATGTTGTTCATTAGATGGTCAATGTGTGCAACCCAGTCTTGCACTCTATTGCAGCAGTTTCCCATAAAATCCTTCAGCTTAGAATAGTAGACATCCTTCAAGTGAAAATCTTCTTCCTGGAAAAGACCAGCAAGAAAAGTTACATATGAAAAAGGAGGATAAAAATGAATGGTAACAGATATTTGTAAAGCCACAGATCAGTAGCCAATGCTAACCCCAGATGCCAGTAAACCACAGCTAAATGTAGATATGGTTTTCAACAAAAACAGTGCATAGATGTAGTTGTCTATATATATTCAGCCCCACCAAAGTTGATGTGCCTTTTGCATCTTTGTGGAATGGTTCAATGTCCGCAAACATTGACATGAGCTACCCTCATCCAATTTGTGAAAGTCTTGGGATCCTTTGGATGTCCTCCTTTGAAGAGCCAAGCATTTCCAGGATCATTTGGAAGACTTTGTTAGCAGAAATTCTCTCGCGCAGAAGGTCTCCATGAAATGCAAGTGAAAGCAAACAGCCACACACCTCAAGTACATGCACTTTTGACTCTGGATGATCTCCCAAAAGTAAAGTTCCCAACTGATANTGACATTATGACCCTTATCTTGACAAGATTGCGCAATGGCTGGAGGATTCATACAACAAGAATATTCAAGGAAATGGTAAGATCATGCTTACTTTGTTTCTAGATGTTGATTATGGGGGTAAGCATGATATGTTTCTGTCAGTTGTTGATATATTACCATTCTTATTAGTAACGCTTCATATTGTTTCCACTGCAGGATTAGATTTATTCTGATGGCTACATGAAACATGACTTCACGTAGTATTCTGGTTTATTTAATAGTTAGGGTAGGTTTAGGAATAGGTTTTCTTGTAGTTTTATTTCTCACTATTTATCTTTGTAATAATGCAGTCATGCACGCAAGTGGGCGCACCACAAGAACCATAATACGACTGTTGTCAGGGAAGTCCTCTTGACCCTTTTTCTCTTTACTTCTAGTTGAACGTTTATTTTCAAAAACGCAGTATCGTCATGAAAATATTAAATGGAAAAGTAAAGAGCTAAATAAATCTGAATCAACCCTGACCTAGGTACCATGAGTAGGACTGCTTTCCCATCATTCAGGATTTTCCTACTTTCTTTCAGTTTCCCAAGGGACTTGTTGCATGAGGTTTTCAGATGCACTTTCTGTGCATATTTGTTTTTTGTTTTTGTTGTTTGGATTTTTTTGCTTTCCAATTTTTTCTTCGTTGGCGTGTTTTGATTTCTCCCTTATGCTTACTAGTTTTTACTATTGAAATACACATACCTGAATTTTTGAACTGTTCAGACAAGGAAAACAAAAAATCCCTTCTCTGAAATAACTGCTGAGAAATTGTGTAAACATCGATTGTATACTTCTGGAATTTACATCTGTGTTGGCAAAGACTGTTGTTTGAAAGAAGTTAGCTGATTTCAATCTCTGAGTAAAGCCTGTCATGATCATATATTATCTTTTTACGCTGTCCCTATTCCTTAAGGGAATGACTCAGAAGATGTCTCCCTGCCTTAGGAAGTTGTTTTTGTAGATAAAACATCTCTGGATCTTAATAAAGGACAGTTCTAAAAAATTCAGCTGAGGTCTGAAAAAAATATGTTAAAATATCATAATTTTCAGTGTCAGCCCGCTCAACTATATATCTTTGAAAAACAAAATAAATAATTAAAAGAGTTGTGGGAAGTGCTTGTAAACCCGTCGGGATGCTGAACAGGTCTGCTGGTAGTGGGTAAATGCATGCATGATACCAAGACAACTTTGCTGGGGTACTGAACAGGCCCGCTGGCAGCGAAGCAATGTCGGGTATATGAAAATTCATAAATATGAAACCTCATGACCTTAAAATGTCCTTTATTCTGATCTGGAACCTCTTGGAAGGATACAGATGTCAGAGTGGGTTAAATGGCAACCCTGTCGAGGCTATGGACGCCTGCTGGCAGAAGTGTCTCTGTCAACAGTATTGGGGATTTTATCTTTAATATCGTGGCTCTCTTGTCTTAAGACTGTTATCAGTTTTCATCCTTTAAACATTGCTGGTATTTGGTTAATGATGATGTTTACACGATTTTCTGGTTGTTATTTTGAGTTAGAATTTTTCTCATTATCATAATCTGAATTTGTTCTTTTGGCAGAGATAACTGCTTCTACCAGTGTGTTTCCATTGTTGGCAGCCAATTCACATTTTTATAATGTCCTTATAAGCTGCCTACACTAGAGTTTCACAAACTTTGATTTTCGTCGCAACCTTCGAATAAAATGACACTATTGTTTCGTGCGTTTGCTCTCTTACCTTGGTTCTCGTTTTCACGACTGCAAGTGTGAAAACTTTGAGTTCGAAGTCATGTTGATGGCATAAAAGTCGTCACTGGATTATTATGGTTACTCTTGTTTATGTGGTCATCTCACTTCTAACTCAATGACAGTCGCACAGTTGGCAAGACACTAAACCTTTACTCACTTTGCATTTTGATTATGCTAATATGACTTCATTTCATGAGTTTATGATGCAATGGTATTCTTGTGGTTGTGATTGAATCCTTGATACATTGGTGGTTTGATGTTCTTTTGTTTTTGATCAAATGCCTTGGTGTAATGGTTTCATGAGAATGCATTCACATTATGATTGGACCTGTGGCACAATGGTCTCATACAATGCATAAATTTTATGATCAAACCTTTGGTGCTATATTCGAAATGTTATTTTTTTTTAAATCATACACATATTATTGCGGACCATTTGTTGGTTATGAGCACTATGGTTTTCAAATGGTTACTTGATGTTTCATTTTGGTCAAAATCTTTTGGTTGTGAAGAATAAGAATGTGAATAATCCATTTGATATTTGGTGTGCAAAAGCTTTGGATTGTGATGTGAACACTTTGAATTACCAAGGCGCCGTCAACATGAATGTTTTGTATGCATAGGCATTAAATGTCTGCCTTGTATCTCGGGCTACCTCTATTTGTTTTGGGGAAATTTGTGAGCATTTGATCTTGCATTTACCCTATAGACCGTGTGTTCTCTGCTGGCTCCTGAAGGGCGAATTGAACCCCCATGGTGTTCAGAGCCGGTTTTAGTTTCATTTTTTTCCAGAGAAGACTGCTTAAGACTGCCCCCGTAATTGCCCCCAGAGTCACGTTTTTGCGTGAGTGATTCTGGGCAAAAGGTTTTGAATTAGATCAAACCGTTGAAAACCCAGAACCATTTTTAGCCCCTTTACCTTCTTCATGGGCGGTTTCCTCAGAAAATGAGTTACTACAGAGATCTAGCTCTTGTTTTACAGGTCAATTTTCAGTGGCTGGAACATGCGTTTTGGGTCTGTGTGCATTTGATGAAATGTCTATGAATTCTCCAGACCTGGGCCACAACTCCTCTCTCACTCGTCCAACCATGCGTCTTTGCCCCCTGTTGAACCCTTGATCAATTCAAAGGCTATTCAACTAGTCTGGAAACAAATTTTTACATCTACAGGGTATGTGATTTTTAAAGAAAAAAACGTGTAAGCAACTACAACCACCATGATTCGATTTGATTGCACAATGGCTGGTATGATTTGTTAAATTTTAGCATGATTCTGTCTTTCTTAAATTAGAATAAGTGATTTTGTTGGCTCAAATCAAATGTATTTCTRTTTTCTTTTTTGTTTKCTCTGAATTAGTTTAATGTAGTTYTGTTTTGGCTGTATTGATTCAAAAACGATTTTGATAGTTTAGAAT
This sequence comes from Picea glauca, assembly GCA_000966675.3. Classification (NCBI taxonomy): domain Eukaryota; kingdom Viridiplantae; phylum Streptophyta; class Pinopsida; order Pinales; family Pinaceae; genus Picea; species Picea glauca. Next base: position 4,698 of record JZKD02S0857386.1, read on the forward strand.
TAGCATAAACGATTTGCTTTGTGTTGAATTAGTAATTAAAGGTTTGTTTCATAGATCGAATATATCTCTGTTTTGTTTGAATATGATTTCATTAGTTTTGTATTGATTCATAAACGATTTGGTTTGTTCTTGAATTAGAAAAAACGATTTTGTTGTTTGGTAAATCGTATCTAGTTCTGTTGTGATAGCATTGATGCAATAAAACTCTATTTGCAGATATTACCAGCTACAAAATCGTTTGACTCTGTTAGTTAGTCATAAAAGTTGGATTTTTTGATGATTTTACAGCTGAACATTATCTAAACTTGTCTATTATTGTCCACCTACAGATACCTGCGAATTTCAATGACCAATGGGCACGCTGTGACTGTTTGAGAGATGTTTTAGTGATACAGTCTTGTTATGGGTTGTTAGCTTTAGTGAGATTTGGGAGATATTTTCCCAGATTTTTGTAAACTGATTTGATAATTCCCACAGGGATGTTTTACCCTGTGGGAAGTCTTTAAATACCTCTTATTTTTTGTAATAATGGGCATCTTCACTTGTGGGAGAACCAGGCTATGGATTTCTAATACAAACTAACACAAAATTTGAAGTTCTGCTACAACTTTCACTTTCATAATATCAATCTTTTGTTTCATGTTTATGTTTATCAATTTGCATTTGATTAGTGACTACTTTTGCTATCATAGTCTTTTGCAGAATGATATGAATTAATTAATGTGATCCATGTTTGATTTCTTTCAACATTTATAAACACAACAATTACTTGGTTCAATTCATGAATGACAGATTTCTCTTCTTCATCAATTGAATTATTTTGTATAAGTCTTTGCATATGGATTTATCTAATTGTAGAGATTTATAAATCATATGATTGTTGTGATTTTTATGTCTTGTTTTTCCTGTAAACACACTTGAAGAAGCACTATAGCTATCGTTTATGAGAATCTCTTGGACAATTTAGTGCGAGTTTTCTCCCTCCGATCTGCTAAAACAATCATCATACACAGGACAAACCTGGAGCGTTTCCAGGTTAGTTTGTTATTTATTTGTTTAGTATATTTATTAGTAGTTTAGTTAGATACGTGTTTAGTTAGATTTATATTTAGAATTAGTATATTAGTTGTTTGTTAGTTTTGTTTTGTTTCTTGTTCATAAAATCATAAAATCAACAAAAATATCTTTTGTTGTCTTAGGGCAGAATATAAATGATTTTTTCAGGTTTTATTTAAATCTGTAATTTGTAGATATTTTATATTTTGTGAATAAGTTATATTTAAGTTAGTAGTTAGATAGTTAATTAGTTAGAGTTAGTATAGTAGTAGTTAGTAGATTGTATATATAGAATAGTTAGATTAGTTTTGTTTGTTTTAATAATTAGTTTTAGTTTAGTTTGTTTAATAATTAGTTTTAGTTTAGTTTTAGTTAGATTAGTTATTGTAGATTAGTTTTCTTTTTTGTTTTCTTAGGACCTTAGATCGGCAAACAGAGCCTCTAAACCCGTTAGGGTGGTTCATCCCAAACGGCTTGGGTTATTAGACTACCTTGGATCGGTTCCACTTTCTCAGTTGACGGACGATCGATTTCGCCCGTCAACGCCTTCCAATGGTCGACCTCTCAGTCCGTAAAACCTATAAATACCACCGTGGTGGTCATACAATAGTTAAGCGGTAGAAGAAGTAGTGTGTTAGAGACAAATACAATTTTCCTCTGTTTTGCCATTTTCATTTGCCAGAATTATATAAGACTGCGTTTTTTAGTTTTAATGGCAAAAATCACTTATTGAGTTCGTGGCATGCATTTGAGAAGTGACCATGACTTTTTGGGGGGCCCACCAGCAGTCTGGTAACTGTTCTATGAGTTTATTTATGAATTCCATACCTTAGATGTCTTTTATTTTATTTCTTGTACATGAATTGCTATTTTGTTTCTTTGTTATATAATTTGCTGTTATAGTTTAACTGTTTAGTTCTCTTTTGCAGGTTAGTATGAAGGCTTTTGTCAATATGCATTGATTTTGTAGTTAATAGGAACGAGTTTTCAAACTTAAACACTAACCCCATGTGTGATTAAATAGTAGATTATATTTTCTTTATGCTTTTAAATTCAAGTTTGAAACAAGGTTTTAGAACAAAATTTTGATTTATGTTTTCTTTAACAAGGCTTCAATGGATGGATAGTATTAGTTCTAGTTTTCATTTGTAGATTGTGTATTCAATTGTTATTTAGATTTTTCTTAACTAGTTGTTAATTAATTTGCTCATTAGTTTACTTGTTATATGTTAGAATCATGTTTAATTTCTGTTTATAAGCATTTTCCTTTTTGCAATTTGAATTGTTGAAATAGGTCTAGCTTAGCTTTACTTCATGCAATTTCTTTCTTATTAGATCTAAGTTGCAATTTCAATTTGTAGTTAATGATTGAATTTAGTTATGAGTTTGCTTATGTAGTATAGAATGCAATTGAATTTTATAATCTCGTTATATTGTTGATGGTTAATGTATGATTACATAATCACATGGATATGCAAGGTAATTGATGTTGTTTCCGTAATGGCTAAGTTCTCACTGGATTGCTTAATTCACACTTTTCACTTTTCTATTGAAATCAATATCGAGTTTATACCTCTTGAATTATCTTTTGTTTTCAAGTACCATCGTGATATTACAAGACATTGGAGACATTCACACAACCATCAACACTATATTTGAGTTTTCATTGGTTAAAAGATAGTTTCTTGCTTTTGTAGATCAGAAGATAGTTTTCTTCCTTTTGTAGGATAGATAGTCTTTTGCTTTGGTAGATTAAAGAGGAGTTTTCTTATCATAGATTAAAGGTTAGTTGTTAGTTCTTCCTTCTTTCAATTAAGTAGATTTCCTTTTGTAGATTAGAAATAGTTGTATTAAGAATAGAGTTCACTTGTCTTTTGGTTTAGTTAGTTGCGTATTGAGTAGTTTTTATTAGTTTACTTGCTGTAGAAGTTATCCTAGGTTAGTTAGTTGTTTACTTGCTTTAATAGGTTAATTGCTTACTTGTCTATTCTTTCTTTGATAATGTAGTTGCTTGTTTATTTACTTGCTTTCACAGGATAGTTGTTTATTGAATTTAGGTAGGCTAGCTAAAGTAGTTTGCTATTGCTATTTGTTTATTGTTATGCTCAAATAGTTTTCTTTTGCTTATTATCATGATTAGTTACTTTTCTTCAATTAGGGTTTTCATTTTCTTTCCTAGAACTATCCATGGATCCTTGGTTCAAAAGTACTTAGCTTACATAGTTTAAAGTTGCTTAGTAAGGTTTGCTCATTAGATAACTTTTCTTGAATAGATTAGCCTTTAGATAGCCACTTCCTTAGTTAGAATATACTACTACCAACCCTTCTACCCTGGCATATATTTTGCTACAACTCTAAGTTTACTTACCCCGGGTTGACAATTTAATTAAGGGTTTTTAGTGTGTTTTTAGTGCATATATAACACCCATCATTTTTGGCGCCATTGCTGGGGAGTTGTCTCAAGGTAGGAAATAGTTAGGAAATAGATCACTTTTAAACCTTAGCATTAGATTGGTGGCAAGGGAACTTTAAGACGGGAGGTAAGAACCTGCGCATATTCTATTGTAGGCTCCCCCAAACCCAATGTTAGTTTTTTTTTTTTTTCTTTCATGAATAGACCTAGAGATCCAAAAGGTAGATACATTAAATCTAAATCAGATCTTTCAACCAAGGTTCCTTCCAATCTTTTTGGGGGAAGGAACATTCCACTCATAAGCTCCACAGAATGATACCGAAAAACAAGAGCTAGCTCAACCCAAAGAGCTAAAGTAGTCTTTGAAGAGACTAACACAGTGAACACTATAGAACAAGAAATTGAAGCATCAATCATATTGGGACAGGAGGCAAGACCACTCAAGCCTTCCGCAGAACCAAACAATACAACCTTTGCTTTTACACCACCGCCAAGAGATCCTAACTTTGAGGACATCATAGACCCTGAACAGGTGAATATTTTGTTTGGTAGTTCAACCAATGTAATTATCTCTCAAACTGACATAAAAACCTTGGCACCAATAGTCTCAACCAGCTCGAGTAGAGTCCCATATATCCAATCTGTAGGAAGACCTTTCCATCAAAGAGAAACCTTGTTCTCTTCAAATACAAAACCACCTAGGTACTCTCTTTTTGGAAATCAAACCAACATGGATGATCAGGAGGATCATAACAATGTAAGACATGGGGAGGAAGAAGAAATTGGAAACCAAACCGAAACTACCTTCGCGTTTCCAATTTTGGACACCACTCCAAATGTTAACATGAATAATATTTCTCTCTCAGCATTGCCTACCTTTTATGGTAAAAACAATGAAGATCCATACACCTTCCTATTTGAACTCGACATCTTGTGTAGGATCTATAACTACGTACAAGATGCCTAGAAACTAAAAATATTTCTTGCCACCCTCAAAGACTCTACACTAAGATGGTTCATGGGGTTGGGAGAATCCAATATTAGATCTTGGGAAGCCATGAAATACATATTTCTTAAGAATTAACAAGACTATTGTAAGACCAAAGAGTCTCATAATGACATCTTTAAAATCCAACAGTTAGAAGACGAGACCCTCGAAGATTATATGGAAAGATTTGGTTATATCTCCCAGAAGTCAAAATACCATGACCTCCAAGAGGATGCAATTAGGGCTCTTTTCCTTAGGGAATTTCAGAAGAATATTTAGAGATGCTTAACTTGATGGCATTAGATGACATCTCCCATAATCCATTTTCCGAAATATGTGAAATGTGTAAAAATTACTTAAGGAGTAGAGCCAAGTTAGGAAAGACTGTTCGAGACCCTTATAATAGAAGCTTAAAACTAGTTAGTTCAGGTGGTATCATGAGAGCAGAGATAGGGAACATTTTAGAGAAATTCAAGACAAACATCTTAAGCACAATATGTTCCCAGTTGGATACCCTCAAAATTAAAAAGAAACAGGAGGAGAAAAATGTCGCAATGAGCATATATTGCCCAAGATGTAGGAGGAAGAATTCCTGAAGGGAATGCCCATTAGATAACATTTCAGTTTGTGGCTTCTGTACAGAAGACCACTCAACTAAAAAATGTCCATCATTTCCCGGTTTATTAGCCATCTATAGGAGTGGAGATCCCGAGGAGTCTTCTTATGCACCTAGGAGGCCATGGTAGCCTAGGAACCAACCCACATACCCAGATCTACAATCTCAAGTTCCACCTTATTACCAACAACAACAGTGGAACTCACCAAGTTGGAAAAATTGGTCTACTCAGTACCAAAATCCTTGGCCTCAAGGATGGAGAGGAGGGAATAACCAAGGAAACCCTCAAGCTCCACCTGTCCCTATGTCCAACCATCCTTATCCTCAGTTGCCATCGAAAATTCTGCAACTTCTACCAATTTTTGTTCCACCACCTCTACCTCCTATTCCACAACAACAACTGCTACAATATCAGAATGCAAGCTCCCCAAGACCAACATTATTATCGACATAGCCAGTGCCCAATCCTAATAACAAGCCCCCTCAACCTCTTCATAATGTTGATATGTAGGCCTTCCCGACATATGCTATTACTCATGTTCCATTATAGGAAATCAAACTAAGATCGAAAAAGTTCTGGATAGATACCTTCAGTAGTCATCCAGGAAGAAGAAGAAGAAGAAACCACCAAACAGCCCACGGTTGACACTAGGTGGGAAGATGTTATTATCCTGAAGAACCAAGAACCTAAGATTCCCCAAAATAATCCTTCACAAAGCATGGAGGCCCCTCCTTATCCAGACAGATTAGTAATAGAGAAACCTACCACTAGACCGGAATTTGACATATTAAATGAATTGAAGAATATTTGTGTCAAGATTCCCCTACTCCTAGCCATTAAAGACATTCCAATATACAATAAGGTAGTCAAATAATTGTGTATTAAGAAGCCAGGTAGGAAGAAGAAAGACCCTCCTATAGTACACTTGATAGGATATCTTTCCAAATACATATCAGATCAGCCAAAGCTAGCAAAATATGGGAACCATGGAAACCCCGTAGTGACCATAACCATTAATGAGGTCTCCATTGGGAATAATCTCATAGACTTAGGTCCATAAATGTTATGACCGCTACTATCTTGGAGAAATTACAGTTACAACCTCTTCTTAGGCCTACCCCAACCGTTTTGGAATTAGCAGATAAGACTAGAGTTATACCTGAAGGAATTTTAGATGATATCATGGTTACTTTAGCCTCATGGGAATACCTAGTAGATTTTCTTGTCATTCACTCAAAGGAACCTACCAAAGGCCATCTCGTAATTTTGGGAAGACCTTGGTTAGCCACAACCAATTCATTTATTGGCTGTAGAGAGGGAGAAATGACCATCACAAATGGGATTTCTATCCAGAAGCTCACCATCTACCCTCCAGTTCAAACTATCATGGAAAATATATGGTGTATTAAGTGTCTATACGAGAATGAGGACTGGGAAGAACCCATATTTTCAAGTGACCATTTATGGGCACTTCAGGAGCACACAACGAAAAATGTGCTAAACTAGTTTATTTCTGCTATCGCATGTGTGGATTTTCCAGTCTTTTCCCCAATTTGAGTACATGTTTGGGGAATAATTTCAGGAACATTTGGACCCATCCATTTTGTCTTTGACATATTTTATCTTTGAGATAGATGATTCTACCATGTCTTATACTATTCCCTACAAGATTAGTCCAGGGAAATTTTTACATATAAACTACGGACTAGATGCAGACCAACAAAAACAGTTAGTAAAAATCCTTAAAGAACAACCAGGAGCATTCGCCTGGGAATACACTGACATGAAGGGTATACACCCTGACACATGCATCCATCACATATATACCCAGGGAGAAGTAACACCTATTAGGCAACCCCAGAGAAGGATGAACCCAACACTCAAAGATATAGTCAAGGAGGAGATCCAAAAGTTGTTAAATGTTGTATTTATTTATCCCATCTCTGACAATAAGTGGGTATCCCCACTTGTATTGGTGTTGGAATAGGGGTATACCCAGTGTTCAACGCTACAACATCACACCAACAAAAACCTAACTACCGGCCCTTTCGACAACACCTGCGAAGAAGATGAAGTCTCACTCGAGGTAGAGGTAGAGGTGGTTGCAGGACTCAGGTGTCTGCAACCTTAGTTGGGACACATATCTGTGATTCTAACACTTAACATAGCACTTAACAATAAACATTCATCAACATCCAGTTCCTAGTAACAACATAGACACACCATGATTACAGAGCATCACAGTATTCAACCAGATTTGATGTATTTAGGCACTTATCATTTAGATCTAGCAGATTCAAGCACTAATCACATTCACATAGGTCATATCCAACATCCATATACATCGTTAGAACAAAGCACAAATAAATCTATCTATTTATATCAAAGCACTTAGAAATTAAAGACATAAACAAATCAACACATCTCACAAAGCATAACAACACAACATGTATGTGGTTCACCCCCACCCTGGGGCTACGTCCACGAAATCGTATTCTTTATTATCTTTAGTCAATCTTATTACAGGTACATAGCATGAAAACCTTACTCTACATAGGATAGGAGATCTGGGCGCACCTCACCAGATCCTCCTTCCTTGAGCTAGGATACAACACTAATCCTTCTGAAGTCACTTGCACTCATCTAGAAGCTTCAAACAGTATGCACAAAGCACTTACAATCCTTTGATCACATAGATAAATCACTAGCACTTATCCCAATATCAAACAAATATACTTATATGCCTATGCCTCTCCTTACATTGCCTAGACATCTATTTATACTTTACAAAATAGGCCTAAACATGGGTAAACCCATGGAACGACATTCTCATACCCGTTACATAATCCCAAATCCCAAAAAGGACCCAAAAAGGGGCCGATATCCCGTGATATCTTCTTCATATTGCACTTCGCCTTCGACAGGCTGTCGAAGTCCCAAAATAGGTCAAACTTGACCAAGGATCTCCCAAAACTTGGTCAAGGGCCAACAGGCCCCCATCACTCACCTGTGATTCATCCCGATTCACTCTGATCTAGGTAGTTCTGCCTTGAAATCCTTGAGCATGGTTTGAGCTGCTTAGACTTGTTGTTGTGCCACAACCTCCTATTCAATGAACTCTTGGATGAATACCTCGTTCACAAGTCCCTCTAGGCGTTGTTCAGCTGCAATGACAACCTGCTCAAGTTCTGCTCCTCAGCCTTCGAGCTCTATGAACAATTGGTAAGCCTTATATTGTACAGGTTGGAGCCTATGAGTTACTTCCATAAATCTGCTCTAGATAGTGTGGATCTGCTGCTGGGGAGTGAATTTCTCTTAGGATCGCTTCATTCTTTCCACAATTGACAGGGGCTTCAACTACGCGTGTATTGTCTCTGCTTGCTGCTTTGCTTCCTGGAGTTGTGACTCCAGGGCTTGCAATTCTGGGTTCTCAATGAGTTTCTCATACATCCGGGCACTGTGATTACTTAGTTTCTTGCATTCCATGGCAAGGGCCTTTATCCTTTCAACTGTGCTTTGGGTGGTTGCTTCTCTTTGATCCCTTACATCCTGTGGAGTCTCAAGCACTGTGCGGAGATATAAGTCTGTTATGCATTGCTGTAGCTATTGGATAAATTCTATGAGATTCTCTACTTGCTTCGTGACTCGGTCCTTTGCCTTTATTTCTAAGATTGTCATAGAGCGAAGCACTCTGCTGACCACTTCTTTCACTTCGAGTTGCTCTGTGAGCAACTGTTCTTTTCCTTGTTGCACCTGTGCTTTTTCTTCATCGAACTTCACTTGGAGAGAAATATTTTCATGTTTTTTAGCTTGACGCTATTCTACAAGTACTCCTTGTACTCACGTCAAAGCTTGGGTGGATTTTTCTGTTTCCTCTTGTGCTGATCGAAGGCAAGCTTCGACTGTATCAGCTAGTCGGTGGAGTTGGGATGGCTCATCTCCCAACTCTGGTTCTCCCGATGGTAGGGGCACAGTGGGGACTTCATGGCTAGACTGAAGGGCCTGATGTACCCCTCGGAGTTCGACTCCAATTCTATCATATATTTCTTCCTTCTTGGTTTCTTGTTTCTTTGCTATTTCCAGTGAAGCGTCATTTAGGGATGCTATGATGAAATCAAAATCATCAGAGGTGAGGACAGTCTGCATCTTGGTCATGGTGGCTTTCAATTTCTTCCGGGAAGAAGGTTTCCGGGGGGAATCCTTCCTCTTCTTCAAGGGGTCAACCTCATCTCTGGGTGGTGTCACTTCACCTGGTTTCTATTCAACTTCTATTTCGTCATCACCCCCTCGGTCAAGTGACAGTGAAGTAGTATTTCCTAAGGTGATTGTTAAGAACCAACACTAGATCTAAAGATATAATAAACACAATTACTGAATACACAATAGATCCACAAAGCAAAATAGAAGAAACCACACAATATTATTATCAAACCCTTGAGGTAGGGAAACACCATACAATGGATCCTATTATGGAAG
>JZKD02S0857408.1:5185-21420 GCA_000966675.3 Picea glauca
CTCGACAATCTTTTCATGTTTAGAGAGTCTGAAAAGAGCTTAAAGGGAACTCCAAGGGGTTCCTTTTTTGTATAACCTTTACGAGTCCGAAAAAGTGATAAAAGTATACTCGGTTACATTATCATTGATTTACAAGCATGAGAAAGAACAAAGACTAAGCTCGGTAACTTATTCTCATGTATTTACGAGCATGAGAAAGAACAAAGACTAAGCTCAGGATTTTTTTCATTTTTACACAAGCTTTAAAACAAAACAAAACTATGCTTGGGATAGATTTTATTTTTACACAAGCTTAAAAACTAAACAAAACTATGCTTGGGCCCGGTTTCATTTTTACACAGGCTTGAACCAGAGGAAACTATGATTGAGGTAGCTAGTTTCATTTTTACACAGGCTTGAACCATAGAAAACTATGCTTGCGACTTCCCAACACATGGTTGGTACTTAGCCCCCAGCTTAAGAAGCTAGCGACTTAGCTTCAACATGAAGTCTAGAAGCTGAGGAAAATGCCCCCCAAGCTTCATTTCATCCAACTGCAAAGGAGAATGAAATGAAGCTTCAAATACTAGACGAAGGACTTGACTCAAATAGAGAGGGGGAAAACTATTTTATTTTTTAACGAGCTTGACACAGAAACAAGAACTATGCTCATAACCTTTGTTTCATTTTTTAACGAGGTTTCCAAAGAGACGAAAAAATTATCCTCGTAAGTGGTTTCATTTTTTAACGATCTTGAAATCAAAAAACCATGCTCAAAGACCTCTGTTTCATTTTTTAACGAGGTTGCCTCAGAGATGCAAAAACTATCCTCGGAAGTGGTTTCATTTTTTAACGAGCTTGAAATCAAAAAACCATGCTCAAAGACCTCTGTTTCATTTTTTAATGAGGTTGCCTCAGAGACACAAAAAATAACATTAGAGTCTCTCTTCCTGATCATGGATTCCAAGAGGACAATACTCCAGAATGACACCATGTCAAGGGACAAAACTCAGTCATGTCTTTCAAGAGGTCTTCACTAGAAGGAAGAAACACACTTTGGAAGGACACCATGTCGAGGGTTGCGACAGGAGTAAAGAGATCAGGCTCTAACAACCCTATCGAAGAGATCGCCATGTCAACTATTGGATCTAAGTCATCATAAATTGAAGCCATGGGCGACAACGCCACATAATTGACTTGTGGCGGGGGCGATATCGTCTGCATATAAGAACCATTTAGGGAGGCAATCCAGTTGGGGTCAATGAATGAAAGTTGATCAACAGTCACAACTCGTCCATCATGAGGGAAATATATCACACGAAAAAGAGTAGACACAATAGCTTTCATGGCATAGACATAATCTTGCCTAAGGAGTAAAGAGAAATCCAAGGGGTCTTGGACTACCATGATGTCAATAAAGATAGTTTTCCCTCCCAAAGTTACAGGAAACTGAGGAAGGGTCCCTAAATCTTGACTAGTTCTTTTGTTAAAAGATAACAAATTTTGTGTAACCGATGCAAGAGGAGGGTAACCCAAAGATTGCTAAGCAATAGAGGAAAAAATACTAACGGAAGAACCTTCATCTATCAGTGTCTGAGGAACATCTTGACCACAAACCTATACTGTAATATGGAAAGGAATGTAAGAGGGAAGACAAGGTCTAGTTAGAACACCCCAATTAAAATGGATGGTGTCATTACTTGGAGGGGGTCCTACAGGAGATTCTGTATCAATACCCCTTGGCATGGGAGATTCTATACCAACGAGAAAAATGTGGGTAGTATTGGGTTTACTCTCTAGCAGGAGAGTAGGATCGATCGATGGAGAGATCAAATCGACCACTTGAGTTTCATTCTCCAAGGGGAGAATGGGGTTGACAGGTGGAAAAAGATCGACCACTTGGGTGACACTCTCTAACGGGAGAGTGGGATTGACTGAGGATGGGATCGGATCGACCGCTTTGTCAACTGGTTCAATTAAGGACGTGACCAGATTGACCACTTGATCAACTGGATTGACCAACAGGGGAACCAAATTGATCATTTCATCAACTATAGGAGGGTCAAGAGTAAGATTACGGTAAGAAGTTGAGGCTGTAAAACAATCATGTCTTCCAATAATTTCGAGGCTTCATCCATATGAGAACAAAGGTGAGTGAGATGACTCCCTTTGGATAACATACATGGGAAATTGACTCTACTTTTCTTCTTCCCAACTGTATCATGAATGGTTTATGGGGGGTCATCAGCATGTTGTTCAGAGGCTAACAACATGGGTTGGCGAGGGTGTGTAGACCATACTTCTATAACCTTGGATAGAACAAGGAAATCCTTAAGAAGATGGCTACCCTTACAAAGCCTGCAAGGGTACTTGGTCTTACGGGTTGTTTGGGTGATCTTGACATCATCAACACTCCCAGCACGATTAACAGTAACTGTTTGTTTTCCAACATGTTTCACAGTGGTTGGAAGCTTTGACCCTTGTTTGTATTTCTTCTTCTTAATCTTCCTTTTCTTCTTCTTCTTATTCACTGAGTTACTAGCTTTATAAATTTCACTCGACGAAGAAGATGAAATAGAAGACAACCTTGCAAGCGAAGAAGGTGAAGAAGAACTTACTAGTGAAGAAGGTGAAGGATCAACATGAGGTTGATGCTCGTGGGGGGAAGTTCTTGTGACTGAAGAACTAACTGCATTCGGGATTACCTGAGTGGAAAACAACCATACCGGTAATCCAATTGTGAGACCTGGAAGGCTCAAAGTAGCAATATGAGGAGGACCAATGTTTCCATAAGAAGGGAAAATAAAAGGTCCCCCTGGAGTAGGGGTTCCTTCATTGGTCATTCCAGGAACTAACGCCATTAAATAAATACCCAATCTAGAGTCCTCTAAGGAAAACAAACATCACACGCTAAAAATCTAGTAAGCAAGCAAGCAAAGAAAACCTTCTCACAATGAACGCACTAGTTTGTGATGAAATCAAACGTCGCAGGAACAATGTAAGAAGGGGATGAGATAGAGAAGGTGGAAAATTTATGTTGACGACCTGCTTAATGGACTTACACCCTGGTGCAACCTCCCACACATAATCGTGGGTATACCCTCCAAGGAGCCCAAGTGAGTTTGGCCAACGTCGATTCTAGGTACCGTGAAGACTTTCCCCTCCACAGTCACCTTGCGTAAAGACCCTAAAGAGATAGGCCACTAAGGTTACCAATCACTATAGTGATGCCCGGGGAAACAGTCGACAATCTGATTCACGTGCAAGGGTAGGGTATCTAGCCCAAAATCAACTTGAAAGGCTTCCACTCATCATTGTGGGTATACCTCTCAAGCGACCCCCATAATATGTGCAACCTCTACACCAAGACCAACAAAGAAGGGTGAGTAACTCTGCCAGTCTCAATGCGACCTCGTGATTGACCCTTGTGTTAAAAGGGCTTCCCATGACAAAATGTAATAAGTGGATTTAAACACTCCCTAACTCAAGATTCTATGTTTGTTTGCAACTTTGGAAAGTTATCTCTCACACCTATTCCAAAGCCCTACAACTAATCTAATGTAGGTTTGATACCAGAAAAGTATAAAAAAATGTCGAATCAAATTTTATAAGCGCTTTATTTTATGGCTATTGTTACTCAAAAGGAAAATGGCATGGACAATATGGTGTTTTGACCAACTTGAAAGTTATGCAAAGAGATGAAGATGCAATCTTTTCATTTCAATGAAAGCTATGCTCCGAGAAGGAGAAAACATTTATCATTCCTAGATGCACAATGTCCCAAAATCTTAAAACTCATCAATATCAATATTCTCAAGAAATGAGACAAAGGTATTGTACACCAATTCAAAATTCATAATTTAAGACCAAAAAATGCCAAGAATCATGCAATTTCTCTACCTCAAATGAAAGGATGCCCCCAATCTAATATAAAGCAAGAAACTAAATCTTTTTGTTTCAACAATTTCACTAAAATCAATAATGAACTTTCTTAAAACAAAGAAACCCAAAATAAAAGTTTTCTTTTAAAGCGAACTATTCAGAAGAAATTTGATCTTTCCCTAAACAATTCTAAAGAAAACACATGCTTTGTAATAGAAAGACACTCAAAGCAAGAGACTAATCCTTCAAAACCCAACAAATCCAATGTGGCTAAAAGTAACTCAAAGAATGTCAAGAAGACTGTAAGCAGATCAATATAGGCTCCAAAAGCTCAATCCAGCTGATCAAAGCAAAACTGGGTCATCAAAAGATCACAAGACCCAATCCAAAAAATTTACAAACAAGTTCACAGCCTAGTAGTGAAGTACAGTGCGAGAATTAGGTATTCTCATGGGCTAGATATTGGTAGGGTGTGAGAAGTTTGCACTGGATCTAACAGCAGGGTGCAAACATCAATGATTCTCGCAGGCCACAGAGAGGTACAGTGCGAGAATGTATGTAATCAAAGAAAATTTTGAAAAAGGGAAGGGAATCTAAGTGAACTTCTAGATCCATAGAGTCTGGATGGATGTCCTACAGACTCAGAAACCAGAAAAAAAGCAATTAAAGTAAGGGAAACTAGACTAACTAGGAAACAATTCGTTCCCAGTGGAGTCACCAATTTTGTTATTGGACAAATCGGTAGGTGCAGACACTAATTGATCTCCCTAGATCCACCTAGATCTAGAAAAAAACACACCAGAACATGACGCTTTCCTTAAGTTTTAAATATTGAATTTACTAACTAAAGAGGGATAGGTGACATACCATTTAAATGCCACTTCCTCTTGCCATCACTATCCTAGCTCCATTCCAGTGCTCATACAATGATGAACCTGCAAAAGAACACAACCAACCAAAATGATAGTAATAGCATAAAATCAATATAAACCTATGTATGTGATCAAGGAATCATACAATAAAACACAACAAGATTTATAGGAAAGAATCGTATTAAATGTGAAAGAGAGATTACAACCATGGCCATGATGTCATAAGGTCCCTTCCAACTGTCCTTCGTTCTCCACACATTTTCACTCCAACAATTATGAGAGCATAGATATGATAATATTCAAAATCTATCTTGACAAAGGTAAAACTCAAAACCACTCTAACCAAGATAATAATTCCAAGCCAAATCCAACTTAGCCAATCCCAAAAGCTCCAAAGCTAACTTTCTCCATGAGAGCTCCGCTCCTTTTATAAGTTGAAGAGAATAAGGTGAGGAGGTTAGGATGATCCCACTAAATCATGAAAGCGAGTAATATCCAAACCATTCGGATGCCACCTCACCATGGAAGTTTCTCCTTCTAGAAGATTCGAGAAAATGCTCATTTTTTCCACATGTAAGCATTCTCGCACCCTACCTATAGAACAACCTGTGAACATATCACAACCCAGCTATAGAGAAACCTGTGAACATCAGGCATTCTCACATTCTTCCTATATAGCAACCTGCGAACCTTTTTTTTTTTATAAGGTTTTTACAAAAGAAAATGCAACTTCTTTTCTCAGGAAAAGTTCTTCTCCCTTCTCTCTTCAGGAACTCAGGCCACTAACCCTTCTAAAGGCAACAGATAGGTTTACATCATTAACGATCATAGGGATGACAAAAATAATGTGTAATAGAGAGCCCCCCAAAGTATGAATTTAGAAAAGAGTGATAGATGAAATACTTTGTTGAGTGTATATAAGGAACACGGAACAGTCGGTCGGAAACCTGCCAACAAACAAGGAAATATAGTACAATAATATATCATCACTGAGGTAGGCATTCCCATACTCAGAATACAAATGACTCAAAGCATAAATGCCAACATGCGAAGATCCATGTCAAGCAAGATAGGTCATGGCCACCAAACATACACTGTGGATCTATGTCGATATGACTGAAATCTGAACATAGCCACCAAATAAACACTGTGGATCTATGTGTTAAAGTTTCAAATTTGAACATAGCCACCAGACATACAATGTGGATCTATGCAACAGTACACTGAATATACTCCAACGCAAGATGGATCTGTCAGAAAATATCAAGGGTCTTCATCTCCACCACTCTATAGTACGAATCTAACCATGTGAATACATGTGCTGAAGTCGAACATGGTAGAAACGACTTGATTATCGGTCATTTGTGTATACCATTAACAAGTGATGGAGTCAATCAACAAATATGTATGCTCGATCAACTTTAGTCTAAGCATGGGAGGATTCTCCTTGTGCAATTGCAATGGGAAGAGCTATGTGAATGGAGGCCAATTGTTGGAACCCTGGAAGCACACTTGAAAAGGGATGTGGCCAATAGAGCTATGGAGGGATTTGTTGTAGCTATGTTGAACATATGGAAGGTTCTCTTCCCATGTGCATGGATGTTTGGAATTGTACATCCTAGGGATATCGACAATCAACCTGTTGACTCCCTCTGGTTTTGCATCATTCTATACATTGATGGCAATCAATTTGGTCAACTTGGTGTCCATCATTGACCATAGGCTGGACCAAAAAGTACTTAGGGGCCTACTCTCTCGCTCTGAAATAATGGTCCATGGGAGCCCAAAATGAACACAAACACGTTAAAAGAAGATCTTAGCAGTGAAATCAACTCTGACGCTCTTCTTGTAGATTTCCAAAACTACCATCCTAGATAATCGATCAAGGACCATGAAGACACGGTCATTCCCATGCTTGGTTGAAGGTATACTAGACATGTAATCGATGGATATGGATTCCCAAGTTGTATTTGGAGTAGGTAGAGGGGTTTATAGCCCATTTTTCCTCATGGAGGGTTTAGAAATGGCACATCCAAGGAATACATACTTTTTCATCAAATTGTAACTTTGTTTATTGTTTGATTGTGGAAAACTCTAAAAGTGTTGTCTAGGGCCTCAAAACGACCCTGAAAACTAGGGAAAAACTGCCAAACTAGAAAACTACCAAAAAGAACCAGTTGGAATAGGTGGGAGGCCACCGACATCCATCTGGATCAATCCTCCCCACTTAGGAAGCAATGGTATCCATTGTGTTTAGTTACCCCATTAGATGAGGAAATTTCTGTTGAATTTGGCCCCTGGTGAGCCACTTGCCTTGGTGCAAGAGTTGCCCTACTTTGACAACTCGATAAAGTTGGATCCTTTCTTGTCGAGTACCCTTGACCAGTGTGTCCAAAATATGATCACGGGATGCCTATTTCATGCAATCAGGGTTGAGATCTGTTGGTGTCAACTATTTTTCTATCTCTGAGGTGTCCAATAATGGTGGGAAATATGGTTGAAGAAGAGCCACGTTGAACACTAGGTGTGGGCCAAGGAAAGGGGGAATGTTGAGCTCAAAAGAATTGTCACCCACAGCCTTGGTGATGGTGTAAGGTCCATAATGGAGTGGGTGAAGCTTCTGATCGTGCCCTGTAAGGAATTCTTTCTGCAAGTGCAACCAAACTTTGTCTCCCACCTGAAATTTATGTGGCAGTCGATGTTGATCATGGAGTTTCTTATACTTGGCATTGGATTTCTGTAAAATATCCTAAAACTATTGGTCGATGTGTTGGATTTTCTCAATGAGTTGGGTGGATTTTTTAGCTTCATGTGGAGTAGGGGATGAGTCAATCGAGGTGGCCGCAAGGGATAGTGCAACATGCATGGGAACCAATGGTTGGAATCCCAACCCCACCTGAAAGGGGATGTGGCCGGTTGAGCTATGTAGGGATCGGTTATAACTATGCTCAACATAGGGAAGACTCTCATCCCATGTGCGAGGGTACTTTGAATTAGACATGCATAGGATATGCACGATCATCCGATTGATGACCTCAGTTTGGCCATTTGTCATGGATGGAAAGCAATGGATTGGGTGAGCTTGGTGTCTAGCAGTGACCAGAGGCTCGAACAGAACATGTTGAGGAACTGACTATCCCGATCTGAGACAATGGTTTGTGGGATTCCAAAATGTACCCATGCTTGTTCAAAAAATATCTTGCCAGTGGCCTCTGTTGTGATGCTCTTCTTATAGGAGGTGAGAATTTCCATCTTGGAAAGGCGATCAACAATCACAAAAACATAATCATTTCCCCTTTTGGTGGATGGAAGGCCTGACATGTAGTCCATTGAGATGGATTCCCATGGCCTGTCAGGGGTAGGAAGAGGGGTGTATAGGCCTTGTTTCTTAATGGTCGGTTTGGCAATAACACAAGCGGTGCAGGACATGATATACTTTATGACATTCTGTCAAATTTTTGGCCAGTAGAAATGTTTAGGCAACACTGCCATTGTCTTTTCAACACCAAAGGGTCCTGCCACCCAACTTTAGTGAGCTTCCCAAATCAACTTCGCTCGCTTGCTTGATGGAACGCAGAGATGGCCTAAATGGCATAACAGCTCGTAGTGAAGATGGAAATCAGTGACAACTAAGTTTGTGCCCAACATTTAGTAGGTGGTGGCAAATTCGGGATCTATCTCATAGAGGTGTGACCATTCGGAGGTCTTGTGTCTGCAAGAATCTACAGAGCGCAAGGTGAAGAGGAGATTGAGGGATCTTGCCCCCTTCTTAGGGATTTTTGGGTTTAGGGTTTATATAACGGGTAGGGGATGTCGGCCCATGGGTTTTACCCATGTTAGGCCCATTTTGTAATGTATAAATAGAAAACTAGGTAAGGTAAGTAGTAGTAGTGTGATGTTGTGCTAAGTGCAATTAATGTAAGTAGTTGGATCTATGTGATCGATGATCTCTGTGCATACTATGTGTTGATAAATTGTAGAGATGAGTGCAAGTGATTGTAAGAAGGCTCTGTGATGTACCAAGCTCGGGGAAGGAGGATCTGGCGAGGTGCATGCACATCTCCTGTCCTATGCAGAGTATGTTCTGAGGCTTTGTTCTTGTAAGAAGATTGAAATAAGACAATAAAGAATAAGAAGATTTGGTGGACATAGCCCCACTCCGGGGTGAACCACGTATATCCTGTGTTGTGGTTTCTTTGTGCATTATGGTTGATATTTTATTGATGTGATGTATGCTTAGTGCTATAATCTGTATGTTAGATGCTTCTAATGTAGTAGCTTAGTGCCTAATAATGTGAATGAATTCTATATATGATCTATTTCTATGTGCTAATTGCTTGGATGTGTTAGATCTTGTCGAATACTATGTTGTTTTGTAATTAGGGTTTCTTCTTGTGATTTGAATAAGGGTTGAATACTAATGAATGTTAATTGCTAAGTGATCTATTAGGTATTGTGATCACAAATATATGTCCCATCTAGGTTGTAGATACTTGAGTCCTACAACCACCCCTGCCTCTACCTTGGGTGAGACTTCATCGGTTTTGTAGGTGTTGCTGAAAGGGCCGATATTTAGGGTTTTTTTGGTGGTTTGTTGAAGCGTTGAACCCTAGGTATGCCCCTGTGCCAACAACTGGTTCTGTTTCTAGGACACGAAACTGTGATTGTTGGGAACTGAGGAAAAGAAAAATCTATGTGTGTAGATATGTTGCTCTAGTGGGCAATATTCTACTTGACTTGCGAAGCTCTGTGCTAAAAAAGGAATCAGATTTGAAGAAAATAGGTAAGATATTAAAGCTTTATGCTCTGATAAAGGTAAGATAAGTGAAAACTTTTGTTTCGACATAATGGATCTAGGTATGATTGATAGGTTTTTTCCTAGTCTGAAAACTAGGGCACATATAGAAGAATGAAGATTTGAAATGAATAGATCTGATAGAAGTAATAAAAGATATGATATTCCTATGCATAGAAAGTATTTTTCGACTAAAAAATGGATGCAAGATCCTAGAAAGGATTTTTGGACTAACAAATGGATGTAGGATCCTAGAAAGAATTTTTTGCAGGTTCAATACTGTGATCCCAGTGCACAGTTCAGGAAAGGTTGGGGATCGTTTGAAAGAATGAGAGGATTAACTCTTTGTTATAGTTGCAGAAGACCGAGACATCTTTCTAAGGATTTCCCTTGTAAAGATCCTAGTTGTATTTTTTGTAAAGCTATGGACCATGAAGTTTTGTATTGCCCTAGAATGATTGCTAAAGTTGAAAACATGAATATGAGACAAGAAAACAATGAAAAAGGCCAAGAGACTAAGGATATGATAGAACCCCAGAAAGAATAAAATATTGCATTATTGTAGAAGAAAGAAACCCTGAATGATCACATAGACATCAACTTATCAGATATCTTAAAAGAGAAGGAGTGCATAGAAACAAGAATAGGAGACTTTCACATAGACTCTGTTCTGGATGAGGAAACATAGGTGAATATTATGACCGAAAGAACTTGGAAAATTTTGGGAAAGCCCACTATGGTTCCTTCATTGGGAGGAATAGGATTGTTTAAAGGGAAGATGATAACCCTATGTGGAAGACTTACCCCGATACCTATGAGTTCTCATGGAATTTTGACTGAGGAATAATTTGAGGTCATTAAGTTTGTTGAGAACAATGCCCCATTTTCTATTTTTCTAGGGAAAAATTGGATTGAGAAAGATCAGATATGAAGGAAACAAGAAGAGGAATATCTAGAACAAAAAAAGAAATAATTAAGAAATTTCATGGCTAGAAGAATAAGGCCCTTACTAGAAGAACTGGAGGAAAAATCGAAGCTATTAAGGACTAGAGACCTGGTTGTCGAAGTTGAAAGAACACATGAAGACTTGAAACACTTTCCCATACAAGAGAATAGAGTACCTACCTTAGAAAGAGAAGAAGTATTACCCTCGAGCTCTATGAAAGACCCTCAGCAGTGCGAAGTTACTATGCCAAGGGGAGATAAGAACAATAATGGAAAGAGGAACCCAATGAATCAAATCAGAGGAAAGAAATCTAGAAAGCTTAGAAAGAAGAAAGAAAGGTTAGAAAAATTGCAAGAAGTTCCAGAGAGGACTTCACAGAAGGAAGGTTTGCAGAACTTGAACTTTGTCAGAATAGAAGAGAAGAGAAAATTGGCACTTCACCACGGAAAAGCAATATGACCATTGGAGGTGTCTTGACCATTAGACTGACGCTCCAGAACGACTAGAAACACAATTATGACCGGAAAGATCGCCATTGGACCGTTGGGACTGCACCCTAACAGATGGAATCGCATTGATGAAGGATTTGTTGTGCATTGGAGGAATCTGTTACAACTTTGTCTATTTATCCCGTCGAATGTCGCACCGAGAACAATTTTGAGAATTGTGAGTATTTGAGCCCGTAGAGAATTCATTGCTATTGCGATGTGCCTATTGAAACCTCGCCACCTGTTCTGTTACATTAAGTATTTGATCACCGACCTAAGATACCTAATATCGAGCTTACATGTCGGGTGCCTTCAGTGTAGTAAACAAATCCATCGAAGAGATCCTCATAGACCTCATGGCTAAGAAGGTCATTTATGTAGGTGCACATGAATCATCAACTAGAGGATTGCAAGAATCCCCGTCGACTACACGTCGATATGGTCCATCTATAAATGCGACAGAAAAATGATCCAGGCATCATGATAACTTGTCAAACGTGAAGCTCATCTCATCTATCCTTCCCGACTACATCCCACCTTTGGCAGGCGATGTGAGTCGTGACAGTGTCCTGAGGGACTTCAAATACACATTGATCATTGTGTACCTCCTAAAGGGGATACATGCAGTTGGTTCACAGTTAGGATAGATTATGACATTGAAGACCAGTGACTTCAACTTGGGATATCGCAAGAACTATGACATGCTCGGACCACACAAATATTTGACAAAGACAACAGGGAAGAAGTTAAAGATAATTCCCCAACTGTGGACCATGGACATCTCGCGGTCCACCATCTTGAATATGATGAAGATACCACACTTTGGAAGGCATCAGGAGGTTAGCGTGTGTGTTAAGATCCTGTTGTCATGCTTCCATGGTAGTTATATGTGGCTATACAGACACATCACCATAGATCCGATGTTGATCCATAGGATCACCGGATTAAGCATTCAAGGACCTGACCCACATGATTTTTACCCAGGGAATGTTGCAGATCGCGCCTTGGCACAGTGAATGAAATATACCTATGATGATGTGGAGAAGGGGAAGAGAGAATACAAGGTAGCCTCCATCCAGAATGGCACAGTGCGCCTAGCCTACCAGTTGATCACTGGTAAGTTAGTCAGGAAGAATAGACCCACGCAGGTCATGTGGTTTGTCTTCGACCTCATAGGAAAATGCATTGAAGGACTACAAATGAACTGGGTGAGATACTCGTCAACCAATTAGAGATAGACTGTCACAAAGCTTAGAATCAGGGCTATGAGTTCCATTTTAGCTGGCTTTTGATCCTCATCGCCTTCATTTCTTAGGAGATGTCAAAAGTAGCAACCTTCCCTAAGATTGAGTCATCCAAACCACTAGCTACGAAGTTCACTACACTCTGGTATTTGAGCGACATGGTGAAACAATGGAAATCAAACATGGTGTTCCACACCTATTACCTGCAGCTGAAGAGGGCTATTGATTCCTTCCCTTGCATGAAGCCCAATACCTTTCACAGGTTCAATCCCCTTGCGAAGCTCCATGTAGATAGAAATTTTATTTATATCACTGCGCGCAGAGATGAACATAAAGAAGACCTCCAATCCTACTATAAGCTCACAGAGGAGGACATGGAAGAAATAACTAAGGAATGGCCTGAAAATTTCCTTATACCAGTCGACCAGGAAGAACTGTCCGACCCCGACCTCATCAGAAGTCTTGTAGTCACTCGCAAAGAGTATGATGCACCCAACAATAGCAGAAGGAAAAAGAAGGAAGAGGTACAGGAGCAGAGAATTGCATCAGAAGAGACTTCTTTAGATTAAATTGGAGGGGGAGGAGGTGACGAAGTAGACAAAGAAGAGAATGAAGGGAAAGAAGACAAACTAGAAAAGGGAGAAGTGACACCACCTAAGAATCCCCTTGATGAGGCTGGGACATCCAATAAAAGAAATGTTTCCCACATGAAACCTTCATCATGGAAGAAGTCAAAAGATATTAAGCCTAAGTTGTATACTGTTCTCATGGTAGATGACATCGACCTCATCATTGTCGTTGTATCAAATACCTCAGAATATATTTTACAGTGCAACAAAGAAAAACAGGATACCATGTATGGTAGGATCGAAGTAGAACTGAAAGGGGTACAACAAGCCCTCTACTCCATCCATGCAACATCTACTGTGCCACCATATCTGAATAAATTGAACTAGGAGATGAGCTTGCCTAGCTACGCAGAATAGGATATCCAACAGAGGATCTCCCTTCGTCATGTCTAGGAAGAAAAAAAGCATGCCACAGAGGCATTCAAATAAGAAAACGATGAATCCCTAGAACAACGTCAGGTTGCGCAACAAGAAAAAGATGACCTCCAAGTGAAGTTTGCAGAGGATAGAGTGCAGATACAGAAGGAGAAAGAATAGTTTCTCATGGAGTAGAGTGGAGTTAAAGAAGCAGTCACTAGAGAAATTCTCTCTGTGATGGGATTAGAACATATGGAAGAAGACCCAATGGAGATTCAAGTGGCGAAGCTTGTTGAAGCCATTTAGTAGATCCAATAAAGAGTATCATAACTAAAATTACAAGCAATGCCAAGCACTCTGCAGGAAGTACGATACCAAAGAGAAGAAACTGCCTGGACCATAGTCTATATAATCAAGGCATTGGACTTTTAATGAAAACAACTCAACACTCGAAGTGCACAGAACTACGAGCGCCTTGCAAAGGACCCTTAACTAAGGACACTAGAGTCACAGCTCTAGGAGGCAAAGCAGAAATTTGCATTAGTGCAAGAACAGTTGAAGCCACTATCAGTGGTCGAGAGGATGAGAAGGGCCCAAGAACAATGCACGGTTCAACAACAGGTTCATTCCATACAAAGTAAAGTCATGGAAGTGACCCAGAGGCTCCAGCCAGTGTAGGATGAAGCTTGCACACTTTTTGAGGAGATTGAAGGAAGAGGTGTAGAATTGGAACAGGTGGTCACTACAGTAGAACAACACTTGGAAGGACCTGTGATGGATAAGGTTATTTAAGAGTTCATCGAGCAGGAGGCTTTGGATAAGAAGTAGGTCGAGGGAGATCAAGCTAAGATCAAGGCCTTTGAGGTAGAGCTACCTAGATCAGAGTGACTCGGGATGAGTCACAGGTGAGTGTTGGGGGCCTGTTAGCCCTTGACCAAGTTTTGGAGAACCTTGGTCATGTTTGACCACTTTTCGGACTTCGATAGGCTGGTCGAAGATAGAGCACAAGGCAAAGCGAAGATCGTAGGATCTCACCCCCTTTTTAGGGATTTTTGGGTTTAGGGTTTATGTAACAGGTATGGGATGTCGGCTCATGGGTTTTACCCATGTTAGGCACATTTTGTAAGGTATAAATAGAAAACTAGGCAAAGTAAGTAGTAGTAGTGTGATTTTGTGCTAAGTGCAATTAATTTATGTAGTTGGATCTATGTGATCGAGGAGCTATGTGCATACTGTGTGTTGAGAACTTGCAGAGTTGAGTGCAAGTGATTGTAAGAAGTCTCTGTGCTATACCAAGCTCGAGGAAGGAGGATCTAGCGAGGTACATGCATATCTCTTTCCCTATGCAGAGTAGGTTCTAAGGCTTTGTGCTTGTAAGAATATTGAAAGAAGACAATAAAGAAGAAGAAGAGTTGGTGGACGTAGCCCCACACTGGGGTGAACCACATATATCCTATGTTGTAGTTTCTTTGTGCATTATGGTTGATATGTTATTGATGTGATGTATGCTTAGTGTTGTAATCAGTATGTTATATGCTTATGATGTAGTAGATTAGTACCTAGTAATGTGAATTAATGCTAGATGTGATCTATTTCTATGTATTAAGTTCTTGGATGTGTTAGATCTTGTCGAATACTGCGTTGTTCTGTAATTAGGGCTTCTTCCTACAATGTCAATAAGGGTTGAATACTAATGAATGTTAACTGCTAAGTGCTCTGTTAAGTGTGATCACATATCTATGTCCCATATAGGTTGTAAACACTTGAGTCCTACAACCACCCCTACCTCTACCTCAGGTGAGAATTCATTTGATTTGCAGGTGTTGTTGAAAGGGACGATAGTTAGGGTTTTTTTGGTGTGTTGTTGAAGCATTGAAACCTAGGTCTGCACCTGTGCCAATAAGGAGGAAATAATAAATAGATTCGGTGTTGGAGGCAGGCCAAAGGACAAACTGGAAAAGAAAGTCATTTTTGGGGAAAGAAAGCATGCACGAGGAAAGCAACAGTTGGAAGGAAGAACAACACTTGCGCATGCAGAAGAATACCTAACGACAGTAGGGTTAGGGTTTTGGAAATGCATTGTAATGGATGAAGATCCAGAAATGTATAAATATAGATACTGAGGTATTGTAGAGGATTGAGATTTATTTGTTGTTGTTGTGAGTTCTGATTATTGTCACTATTGTAGTTACACATGAGTTGATGCAATATGTAATAGTTTTGCTGTAAGACCTATTTTGTATAAGTTGTTGATCTAGAGAGGACGAGGGAGTGAATATCTTGAGGGTTAGATCATAGGCTAGGGATCCTGGTGCGTTCTAGTCTGCCTCATATAGATCTTACCTGACTGAAAAGAGTTGTAAGAACGCGGCGTTGTAGACGCGGAAATACTATAATAAAACCGGTAAGAGCCAAATATTTGTGGACATAGCCTAGGAGGGGATGAACAATAGTAACATTTGTGTTATGTGATGAATTCTTGCATATATTTAGTGTCCAAAGCAATTATTATTATGTTGAATGCATGAGTTATTATATTGCATGTTTAAGTGATGTTGCGATATTGTGGGAATAAGTTGTTGGACTTATTGCATATGTTCGACAACATAGGTATTCCAATAGAGGATGAACACCTTCAGTAACCACTCGCATAACCAAATCAAAGATCAACACACCGATGTTTTCACATGGTAAAACCCCTACGGGGAAACATCCACGGCCCCAGCCAATGCGGCCAATTGGAGCAGTTTATTAATGCAAAGAAAAAGATTACAGAGAGATTTTACAAGAGAGTTTCTCACAATCTATCATCGGAAAATGACCTTCCATGCTCTTTAAATAGAGATCATGGACCAATCGGGTGTTAAGCCATAGATCAATGGTTGTTAAGATCGAGGAGAGCATGAACCGTTGGATCACTCTATGTCAGGAACATATCGTGATCGTCGAATTTCCTAACTACAAATGCATACTAATGCATAGGAAAGAAACACACTAAGAAACACACTTTTACCTAACGACATATTAGACCAAGTAGATCTTA
>JZKD02S0857408.1:35090-54291 GCA_000966675.3 Picea glauca
AAAGAAACAAAAAAGAAAGCACCAAAAGGGGAATAGTGCGTCGGAAGAAGGAAAGGCACGCACACTTAGGAACAAAAATTCGACGAGGAGAAGAACAACGGTCACATACAAAGAGAAACAAGTGGGAAATGGAAAGTCGGCGAAAGAAGGATGACATGACAGCCCTAAGTGGAATTAAAGGACATCAAAGACCGATGGGACGCCACATTAAACACACTAAATGGAGACGACAAAGAAGAGTAATGGTAAGTATGAAATCGCTAAAGATGCATTGAAACTATAGTTAAGGTGCATTAAACCCATAATGAAGGAAGCATCAACGCAGAGCTTCATGGGAGACCCATACAACACACAGACGCAGGAGAAAACAATCTATTTGCAAAAAAGAACAGACAGAGAGAAATAGAGGTCGAAAAGCACAAAGTTAGTTCACATAGGTCACAGAGACCATTCGAACCCTGCAAAATTTTGACATTCACCACCATGGCACCGCCCAAGAAATCAAAAGTGAGTGAGACCACCAGGAAAACTAGAGTTTCATACTAGGTCACGAGGACAGGCAAAATAAGGTGAACAACAACCACCGTAGATCATCAATATCGATGAAATACCATCCCCATACACAACACTAGTGAAATCTACACCCATACTAGAAGAAATCCAACAACCAACACCCGAGGGAAAGAGCACAGACACACTGACATAAATACAGGAACCGCAGAACTAGGAAGCAGAAACCATGAAGGAGGTGCAACCAAAGAGCACCGAATGAAGCCGAATCTAGAAACAACAATCGAACCGGCCAAATCTCAAATGACCATATCAAACCACCCACCAAAAGGAACGATAGTGTTATAATATAAGTGGATGTGCTAGTTTTACCATTGAAAATACCCTTGTCACCCAACCATAGGCTGAAACCACCCTCCAAGCACCTTAACCTTGACACAGAATCACTCTGGAAGAAAACCCTAGGCTGGATAGAAAAACAAAGGGTAGCACACATTTTCCCAAGGATAGTACATCAACAAGAGCTAATCAGGTAGTCCAAAATCTAGCCAAGAGATAGTCCAAGCGTAACTGCTAGCTGCAACAACTGGAACAATAGTTGTTCTCCAAACCTATGCAGAAATTGGGCAACTGCAGTGTGCACAAGTGTTGCTCTGCAATTCTGAGACTACCCTATCATAATGAGAACTAGCCTCCTATATTTATACTAATTCTAGCTAACTACCTGGGCTGACTTCTCATTTTGGGTATCTATCTGTTCAATATATATTATTATTTCTAGCCGACTTCTTCTCTTGGAGGCTAATAACCTAATATAAATTATCTTCTTGAGCCAACAAGTCTTCTATGGTTATTATCCAAATCATTAGGGTTTCTTCTTGCTTCTCGGAGTATTTTATCATTTTCAGGTTTACACATGGAGGTAAATACCTCTTCGCAACTACCATAATATCAACACTCCCTCCTAGCTAGGGAGGTATTACAGGTAATGGTCTTGAGCACAAAAACATACCATTCACTTGGTAGCATCAACATCATGACTAGATCATGATCACCATCATCATCATTAGTGTCATCAGCTGCATCATCTCTCGAAACCATACTCTATCTGAGTAATTAGACATGATTTTCACTCCATAGAGTGATACAAGAGCCATTCTTCTAATCTAGAAGAGTAAATGCTATGAACCATTTTCTGTTTGGGAAATATCTATCCTTTGATTATCCATCTAACTGATAATCATTTCCAATACTGTTGATAGTCTTCAAGGCAATCGAAATAGAATAAAACACAACTGTGTCTATCCATAGTAGTACATAACTACAATCCAATCGTACACTACCATACCAAGTAACACACAAGTACTTGATCAACAATGTATAGTCACGAACAATTGAACACATCCACCATAGTAGTATACATCTATTGTCATATAGTCTTCATGACAATCATCTGATGTCAACCTACACAGAAACAATGTTATGATATAAACTAAATCATCTGGGACAATCTTTCACTCATATCTATGAGATTTGAAAGAATATCTGCCCTCAGAGTAGAAAAATGAGATATCTGGACTATTCTTCTCAAGCAAGGAAGAATAACTTTCCTATCTTCTAAACCTGGACCATTCCCCACCTTGGTCCATTCTTCCTATGCTAATCAAAGTGCAGCCTGGAGAGAATGTATAAACCCTAAGGAATGTCTGTCCTTGATTGTTGAGCCTGGACCATTCCCCACCCTGGGCCATTCCTCCTACACTAATCGAAGTGCACCCTGGAGAGAATGTATAAACCCTAAGGAATGACTATTTGGACCATTTCCCCTATTAACCACAAGAGGAAAAGACTGTCCTGTATCAACCTCCAAAACAGACCATTCCTCATGTTAACCACAATGAGAAATCGTTGTTCGACGACGCAAGCTAGTCTTCTTGAGTAACCCTCAAGAAGAGAGACTACCCTAGACCACTCCCCATGTTAACCACAATGGGATGTTGTTGTCTATGATACATCATCAATATGGACAATTTCCCATGTTAACCACAATGGGAAATTGCTGTCCGTCAGAAATCTCAATCCACTTTCCAAACTGGAAAGGAAACTTCTCATCATGGACCATTTTTCTAACTGAAAAATGATTTTCCATAAATTAATACATATCAGTGCTCCCTCCCAACCTAGGATTCATCTCTTCCTTTTTCAATAAGGAAGTCGTCTCCATGAGCTCTAGCTTGAGTACGCAAACTATTTCATCTTGGATGGAAGCTTTACCAAAATGTTTGCTTATCTTCTCATCTGTGGAGATATGTATTGGAGAACCACTTTCTCCTTTCTGGACTTCATCATGGATAATGTAACTCTTGATTTCAAATGTACTTCGGTCTAGAACAGTGTTTTTTTTTTTTTTTCTGAAGGCTTCATGTAGCTCTGATCAATAGAGTATATCATTGTTGGAAAACGGGAACATATCCATTTGGCACTTCTTCTGTCATCATGAGATCTGATCTACTGAGTAATCATCTTGATACAATATCTCTGTTATAGAAAACCTTCACCACGCTTCTGTTGTGCACTGGAGGTTCTCCACCGAGCTATATTTTTCCATATTCATATAAGGATCTCTCTCTGGTATGCCTCAAATTATTGAGGTTGTTCTTCATATGCTCTTTGTTCAATTAGTCTTTTCATTTATCTGATGTAGAACTCCAACACATGGATGTTGTGGATGATATAATGACTCATGTAGAGGTATGTCTGGTTTACTGGAACAAGTAATCGTCATAGTCTTCTCCCTCCATCTGGGAGAACCTCTAGTTCTGGATCTTGCAATTCTTTCATATATACAATGTTATTCATCACAACTTTTAGTTCCTCTTCTTGATTTCTTTTAGTGAGTTCATATCAGGCTTGTAATCTTTTGATTCTCAATACAATGACTGGTTCTTCTGGCTTCTCTTTCATTCTTGGAATCTTCATGTTCTTCCTCATGTTTTTCTTTAGCTCTTGGGTCCATGGAGTTTCTTATAGATTCCATGCCCTAAAGATTCCACTTCTTCCTTTCATCATAGGATCATGGATGTGGATGGACAACCAGGAATACTTTAAGGCTTCTCTTCGAAGAAGACTTCTTCTGAGGTTGAATTGAACACATACTGTCCTTCATGGTTGCTACCATGGATATATATATCATCATCTTCAATGGATCATAGGATTAGCTCCCTCTTAATCCTTGCTTCATGTATAAGTGCATATAAGCAGTTCCCTCTGTCTAACAAAGTCCATGCTTTCATCTTTATTGTCTTCTGCATAAGTCTTTCTCCAATTTCCTCTTGATTGTTGACTTCTTTCTACCTTTGCTTCTTCTAAGTCTCTTCATGATTGATTCTGATTTCGGCTCATCTTACAACAGTTTCCACATGATTTGCTTGATGTATTTCATTATTTCATGTATTATCCAATGATATCAATCCTTATCTTGTTGTTCTTCCATCGATATAGTTCTTCTTGGAACACATTATCTTCCAAGAGATAGATATACAAGATATGTACAAGGAATAAGAAGAGTATTGTTACCTTCAGAAGAAGAAGTCTCTTTCATCCTGCTTAGTCTTCTTTGTAGGTTCCTTTTCTTTGGGAACTGATGCTTCATGTTTCTTCTTTCTTTTCTTTAGCTCGAGATAATGATTCTTGTAGTGGCCATACTTTTGACAGTTGAAGCAGTGTACTTCTGAAATGTCTTTCTCTTGATTTGGCTTCCTCCTTGAACCAAACTTCCTTTTGTTCCTAAAATTCTTGAATCTTGTTGTGAAGTATTGATCATCGTACTTATTTTGGGGTTTCTCTTTTGCACTGATCCTTGATTCTTCTTGAGCACAACAATTCCAAGGTTCTTCAAATGTTGGATACTCCTTCCTTGTGTTCATGCTTGCGGCAAATGAATCCCACATCTTGGGAAGACCATTGAGTACTATGTTTACCAATTCCTTCTCTAAGATGATCTCTTCAATAGCTTGTAATTGATCTCTTAACAAAGATATTCTCACAAAATATGATGTTATGTTGTCCTCATCATTCATCTTCATGTCATGGAGCTCATTCTTTAGACTCATAACTTGTCCAATGTTTTTGACCAAGAAGAGATTTGTTAGGGCATCGTACATATTCTTCAATGAGTCAAGATGGGAGATGTAGGGTATCAAGTGGTATTTTATAGATTCCACTATTATACTCATGACATTGATTTCACTGTCTTTGAACTTCTCCATAGCTGCAACATTCTATGGTTCCTTCTCTTTTCCTTCCTCAAACCCTGGTTTCACAATCTTTCCTTTCATGATACCCAACACTTTATTCTTGGTAAGGATGAGGTCAATCCTTGTCTTCCATGCTCTAAAGTTATAATCTCCATCTAACTTTTTCTCTGACTTCATAGAGTAATTCATGGCTACTTTGACTTGGTCAACCGTAGATTTGACCAAAAACTCAAACTTCACGTCTTGGCTTGCTGAGAGTATTAGGAGATGCGCTAGGCTAGGGCGCATGGATATATCCAGAGATTAGGTCAGTCCCTTCACTTAATGTGCCTCAACGAGATGATTAGGGTTTTTGCAACGGCACCTGCTAGTAACCCTAGCGGCACTGCTATGGTGACTGCTCCTACTAGAAACCCTAGCAACAATTCTTCAGTGAGCTCAATATCCTTACAGATATGTTTCCTTTTAGTGGTTAGATTGAATGAAGGAGGTGTGGTCCCATAACCTATTAGAATATAAGTGGATGTGCTCGTTTTACCATTGACAATACCCTTGTCACCCAACCATAGGATGAGGCCACCCTCCAAGCACCTTAACCTTGACAGAAAATCACTCTGGAAGAAAACCCTAGGCTAGATAGCCAAACAAAGGGTAGCTCACCTTTCCCCAAGGATAGTGCATCAATAAGAGTTGATCAAATAGTCCAAACCCTAGCCAAAAGATAGTCAAAGCATAACTGCTAGCTATAGTAGCTGCAACGACAGTTTTTCTCCAAACATGTGCAGAAACTGGGCAACTGTAGTGGACGCAAGTGCTGCTCTGCAATTCTGAGACTACCCTATCAGAATGAGAACTGGCCTCCTGTATTTATACTAATTCTGGATAACTACCTGGGCCGACTTCTCATTCTGGATATCTGTCTGTTTAGTATATATTATTATTTCTGTCTGACTTCTTCTCTTGGAGGCTAATAACCTAATATAAATTATCTCCTTCAACCGAAAAGTCTTCTAGGGTTATTAGCCAACTCATTAGGGTTTCTTCTTGCTTCCCAGAGTATTCTATCCTTGTTAGGTTTACACGTGGATGTAAATACCTCTCCACACCTACCATAATATCAATATATAGAATATGTCACGGGTTGATGACAGGAGGAGGGAGTCCTATTTTGATAACTAGTTGTAATACTTTTGTCATACGACCTAATTTTGTAAGCTATTGAGATGTAGAAGGGGCAGAAAGGTAGATCTTGAGGGTTAGATCATAGGCTGAGGAGCCTGATCTGATCTTGTCCACCTCATAATACATCTTGACCCGATTGAGGATGATTTGTAAAGTGCACGATGTTGTAGTTTTGGAACTAGAATAATAGAAGAGCTTGAGAACCAAATCTTTGTGGACGTAGCCCGAGAGGGGGTGAACCATGGTAAAATTTGTGTTATGTGATTGAATGCTTGTGTCTCTTTTACTATTTGTAAGTAGATGTTAGCATGATGAATGAATGAGTTAATTACATTGCATGCATATTTGGGAATGACAGTATAATTCTTGGATATGTTAGATAGAACCCTCAACTCACACTTCTAATATCTCCATTCAATCCTGGACTGCAAACACCTGAGTATTGTAGTCACCCATTAAGACTATCTCGGGTGAGACTACACAGTGCACTCTATGTGCTATGTTTCCTTCTGGTTTACCAGGAGGGCCAATAGTTTTAGAGGATTTGTTGGAACCCCAGTGGACTTGAACCTAAGTCAATAATGTTAAAGGTATAACGGAGATAATTAAAACCAACAAATGGTTTCGTTGCTGGTTGGAATAGTATAGGATTGAGTAGATGGGATCTATTGAAAATCTGTTAAAAGAAATGTAAGATCTATGGAAGGTGGCTCCAAGGAATACCGAATCAGACGACAAGATGGTGAGAAGAATGTACCGCTAGAAGGGGATGTTGAGACCATGGAATCCCACAAAAGAAGAGATAAAAGTTGGTTGAAGACAAAGGAGCTCGAGTTTGTATATAAATATAACAGAAACCCTAGAGTAGCACCACGCAAATATCTTGAGAAGTATGTGTTTATTGATCAAAATGAAGTATTTTTTTGTGATTTTCCACACTTATTGCAGTAGTGGATATTGAGTCTAAAGGATAACCATGCAACAAATTAGATGCGAAATTTAGAGTGGACCTCAGTTCAGATAGCCCAATAACAGAAGATGAATAAAAAATTCACTTGCGCATTAGATTTTTATCTCAACAGTAATGTAACAGGATTTAAAATAGAATTTGCAGTAGATACCGCGAAGTCATACATCGCAACAGAGAAAGAGTTTCTATGAGGACCTCGAGGAAGGTATATTAGATCCCAATATACTTCTATTAAGATATTACTCTATAAAAAAGGTGTAATGAAAATGGAGTCAGATAGCTAAACTTCCCTGCATTCATGGGGGAAGGGGACAAACACTGAGAGAAAGAGAAGAAATGGAAGGAGAAATGGATAAAGGAAAGAAGGAGGAAGCCTTGGACCCAATCATGATGGACGACGACCAGATCAAGCGGATCATGGAGACAACTGGAAAGACATGAAGTGGAGTACACTACCAATACAAGGTGAACACAAAGAAGAGAGTCGTAGCCACGAGGGAAGGCTTGGAAAGTGATGAAGAGGAGGTAGAGGATCTCAGAGATGTGGAGAAGATTGAGGAAATTTTGTGCACAACATACAAGAGGAATACGAGAGCTCCAAGAGTGGGAATAGAAGGCAACAATCCTATCCATATTAATGTCAATGTGGAATCCATAAACCCATGTACGACTAACACACCAAAAAGAACATCAGCATTTAGACAACCGAATTTAGGGAGAAGGAAGACAATAGGAAGTGCATCTACACAAAGTACAACAATTGGGGGAGCCAGTTCAAGAAGCATTAGTCAAGTATCTACACCATGTGAAGGTAGTATTTCAACATTCAGGATGGCAGGACATGATCCCACCATCAGGTTACCAGAATTCAAAGGAGAAGCGTCGGAGGACCCAAAGAAGCACTTGTTTATCTATGAGAAGATATGGGAAGAAAAAAATATCACAAATGAAGACACTAAACTTGCATAGATAGCGATCACACTAAGGGATCACGCACTAGCTTGGCATATGATTTTAGTGACAAACAATCCACCAGGGACAACCAAAACAATTGTGAATATTAAGAAGTTATTGATAAATGAGTTTCAGAAGCCAATTTCAAAGGACTAGTACATGAACAAGATGATAGAAATTAGACAGAAAACAGGAGAATCCATATGGGAGTTGACCAGATATTCAAGTGACTGAAAGGAACGTTGAAATATCTCATGACAGATATGCAACACATGCACATGTTTGTCAATTCACTACTACCACACTTGAAATATCCACTGCAACAACAAAATTTTTAGACATAGGCGGAGGCTCTGTAGGCAACCCTGCAACTAGAAGAAAACTAATATCAAAAGACAAATCCAACCATCGAAGAGATAAAGGAGGAGTTGAAGAACTTAACTTTCCAGCTAAACTAGAACAAAAGTAAGGACAAATGAGAAGTCATTTGGTGTACCATATGCAGGATCTAAGGACACCACAAGAACAAATGTCGAACATTGACACAGTATATGGTAGCAAGAATTCCAAATCTGTTACCCTCAGGACGAATATGGTGTGAAATATGTAAGAAACAGGGTCACGACCCAAATCACTGCCCAATGATGCAGAAGTACCAGAAAATCCCAAACAGTTCATATTCTAACTTTTGCAGGTTAGTAGGCCATGATGACAAAGATTGTAGAAATATGGACTTGATGAGAGAGAGTACATTAGATGCATATAGGGTGTAGGAATAAATGATGATCGGTCAAGATGAACCTCATTTTAACCAGCTACCAGCCCCATACAACACTGCACAACAGCAGTATAATATTGTTCTGCAACCATATAATACCTCGCAGCCTCAGTAATATACCACACATTAGATTCAAGTGCCTCAGTATAACAGGCTGTGAGGGGATCGAGCTGGCTACAGAAGTAGAGGAAGAGTAAGAGGAGGCTTTGGAAGAGGTAGAGGACCAGTGGTATGTCACAACTGTATGTACTGTCATGCATTGGATGATGACACAAAATAATGTCCTACGTTATTAGGGAAGATACAAGAAAAAATGAATCATAACAATCAGAATGTTCAATGGATTTCAAAAGAAATGAGGGATGAACGACGAAACATCAACATAGTTACGTGTGGAGGAACTAAAATAGGAAACAACATAGTATGACAAGAACCAGTACAACATCAATTTGTAAAGAAGAATCATGAACCAAGGAAGCATTTCGACGTGTATAATGAGAAGGAAACATTTAAGCAATACAAACAAGAATTTATCAAGCCAAACACTATGTCGACTTCAACCGCACATCATAGCAAGGAAGTAACAAAATATGAGATGCCTCCATTGTTGGATCATACCAAAGAAATGAAGTTGCTCAGAAAAGTAAGTACAATCAAAGAATTTTTACAATCCTGTGTAAAAATATTAAACGATCCATCCTCTATCAAAATATCACAAAATATGTTAGAGAGATGCAACATAGAGACAGAAGGAAAACTAGAACAAAAAACAATCAATCACCTACATACGAGGAGAAGAACAAGTAGGGAGTTTAGGTTGAAATCCAACATCAGAGATTTCAACATGGGAGATATCATACTGGATATAGGATCCGAAGTTGATATATTACCTAATAATACATGGTAGTGTATGGGAGAGCCCACATTAGGATATTCACCTATTCATCTGAAATTAGCAAATCAACATAGATTTCTACCAATTGGGAGACTAAAAGGAGTGATAGTAGACCTGGATGGAGTGTGCACTAAAGCAGAATTCGAAGTGATTGAAATAGTGGACTACACAACACCATATCCAACATTGCTTGGCTTGGATTGGGCATTTGATAACCAGGCCATAATAAATTTAAAGACACAGAAAATGAAATTTGATTCAGAAGAATATAGGGTCGTTGTGCCATTAGACCCATTAGAAGGGGAAAGGTTTATAGAACCTACTTGCTTGGACTTGGAGGAAATTAGCCACTTATACAGGACAACTACGCAAGATGAGGATTACGTAAACCCAACTACATATGGGATAATCAGTTGGTGGAGCATACTTCATGTGCATCAAACTCATATATAGTTTTAGAAAATAGGAAAAATAGGCTACACGAAGTTTCCAAAAAAGGATGCATAAGAATAGACCGCGCAATAAGATGGGTAGGTACAAAGATAAGGGAACCATCCAACATCCATGGAGTAAATGATTTATAAGAATTATTGACACTTTATGAAGACCAAGTGTTAGAAAATCAGAGACTCTTAGCACTCAATATAGCACTCAAAGCTACACCTGCAAGATGGTGGGGCAAACACAAAGAAACAATGAAGGATTGGTATCAATGTAAGTGGTTACTGCACATAAGGTTTGGTGCAGAACATAGAAGCAACCATCAACAAAAGTATGATGGAAATGGGGCACCAACGAAAAAATTTGAGAAGTGCAGAGCAATGTGGAAAATGACACCCCCAAAAGAATGGCATCATCATTTCGTACACACATTAGAGGTCATACCAGCAAACTGGTATACAGACCAAGAACTGCGCAAAGGAATTGTGAGCTGGACAGTAATATAAAAAAACTTTACAGTCACTTTCTCATTCAAGCATGATAACCCCAACATAGATGCAACACTTAAGAAGATAAGAGGTGTGATATTCATTAAAGAACCAGAAGTCAAACTCATAACGGAGGAATAAGAACAAAATAGACAAATAGTGAAAGAACTATGTTCATGCTACGATGTGTAGGAAGAAGTACTATAGGAAGATGACCCATGTGATATTCATATTGAGGAAGCAGAAGGAAAAAGAGAAGTGAGAAGTTCACCTCTAGAATAAGAAGTAATTGTTGTGTTGATCAAGGTGAAGAAAGTCAACATTGAGACAATTGAGAATCCCAAAATGGCCAACATTGGAGACTATTGGGATGAACAAACAGTAGAAATCATAACAGAGTTACTTCATGAGTACAACGACATGTTCCCCACAATGTTTACAGAAATGAAGGGCATAGCAGGAGAGTTAGGTCAAATGAAGATACCACTCAAAGCTGAGGAAAGACCAATCATACAACTACCATACAGACTAAATCCGATCTATAAGAAACAATTTAAAGCTGAGATCAATAGAATGCTCGAAGTTGGAATCATAGAACCCATGGAAGGATTAGAATGGATAAGCCCGATGGTAGTTCATGAGAAAAAACAAGGCAGGATAAGAATATGCATTGACTTGAGGAAGTTGAATGATGCATGCCTACATGACCCATTCCCTACACCCTTCACGGATGAAGTGTTGGAGAACATAGGAGAACAGGAATTTTATTCATTCACCGATGCATTTTCAGGATACCATCAGATCAAGATAGGGTCGGAAGACAGATACAAGACCATGTTTTCTACAGAATGGGGATCCTTCCAATACATGGTCATGTTGTTTGGGTTGAAGAATGCACCAACAATATTTTCTAGAGTAGTCATAGCTGCATTTAAGGAAGTTATCCACTAGTTTCTAGAAGTATACTTGGATGATTGGAAAGTCTATAGCCTATTGAAAGACCATGTAGAGGTCTTGAGGCTAATGTTAGAAAGATGCATGCAGTTCCAGATATCATTAAACATCAAGAAGTGCATCTTTGGAACATATTTTGGGATACTATTGGGCCATATAGTATGCAAGCAAGGTTTACTGGTAGATCCTACAAAAATTGCAGTAATCATTTACTTGCCACCACCAAAAGAAGCTTGACAACTAAGAGAGACATTGGGACACATAGGATACTACAGAAAAATTATAAAATGGTATGCGCAAATCACTATGCCAATGGAGAAACTGTTAAGCAAAGATACAAAGTTTCAGTGGAATGAAGATTGTCAACACAGTCTGGATACGATGAAAGAAAATATGGTAACATCGCCAATACTAGTATTCCCAGACTAGGAGAAGACATTCCACATACATGTATATGCATCGGCCATGGTAGTTGGAGATATTCTAGCGCATCTAGGAGCAGGAGATTTGGATCATCCTATAGAATTTGTTAGCATAAAACTGTCAGAATCAGATCAGAGCTACAACACTACAGACAATGAAGGTCTAGCTATGGTCTACATGTTGTAGAAGTTCAGACATTACTTACTAGGAAAATATTTTAAGATGTTCATAGACTATTCAACGCTCAAATACCTAGTCAAAAAGCCAGTGTTGGGGGGGAGAATCTATTGATGGTTATTACTTTTTCAAGAATTTGAATTTGAATTCATAATGAAGCCAGGAAAGTTGAACGTAGGACCAAATCACCTGTCAAGGATCACGAACAGAGAGGAACCTACCAATTTAGAGGACAAATTTCTAGACGCACAAATATTTTCAGTACATATCACCAATGAATACTTTGCATACATCATCCATTACTTGAGTACAGGGACTGTGCCACATGAATACGACACCACGCAGAATAAAAAACTAGTAGTCTGGGCTGCAGATTATCAGCTGATCGTAGGACACTTATACCAAATGGCTGCATATAACATATTGGAAAGATATGTGCTAGAACATGAAAGACCAATGATTTTAGTAGAATCCCATGAAGGAATGGCACGAGGACATTACATAGGAAAAGATACCGTGCCGAAGGTATTGCATGCAATACTATGGTAGCCGACCATTCACAGAGACTCGAAAGAGTACTTCCAGAAATGCAATGTATGTGAGAGGGTTAGTAAAATGAATAGAAGGGACGAGATGCCCCTACGACCACAAGTAAATTTTCAGGTATTCAAAAAATGGGAAATAGATTTTGTGGGACCAATTAACCCACCCACCAAGAGGACAGGAGAAAGGTACATTATCATCGTGACAGAATACCTGATAAGATGGGAAGAAGCAACACGAATCAAATATTGTAGTTACCCTGTTGGAAACTATGATGACCAATACATGAGATGGAACACATTGTGATAAGAGAGGGGCCAAGCAATGTCGGAGTTCACCAATACCTTCCATGCCTTGCAGACTAAGATGGGTATCAAATACTTTGAGTGACATATGGTTCTGAAATATCGTGGGGCTCTACACATATACATCCAAATTGAAATGGATTTTTTGGACATCTTATCATTGGGTGTTGCTTATCGATATGTTGTTAAAATCAAGAAGAAATTTAAGAACCAGAACAAGTGAGAGTTCAGGTCTACAAATCTGCAACAACCAAATTATGGTGAAGACGACTCTAACAACCATTCTTCAAAAAACCAGTTCAAGCCACAAGAAAAGAAGGGTAACATAAAGGACCTAATGAATCTATAGAAGACTTTGAAGAGATATTTCAGCTAAGCTACAAAAGAGCTCAAAATTGTACTCTAGATGAAGACTCACTCAATATTGTCTTACTTAAAGGGGTAAGAGAAGATATGATGGAAACATTGAATCTCCTATCTAATGGATATATCTATCAGTTGGACTATGATGATATCAAAAGAATATCCAAGAACCATTCAACGTAATCAAGAAAGAAAGGTAGAAGCGATACAGGTTTGGTACCTCAATATTCTAACCCTACAGCCCATATAAAGAATGAATTGGGAGGGTTAATAGAAGACACAAAAACTGATATTTTACATTATTTAGCCATATAAATGGATACTTTGCAGATCAAGAAGAAACAAGAGGAAGTGGATAAGGAATCAATTGTCTATTGTCCTAAATTCACTAAAACTAATCCTAGAAATGAGTTCCCTCTAGACCTTATATATGTTTGTGGTATTTGTGAATAAAGTCATCAAAATAAAGAATTTCCTTCTTTTCTAGGATGGAAAACTACATTTCAAGGAGCAGAGGAGAATGTGGAATCAATATACTTCATCAATCAAAGGAGGTATAGAGCACAAAGACCCTTCCAAATAGGTTTTAACTTCAATCCTGATCAAAATTTTGGTGCATATAATACTCAAATTTCTCCTCAACCATGGTATAATCCCAATCCATCTCCTTGGAATAATACAAATCCTTGGTAATATCAAGGACCACCAATTCCTCCTCCATACCAATCCTTTCCCAGTGTATCTCAAAATAAAAACCCTAAGTGGAGTCAACCTCTACAAGGATAGAGATCACAAAATTTTCAGCAACCTACAGTAATTCCTCTTCCTCCTCAAACCAACAACACTACTCAAAATAGTGTTCCTCCTAAACAACCTCGGCTACCTGCTTAACCTACTCCAAATCTTAAAAACAAACAAGTTCAACTTGTGTACAACAATGAAACAACTTATCAAACTTATTCCTTAGAAGTGCAAGATATCAATATTAGATCAAGAAACTTATTATAAAAATGACCAAAGCTAATAAAATATGTAGAATCATAGAAATAAGATATTACCTCAACCCAACCACAAACCCCTCCTTACCTTAAAAGATTAAATGAAAAGAAAATGTATGCATCTGAAGGGAAAGAAATATTAGGGTAACTTAAGAGTTTGTGTATAAAAATACCTCTCTTACAAGCCCTCAAGGATATGCATATTTTCAATAGGTTTATCAAAGAAGAGTTCATTACAAGGCCAAGGAGGAAAAGGAAAGATGCCCCCACCATAAATGTTATAGGAAAACTAACTAACCTTATGCTTGGAAAGATAATTTTACCTAAGTACCTGGATCCATCTATCCCCCTAGTGAATGTTCACATCGACAAAACCTTGATCCAAAATACTCTCACAGATTTAGGATCTTCCATCAATGTTATGACCAAAGATATTATGTTAAAACTCAACCTTCAAGGACCTTTGAGAGATACTCCCATTGTCCTTCAACTTACATACATATCCACAATTAAACCCAAAAACATGAAAGAAGATGTCATAATCTCTATTGATTCTTGGGAGTACCTGTTTGACTTCTTAGCACTTCAAACCAAGTCTTAATTAAATGGATATCCTTTTTTTTGGTAAGTCCTTGGCTGGGCATAATAGATGCATATATTGGTTGTAGGGTAGGAAACATGACTATAATTGATGGAACGTCCCAAAAGAATATTGCTATTTATCCTCCTTCCCAACCATTAATAACAAAAATCCTCCCTATATGGGTAGAAGAAGAAGAATACCTAGAAAAAAAAAATCATGTCCCATTTACACAATCAATACAACTTTAGATAATTGCACAATTGATGAAGACACTTTCCTTGAAAATTTCTGCAAAATCAATATGCATCTGATGTGAAAATAGAAGGGATAAATGATGATAATATATCTGAAACTTCCAATGAAAATAACACAGAATTATGGAGAAAAAAAAATCATTGTTGATATTGAGGATCCATCTGTCAAAACCATAGATATCAGTCCTGCAAAAACACTCAAAATCAATAATAAACTTACTAGACAACAAGAACAAAAGTTATTAGATGTGATGAAAATAAATATTGAATATTTTGCATTGAATTATAAGGACATGAAAGGAATACATTCGTCTATTTGTACTCACCATATTTATATCAAGTAAGACTCCAAAATTGTTACATATCCCCAAAGGAGGATGAACACTGCAATGAAATACACAGTTAATAAATAGCTTCAAAATTTGTTAGATTCTAGATTCATATATCCAATATCAAACAATGAATGGGTCTCCCCTCTAGTTATTGTTACAAAGAATAATGGGAAATCGAGGATATTTGTGGATTACTGAGAATTAAGCAAGGCTACCAAAAAGGACAATTTCCCCTTACCCTTTGTTGACCAAGTCTTGGATGTATTATCTAGAAAAGAGTAATTTTCATTCCTAGATGGAATTAGTGGATACAACCAAATTCAAATCAGGACAAAACCACATTTACTTTTCCCTAGGGCACATTTTCCTACAAATTCTTACCATTTAGACTATGTAATTCCCCATCCACTTTCCAAAGAGAAATACTCAACATCTTTTTAGAACTCATCCATGATAAATTTGAGATCTATATGGATGAATTTACCCCTTATGCAAAGTCTTTTGATGAGGCCTTAGACAATATGGATAAGGTTCTCCAAAGATGTAGAGAAATGAACCTATCCCTTAGAAATGAAAAATGTAATATCTTGATGAATGAAGGGATTGTGCTAGGACACCATATATCCTCCAAGGGGATTGAAGTAGACAAAAACAAAATCAAAATCATCACCCTACTTCCTACACCTTTGAAACCAAAAGATATCAGAAGTTTGCTTGGACATGCAAGATACTATAGGAGATTCATCAAGGATTTCAGTAAGAGAGATTTTCCCCTTTTTACCTTGCTATTCAAATATGTAGATTATTGTTGGAATCTAAGCTATCAACATGCATTTGAAACAATAAAAGAGAAACTCTCAACTTATTCTATGCTACAATGTCCCAATTGGGATCTTCAATTTCACATTCAAACATATGAATTAGATAAGTTTGTGGGGGTAGTATGAGGAAAATATGATGATAAAAAGTGTTATTCCATATTTCATAAGTAAGAATTTGGCTAGTGCAGAACTAAACTACACTGTTGCAGAAAAAGAAATTTTAGCAATAATTCATTCTCTAACTAAATTTATACATTATGTTACAGGGTATAAAGTTTTTGTAGATACAAAACATGATACCATTTGATACTTGATAATAAAACCTGACATCAATGGTAGAATTATTAGATGGTTTTTGTTATTACAAAAATTCTATCTAACTATTCTTGATAAGCCTTGCAGACAGAATTTTGTTGCGAATATTTTGTCCAGGTTTACTACTCCCACTAAAGAAGACATGATTTATTATCAATTTCCATATGAGAACCTCTTTTACATATCAACACAAACCCCATGGTTTGTTGACATACCAAATTATCTGACAACAGGGAAGTTTCCTCAATATTTCTCCTACAGAGAAAGATAAATGATTGTTCTGAAAAGATCAACCTATACTTTGGTAGTTGGTTATATTTTCAAACTTTTCTCAGAGCAAGTCTTGAGCATATGCATAAGAGAATATGGTTTACATGATATCCTCCATTCTTTTTGTGATGAACCATGTGGAGGACATTATGTATAAAAGAGGATATCTTACAATATCTTACAAGATGGATACTACTAGTCGAGCCTACACTAAAATGGAAGAAACCATTTTGATCCTAATGTCTATACCAAGAAAGTAGGAAGCCATCTCAGAATCCATGT
Organism: Picea glauca; assembly: GCA_000966675.3. Lineage (NCBI taxonomy): Eukaryota > Viridiplantae > Streptophyta > Pinopsida > Pinales > Pinaceae > Picea > Picea glauca. The sequence continues at coordinate 52,185 of JZKD02S0857408.1, forward strand.
CCTTTATGTTGATGAGCGTATCCTTACTTGTAGTGACTCAAAAATTTTAAAACATGTGACAACCAACCTTAACAAGAAATTTGAAATGACAAACTTAGGATTTTTGTACTATTTCCTTGGCCTCCAAGTTTTGAAAACCAAGGAAGGAATTTTTATTTTCTGGTCTAAGTATCTTTGTGACCTTCTTCATCGCTTCCACATGGAAGATCGTAAATCATCCCATTCTCCCTTCTCGTTTGGAGACAATGTTGATTCCACCTGTACTTCTCCCGAAGTTGATTCCACTTTTTATCATTAGTTAGTTGGTTTCCTCTTATTCTTGACTCATTCTTGTCCTGATATTTCCTTTGTTATTGGGCTTGTTTCCCAGTATATGAAAACACCCCATGAAAACCATTGGAAAGAAAATAAAAGGATACTCTAGTATGTCCGAGGTACAATTCAGTTTGAGATACATTACAGTTCAGGGGGACTCCTTTATTGGTTTTTTTAACTGATTCGGATTGGGTCATTGACCCTGCTAATCAAAAGTCTACTGTAGTATATTTTTTCATCCTTGGTTCAAGACCTGTCACTTGGGCCTGTAAGAAACAACATGTTATTACACTTTATTCAGTAAAAGCAGAGAACCGAGCAATGGTAAATGAAATTCAATAAGTCTTGTGGCTTCGATAGATCCTTTCAGAGTTTGGATTCTAGAAGCAACATCTGACTAGCCTTTGGTGAGAAAATGAGAGTGTCATCAATCTCACCAAAGACCTAGTTCAACATCAGTGAAAAAAACACATCAAGCTACACATGCACTTCATTATAAATATCATTCAAGATCGATTTATTCATGAGGTGATCTTTTTCCCTATAAAATATCAAGTTGCACACATTTTCAAAAATTCTCTTATAGAAGCAAATTTTTCCAAACTTCGATCTATGTTAGGAGTTTAGGAAATTGTCATTAAGGGGGGATAGGCTCTAATTCCTCCTTCCTTCTCCTATTGTGTCACTTTTATAAATCCTTCAATCATATCCCAAGTTGTTCTTAAGGGGGGATGTTAGGATATTTAGACACTTAGGAGTTAGTTAGATCTACTTGGTATAATGTGTCATTAGATAAAAGTGTGTTTCTTAGTGTGTTTCTTTAGTATGCATTAGTATTCATTTTTAGTTAGATGATTTGACGGTTCATATTCTCCTCAATCTTAACAGCTACATTGATCCATGGATTAACACCCAATTGGTCCATGATCTCTATTTAAATAGCATGTAGGTTAATTTTTCGATGATCAATTGTGAGAATCTATCTTGTAAAATCTCCCTGTAATCTTTTTCTTTTTCATTAATAAATTTATCCAAGTGGTTGCATTGGTTGGGGCCATGGATGTTTCCCTATAGGGGTTTTACCATGTCAAAATATTTGTGTGTTGATATTTGATCTAGTTGTGTGAGTGGTTACCAAAGGTTTTCTTCCTCTATTGGAATACCTATGTTGTCAAACATCCTCACCAAAATAGTGAGCATGAACAATAAAAAATGGTCAAATAAAATCATAGAAGAAGCATGGGAATACAATATCACATGGAAGACTACCAATAGGATCATACCTTTTAAGTTAGTCTATGGTAAGAAATCCATACTCCATATTTAATTTTAATACCATACATTAAGGAAAAAAACTTAATTAATCATGGATTTACCATCAGCACAAAGAGAAATATTGATTCAACTAAATGCCTTAGATCAATACAAAATGAAAGCACTCTTCAACACTGAAGTAGTGTGGAAATAAAGAAAATATTGGCATGACAATAAACCTAAGCATAACAAGTTCAAAGAAGGGGATTGGACCCTCTTATATGATTCAATATTCAAATAATTCAAGGGGAATATGATGACCATAAGGTTAGGTGTTAAGGTCCTAACCCGCACATGGGTAGATTAATGTATTCGGATGTAATAAAGGTCAATATTAATAAGACCTTTCAATAAAAGAGAATTAGGCAAATGTAAGAAGACCTAATAGAAGCTTCCGCTTCTAGAAGGATCTTCCTCTAGATGCTTCTTTTTAGTATAAATAGGAGTCGAGGGTATGAGAACCCTAGCTTGGATATTA
>JZKD02S0857408.1:61702-102416 GCA_000966675.3 Picea glauca
CTACATACCACCAGAAATGGCATGACATGTAATATCCATATAGAATAGTATTATCTGAAAATATATCATAACTCATATCGTTACCCATCAAACAAACTTGGGTCCATTACCCAAAACTGGGGTCTCCAACTTCTCATGGCCATAACTCTCTAACCGTGAGCAATTATGAGACGTTCCACATACCACCGTAAATGACATGACAAGAACTATCCATCTAGGATATTTTCCCTGACAAATTCACTTTCCTTCATCTTATTATTCCACAATTAAGCATGGGTTCTCTTACTCCACAAAGCGTCTTCCAGTGAGGGCTTTCACCTTAAGGGGACCACTTTGGAGTTCATCCATATTTACTTCTTATCAACCATGAAAAAAAAATAATGAGTCATATTTACATCAAACACTATTGAGTCCATTACCCAAACCTTTGTGCTACGGGTCTTTCTTCAAGGGTTGACATCAATGACAACCAACCGTAATCAACAATAAGAGACTCTCTCAATCCATCCAAGTAATGAGAAATGGAAAACAAATCCTAGATGAAAATCTTAATGAGGCATTGATCTGAAAATGAATCTTTTAAATGACTATGGTTGAGTTATTATGCATGTATATATAAACCAATTAAGCAGCTTTAAGAAGGAGGAAGAAGATATGAGAATATATCACGGCCATAAAACAATTTAAAGATCTGAACATAAGCATGAAGAACAACAAACCATAATAAGAGAAGTGATAATGGAGTTTGCTAATCTCTCCTATGTCTCTAGGCCTTTGTCTTAGTGGGTGAAGCTTCTTTATTTATGTTCAAAGCTCAATAAGTAAATCACAATAGTACCATAAGTCTACAAGAATAATATGTTCTTGTTCTCCCAGATCTCTAGAACCCAAAAAAAGAAACGACACTGAAAATGGATGACCAGAGCTCCTAGAAATGGCCTACAAAGATGCGCTCCTCAATAACATCCCTACATAAAAATGGATTTGGCTTGGCTTTCCCTCATCATAACTCTTCTCTGACTCTCCTTCCATGGCCTCAAGAAAGCCTGGTTTATATAGATCTGAAGTTGGTTATCATTCCCCAACTTCCTTCCAATATCTAGCCTCAAAAAGGGGCCAATATCCCCCAATAATGGGCAAAGTCCTCTATTAACAGGCCAAAATCAATTAAAAATCCAAAACTATATAATAAAAATAAGCTTTTGTTTAATTATAGGGCTTATTCAATCTACCTGAGCGCGTGCCCCCTTTAATAAGTTCATATTAAGAGACATGTGGCCAAGCGCTAGCCCAAAGGGCTGTGCACTGGCCCCTCTTCCATAGTCATAGGTCACATGGTAACTGCACATAGAACCACACCCATAAAATGCATATAAACCATGGTCATAGCCCCCGTGATATATGGAGGACGGGTGCTACAAGCTCACACTGGTGGTTAAGTTAAAAGCACCTGCACCCCTTTTCACGGCAGTCACACATAACAAATGAATCATGGGTTGGGGCTTAGCCCCAGCCCCCTTCCGCCCATACACTAAAACAATGCATTGTATTTACAATAAAGTGGGTTTGATATAATAAGTCTCACCTTTGGCACATTGGTAATCCACCCATTTATCAAAGAATTTCTCGGCCAATAGGTCATGGGATCGAACCCCATGAGCTCCAATATAATTTTTCCATTCAACTAGTGATGGGGTTCCACGTGGCAGCCCATGTCTAGGCGATGTGGGACCCTTTCATTGATCCTCAATGATGCCACTTGTCAATGTTGTATCAGTCCCTATAACTACCCAGTCACCCTACTGCATGTGCTTCCACATGTCACTTTGTTGATGTCAGCATGGTGACATCAGCAGGACATCATGATGACATCAACATTGACTTTTTCCAGTTGACCTATTGACTTTTTTAGCTGTTTGGAAAAATAGTGAAAGTGCAATAACTCTTTCATACAACATTCATTTGAGAAAGTAAATATATGGCCGGAATCAACGCGACGAGTCAGTCGCAATGGAATTAGTTTCATTCAATTACAAGAATTTTCATTTTTGAGCCTTTTCTAGACCTGGGAAGCCTCCTAGATCTGATTTTGGATTACACCTCCCTACTAAGGACATTTTGGTCCCCAAAAGGTTACTGACTAGTCAAAAAGCTCAAGATAGGCCACCCAGATTGTCCTCTGTCTCTGAACTCTATCTTGTGCACCTGTCTCATCAAGTTCAACTATAACACAATCATGACAACTGATAGCATATTGTTAGCCATTTGAATCCTATCACATTTTACTAAAGCTATGATCATCCATGTAGATAACATTACTAAAGATAGCATCAAAAACATGACTACAAATGAGTTGATATACTTGTAATATTTGCATGACATGAGCTTATCTTGAAGCAAACTGTAATTGATTTTCTATTCAATAATCATTTCATGTTCTTGCTTAAGATCAATTACTTCATTTGAAACAATTATTTGTTTGTTTCTTTTTTGAACTTCCTTCTTTAATTGTTCCATTGTTTGAAGTGTTTTATTTGTCTTTACATGATGAGCATGAACCACATAATCTTGACCTGTTTTGGTTAATTGATATTGAGTCTTTGTTCTGTAGAAGATTTCTTTACGATCATATAAGTATGGACTACCTAATACCATTCCACATTCACTTAAAGGAACCAAATCACATATTACCTCATCCACATACTTATATGAAATTTCAAATTTGATTGTGCACTTTTTTGTTATTTGCATTTGATGATGATTGCTTATCCATTTAAGTGTGTATGGTTTATGATGTACTTGTGTTTTTAATCACAATTGCTTAACCAGTTCTTCTGAGATTAGATTATATTGAGATCCACTGTCGATTAATGTATCCACCTTAGTGTGTTGCATGATAAACCTTATATGAAACAAATTACTTCTACAATCAATTCCTTCACCAATTTTACCTATCATACCAACCAATGAGACCTCTGATTCATCACTTGAATTTGATCCCAAGTCTATGGGTCTTGTTGTCGCTGCCATTGTTTGCCTCCCTTTCTTTTCCTTGAACCACTTTGGCCTCTTCTAGGGATGCAGCTGCCAACAACGGTCCTCATCATGCCCCTCTTTTTTGCAATGCTTGCAAGAGGGCCTCTCTTCCTTTCTCATCACTGCATTTTCCTTTTATCCATGCCATTTCGTCTTATCCTCTTTCCTTGAAGACGATTCCCCTGATACACCTGCTTTCCCTGCTTCAATATATGTCGCTTGAATAGAAACCTCATCAAGGTTAGTGAGTCCAAACATGAATACAATATTTCTAATATGTGTAAGTAAACCTCCTATATACTTCATAAGTGTTTCATGTGTATGTAAAGGGATATCTAACATCAATTCCATTTTTTGAAAGCCATATGTATACTCTTGCAATGTTTGTCCTTTTATTAGTTTTAAAGCTTGCCATTCAATTAATGCTTTTTATTTATAACCCAAAGGATAGAATTGTTTCCTAAGTGCAGAAATTCAACTTTGCCATGATGGATATACATTACCCACTTGTTGTGTTCCGTTTTGCAACTTACTTTGCCACCAAATGAGAATGGTGCCTACAAGTCTCAATGATGCCAACTTGATCTGTGTGGCCTCATCCTTGATCTGTTGCACACTGTAGTAAACCTCCATCTGTCAGACCCAATTTTCAAGTCTCTCTACATTAACTTTACCATCATATATGGGTAACTCAAATTTAACATCAAGTTTTAACAATGGCATTTCATTCTTATGTTTATGAACATGTTTCTTTGCATTGGATTTAGAACTTGAACTTGGAGAAGAAGGAAGTGATGATGGAGGTGAAGGAGGAATATGAGGAGGATCATCTCCCTCTTACATTTTTTCCTTTGAATTTTCACCCAAAACTGGTTTCTTACATTCCAAGTAATCTCCATACAAAACTTTCATCATCTCCGACATGGAAAAGAAAGCTTTTCGAAACTCTTTCTCATCCTGAGAAAGTCCCTCTTTTGATGCCATCTTCTCGATGTGAGAAGATCTCTTTCTCAATCCAATTAATGGATTCTCTTCAATAAGATCGCCTTCACCACGCTATGTATTTTCCTTGGTTAACATGCAAAACTCAAATCCAAATGTCAACTAGCTCTGATACCACTTGATCTGAAAATGAATCTTTTAAATGACCGTGGTTGAGTTATTATGCATGTATATATAAACCAATTAAGAAGATTTAAGAAGGAGGAAGAAGATATGAGAATATATTACAGCCATAAAACAATTTTTAGATCTGAACATAAGAATTAAGAATAGCAAACCATAACAAGAGAAGTGATAACGAAGTTCGGCAATCTCACCTACGTCTCTAGGCCTTTGTCTTAGTGAGTGAGGCTTCTTTATTTCTGTTCAAATCTCAATAAGTACATCATAGTAGTTCCATAAGGCTACAATATTTATTTGGTCTTGTTCTCCCAGATCTCTAGACCCCAACAAAAGAAATGACACTCAAAATAGATGATCAGAGCTCCCAGAAATGGTCTGTAAAGATGCGCTCCCTAACAGCTTCCCTGCATAAAAATGGCTTTGGCTTGGATTTCCCTCAGCATAAATCCACTTTGAATTTCCTTCCATGGCCTCAAGAAGGCCTATTTTATATAGATCTAAATTTGGTTATCATTCCCCAACTTCCTCCCAATATTTGGCCTCAAAAAGGGCCCAATATCCCCCAATAATGGGCAAAATCCTCTATTAACAGGCCAAAATCAATTAAAACTCCAAAACTATATAATAAAAATCCATGTTTGTTTAATTATAGGGCTTATCCCCTCTCCCTGAGTGTGTTCCCCCTTGAATAAGTTCATATGAAGAGACATGTGGCCAAGCACCAACCCAAAGGGTTGTGCGTTGGCCCCTCTTCCATAGTCATAGGCCACATGGTAATTGTACATAGAAATGAGCCCATAAAATGCGCATAAAACATGTTCATATCCCATGTGGTATATGGAGGATATCTACAAGCACGCATTGGTGCTTAATTTAAAAGCGTCTGCCCCCCTTTTCACGGTGGTCACACATAACAAATGAACCGTGGGTTGGGGCTTAGCCCTAACCGCCTTCCACCCATACATTAAAACAATGCACTTTATTTAAAATAAAGTGGGTTTTGATATAAGAAGACCCACCTTTGGCGCATTGGTAATCCGCCCCTTTCTCAAAGCATTTTTCATCCAATAGGTCGAACCCCATGAGCTCCAATATAAATTTTCCATTCAACTAGTGATGGGGTGCCACATGGCACCCTTTCATTGGTCCTCAATGATGCCACTTGTCAACAATGTATTGGTCCCTGTCACTTCCCAGTCACCCTAATTCTTGTGCTTCCACATGTCACTTTGTTAATGTCAGCATGATGACATCAACTGGATGTCATGCTGACATCATTAATGACTTTTTCCAGTTGACCTATTGAATTTTTTAGTTGTTTGGGAAAACTATCAGAATGTGATAATTCTCGCATAAATTGTTTGTTTTAGAAAGTAGATATATGGTCGGAATCAGTGCGATGAGTTGGTCGCAATGAAATTGGTTTCATTCAATTCCGAGAACTTTCATTTTTGAGCCTTTTCTGGACCTAGGAAGCCTCCTAGATCCCATTCTGGATCAAGCATCTAGGACAGATCTCTGGGTGAGAACCTCCAATGGAGGTAGTCTCATATATTAGAAATAAAATAAATATCCTCATCAATAAGACCTCCCAGAGGATTTATAAGGCAAGGTATTGGTGAAAACCAGTAATGGCACCTCTTCCTTGACAAAAAAGAAAAAAAAGAGGATACATATTTTAGAATACTAATGTTTTTTTTTGCAGGTACCTAAGACATTTGTAGCAAGAATTTGCACAAGGAAAAAATCAACAAATAGTCAGCAATGAGTAAATAAAAATAGTAAGGAACTTTTTAGTTATACACACCTCCAATAGCCTCTTCCATAGATAACATTTTCCATTATTTCCATTTAAATATACTTGTTTTTCCTTTTTTGCATTCATCAATGCCACTTTTAATATTCAACAAAATATATTTTACCCTTTGTTTCAATAAAATAAACCTATATGGTTATCCTACATATTTCTATAGGATCACCCTACGGGATTCTACAGGACCCATCTACAGGATCATCTCCGCAGTCACTATAAAAAATTCAATGGACAAAATCAACACTAGAAATCATCAACAAAATCACAATCTTATCAGAACAAAAAAATCATATTTCTACAGGATACTCTATATCATGTAGAAAATATTCAACATAAAAAAAATACATTTATATGGGATACTCCTTATCCTGTAGAAATAAATAAAGCAACGAAATTTGAGCTTCCTCTAGAAAGGAAATATTGAAAAACAAATATCAAAGAAAAAATTATTCAACACCAATATTAAGAAGAGATCTTCATCCACCGAACCATCATCGAAAGAATGGCGAACAACAATATGGTCTATCGCTACTCCAACAACCTACAAACACAAATCAAATGCACGCAAAGGTAATATAGGTAACACAATTATCTCCCCTCATTAGATTTTATTAACCCTCATACAAAATTTTATGCATGCTTATTTCATATGGTCAAAACATTTATTAAAGTCTAATGTGGTGATGAGAACGAGGACATTTTCCTATCTCATCAGTTGGGGGTGGCCAAAATTCATTCTAAGACTCAATTAAAATGTGGATTTAAGTACTTTAAGTGGAGTATCATTCCAAGAGTTATTACAAGTTGAGAGGGCACAAATTAAGGAGTAATTAATGTAGATTTTAACCTTGTACAACTTTTACTAAAAACATATTTTCAATAAAAGAATAGAAAATATACAATGGAAAATACACACATTAAACATAGATTTTCCCCCTAGAAACCCAAACCGGGAAAACCAACATCTTCTATTATTCATCTCATCATACATTGTTTATAATACATTATACATATAGGATCTTATAGCATCTAAAACCCTAATCCAATAACCTGTATTAGTCAACAACCCTAATTCCTTAACTGGAAATAGAAAACCATCAACAAAAACCATGTGTCGAAAAATCACCCAAAATAGACGTAAAAACCTGCCAAAAACTTTTAGAGGGCCCTACCCCCAAACCCTTGTGCAAGGGGGCTCCCGACTCCATGTGACCCCTGGGGAAAGGGGCTGCTCCACCCCCCTATTACCCCCCTATGCGTCTGGCACAACATACACACTACTTATAGTCATACAAAGAATATAACACATACCCAACAATTAAGACATCATGTCGACTATTGTGACAAGACAACAATCTAATACGAAATTTGGGCATAACTTGGAGTAAAAGCGGTTTGAATCACCATTTCAAAATTGCGAGGAAAGAACATTGAGTTCAAGCCGAGTTCGAGCTATGCTAAGTAAATAAAGAATCTTCCAGGTGATGAATATGAGAAGAGAACTCATCTAGGTAAGTTGTTGCAGGAACAAAATTTCTATAGGTAGTCATTCAAACCATCATAGCAAAGGAAATTGCTTTCCAATTGTAAAACAATTTCAGCCTTGTTTAAATTTCTATGGTTTACAAACTTATGGTCGTTTCCATGGTTTATATGAGATCCTGAAAAAAAAATATGTCATGTAGAAACCCAACTTAGATAGTCTTATAGAAACCTGATTTACTTAGTTCCTATAGAAATTTGTTTACACAATCCTACATGAACCTAAATTTGTTTAAGAACCCTCATTTTTTTTGTTTTTCCCAAGAAAAATATTGTTGCAATTTACTAACCACCATGTTTGTCTAAAGAAAACCTGATCTATCATATTCTCTTAATAGGTACCTCTACAAGAAACCAATAACTAGTTTTTCTCTCATTTTTCTCCCTTCAAAGACTTAACTCGTCATCCTTGAAAGTCTAAATCAATAGCATCAACCATGGGAGTTGGGTTTAAGAAGAGGGAGCCAATAGAACCTTATAGTCTCTATGATAACCCAAATATATTGGAAATTTTTCAGAAGACTAATTGGATGGGATATTTTAAAAGACCCAAAGGGTATGATGATGCGGTGGCCATGGAATTTTCCATGAACTTTTATAATATACAGGAGAAGGATTATGTGGCCACAATAACGAGACTAGTAACTAGAATCAATGAAGCCAACATCAGTTGTATAACTAGTTTTTCCATGGGTCTCCCTTTGGATAAAGCAGTGAGACAAGAAGCCATTACTACAAAAAAGGCATTCTTCCTCCCAAATGAGAAACATTATGAAGACAAGAATGGTATTAAAAGAGAGACCCTCCCTCATCCTTGGCCAGAAGTGGCCTATCACATCATCAAGTACATCACTTGTGAGGGAAGAATGAGTCTGGTATATTCTTACCACTTCAGACTATTACACCATCTCATATACCTTTCAAATCAGGAACCACACAAGAATTTGAGCATCCCTTACTTCCTCCTCCAATCTTTAAAGGAAACGAGCCTAAAGGTATAGAAAGGAAAACATGATTTTTTAGCTCATCATGGGCTTATCAAAATGATAGTCTTAGATGCCCTGGGGAATTTGAGGAACAAAATGTTGTTGGAATATTTCATAAATATAGATCTACAATAATTTGAAGGGGCACAAGAAAAAATGAGTGAGGAGGTTAGGAAAAAAGGGGAAGAACATAAAAGAATCACTAGGCCCAAAATATCAAAACAGAAAAATAAGGAGAAAAAGAAGAAAATAGATGAAAAAGAAAAGGAAGTTCCTAATGCTCTAACTTCACTATGGACCCCTTCTATCGATCCCTTAAAAATAACTAGTGTGGAATGGGTGCAACCAAGAAGGAGAATATCTAACAAAATAAAAAGGGTTCAAAAGAAGAAAATCCCAATACTATCTACTCCACTCACCATTACATCCCAAGTGGAAGTGATCAAGGATTCTCCTAATCCAAAAATTTAAAAAGAATAAAAAGGGAAAGAACCTCAAGAGGAGACAACAGTAAACGAAGAAAAACCACTTTAAGGAACCTCTCAAACAAATACCCCTATATAGAATGTTCTCTTTGAAACCTTATTAGAATTAGAGAGACCAAAGTTGGTGTCATCAAATGGAAAATAATGGCATAAGACAACATAGAGAAACAAAAATAAGAATCCTCTCAAGAGTTGGAGAAGTAGCTCCAACTTATGCAAGAAACGTTTCAAATTATGACAACGCAAAAAGTAAAATATAGCCATAAATTGAAGCTAGAAAACTAAAAGTTGCAACAACAACTAAACACGGAAAAAATACCACTGCATGAAAACAATGAACAGGTAGAAATTATGGAGGCTGCATTCAAGACAATAGTAAATTCTCTGTAGATATGTTGGAATGCATACCACTAGCTAGGACATACACATTGTTACTCAAAGAATAGTGGCATAAGAACCAGATTTAACACTTGGATAAATTGGTAAAATTCAACCTTGATATCCCCAAGGATTTATTAGATGCATATTTGGGTTGTAACATGGAGGAAAGGGAAAGAAAATGTGAATTCTACCTACATAACATCATCATACCACAACCCTACAATTGGAATCCCAATCCATATTTGGGGGATGTCCAATTGATGGCCTTTTCATCATGGCTAAGGCATGAAGAAATGAGGGAAGATGAACTAAAGAAGTATAAGGAGGAATACTATTGAATTCCCTTATGGATTAAAGGTAATGCATCCAGACCTAGGAATGTCATAACCAACCAACACAACCTCTCTTTGGATAAATATGTATCCCCAGATTGGACATCCAAGCAAGGGGAATCAATGGCCCATCTATATGACTCATTAAGATTGTTGGGAGAAGAGGCATCATAAGTTTTCCACAGGAGGTGGCACTCCTTGCCTCATGGTTTGAAAATCAGAGAGACTCACTCTCCCAATACCATGAAACTTTCCTTCCTAAGGATACCTTGGTAAAAAGAGGCTTTAAGGAATATGAAAACTAAATGGATTTTGTTGAAAATCAACCCCCAAGTCCTTCTCCTTGTAGCACCTTTGATTGACCTCAACACAGGAAAGGAAGAAGAAAAGTGGGCCAAGATTCTGACAAAAAAAAAAGGATATCATGAGAAACAAGCCATCATAAGGCATGTGGCATGGGATATGAAGAAATAATTTAGTGATCAACAACGTATTAATGAACAATGTAAATATGTTGAACAACAGTTGGGTACAAGGAAGCAACCTAGTAGTGGTCAGGAGCTTCGTGGACAACCAAATTTTGTTGCACAAAAGGTGTGCAAAGTTTCGGTTGGGGGGTGAAGATGAACCCGATTATTTCATATCCCAAAATCTCATGTTAAGAACACTTTTCCACCATAATATGACTTAATACTTGTTTTTAACCATATTTGATAGTAAGTAATGGATATTTTTTTCATGTTTCTTAGTACATGTATTTTGAGGTGGATTTTTGTGTATAATTCTTCTTTTTTCTCTAATATCTATGCCAAATATGCATGTAGCACCAATAAGTTCAAACTTGATGAGTCAAGGGTGCCAACATCCTAAAAAAAAAGGATTTTGTCTCACCCATAAGTGTTGTCAACCAAGAATCAAGGGAAATTGTCCCCACCTACCTCTAGAGTTCTCCTTGTGCATTTACCCACTCTTGATAAACACCAGTTCGAGATACAGATGTAATTAGCTAAGATTCCTCATTTACCCACTTTGATCCTTGATCTAAGAAAGGTATGTCAAACTCTCAAGCCTATATATAGACCTTTATCCTAGGAGAGAAACAGAAACAGATTTTGGAGAATATTTTATTTAAACTTTTTTATCAAGACTTTTGTCAAAGATTTATATCCTTTTTGCTCTGGATGTATTATTGTTGTTAATGAAATGAAGATTGGTTTTCCTTTAGTATATTAGATTTTTCTCAAAGATCCTTGTGCTTATTGGGTAGGTCCCATTCAAGAGGACTCAAGGACCATGTTGCAATTTATTTAGTTTCTATGCATGTTAATTAGTGATTAATTAGCATTTTATTCTATTTTGAAGGTTAATATAGTTTTGTATGATTAATTCTGGTTTTTTTCAAGGTTATCATCGACTGGTTAGTTATAGTAGGCACCCTATAGAAAAGTTGAATATCCATTTGGAGTACTCCTAGGTGCCTCCACAAGGCAAAGAACCTTAGATCCACTTCATTTTATTATAGTCTAGCTTTGTTGATTCTTCAAAATACTTACACCATATTTCTAGGCTTCCTTTTGTTTCATGTATGACTTTCCTATAGACACTACATAGTTCCTATAGAAATATCATGTAGGACTATTTTAGCTTTAGATTTAAACTTATCTTAATCTTATTATCATAAAAAAATCAATAAACAATTAAAATACATAAGTCTTTCTATTGATCAAGGGGTTATACAAATCATCTTGTTTCATTCATGCCTTAGTTTAGCTTTTCTTTAATTACAACTTTCTATCATAAACTAGAATGAATTCATCTTCTACTTTCAGTTTTCTCTTTATGACTCAATATGATTTACTTCCATTACACTAAGTTCATTTTATGCAATTTAGATTAACTGTCCTTTCTACTTGATTTTTTTCTTTCAAAGTAGTAGTTTATAGTTTTATTCTGCATTTCAATTCCCTACATGCATTCCAACCTTTGATCAGCCTTAGACCTATACTTCTATCAATGCACATTGCATATACATTTCCAAGAACCTCTTAATTTTGTATGAACCATGGGTTTAAATAGTAAAGTAAGAATCCAATCATATAGAAGTATTATTTTTGTTCTTCCAAGCACCATCACCACCCATTCTTTCAAAATAATTAATCCATTCAGAAAGGGATGCATGTTCATACAAAGGAATGAGGAAGAACATTTCAAGTAGATGATGGATACACTAATATCCTAGAAAATTAGTTGGAGAATATAGGATGCATAACAAGATATTTGGCATAACATCTGCATCCCTTCACTAATCATTATATCATTGCTTGCAATTGATATAGGAACATAATAATTGTCCATACATGCACACCCACGAAGCCTCAGATCTCAATATATCAGGACAGGTGTGACAAATATTTTTTCCTGATCAACTATCTCCATAAGCATGTGTCAAGCTCCTATAAGAGAAAACCAAAAGATCACAAGAAACTAATCTACAAGCAGTTTTCTTTCTAACAGTGAATTTCTCAAATGTCAGGTGTCACAAACAATGACCCACCTGCTCATTCTCTAACTTTAAGATATGATGATCAACCATGTTGGCTACAGATGTTGGGAGAATGTGTTATGCACTTCATGAAGGGGAGAATGTCCTTCTCTGGTATCATTATCTAGTATCTGAGAATTGAAGGACAATTCAGAATTAACACTAAGTTGTAGTTGTATCAATTGGCCAACCCTTTATAGAAGCTCGAGATGAAGAAATCAAAGAGTTGGCCAATGGTAGTTTTCATAGATGAGTGGTGGTAGATGAGAGGAAATATTTGGATGTTCTTCCATCCAGCAAAAACCATTGACTATGGAAAGTTTGAGTGTGTCCAGCATTGTAGTCAGGTGTCCAATTAAATCATCTAGAAGAATCCAAACAGAAACTCAAATTGACAAACATAACACGCCCCACAACAACGTCATCATGTCATATTTGGGGGTAAAAATTTATTTTTTACCTGGAAAAAAATCGGTTACTAATCGGTTAGAAAACATGGAGCAGTATCAAGATTATGAAAAGTAGTATCAATTTTTCAAGAAGCGGTATTGGATGAAATGAATGGTTTTCTTACAAATGAAGAGTCTATAAACAAATATAAGGGGCTCATTTCTGGGGTCGATACTTTGGGGAATTTAAGAGTTTCTTACAACTAGATTTATTTGATCACCATCCTCAAGAATAGACAGATATTTAAGGCTGCATGATTCATGAGATTCATACCCTGCATTATGTTTCAGTCTATATCCTCTTTTTGTCAATGTACTCTTGTAAAATCCACCCCTCTCATTTTTGGTTTCTTGTATCAAATCCCCATTAATAAAAGTTCAAGTAACAAGTTATATGACATGTTCAATGTTACTATGTGTTGTATTCTTATGATACTGAAGTGATTTCCTCTTAAAAAATGACCACTTCTTGTCATTTCTTCATATGTTTAATGATGTGCATAGGGTACCTCCATGGATTTAGATATTTGATGCATGTCTTAATGATGCATGTTTTAATGATTTGTTATATGTGTTAAAATTGTTGAATTCTTAATTGCTCATCACATTATTCCATGTTCATAAGATATAAGATTCATTCTCTACAATTCCTTATATTCTTATCTTTTATTTACTCTAACCCGTCATTTCCACACTCTTAAAATAAAATTGTATGAAACACTCATGGAAAAATCCCTTATGGAGTTGAATGTTTTGAGTATTTGTACTGAGACTTTTTTAGGACTGGGAGTTTTATAAGAGAGAGAGAAAAACTTACCCACATTTTTTCACGATTTAATTGTTGCAAGAATGGATTTAAGTCTCACCTTCAGTATTATCCCCCAAGGTTCCTCGACATCATTCCATTGACATCCTGGAACATATCGAGGCATAAAATCCAAATTGGAACCATTTTCGAGGAATGGAATTTGAATAGATATTTCCATTGGTTATGACTTTGCAAGCTCTAAATATTGATGGTAAAATAAGATGCATACATATGGTTGTTTCATTTTTCACCTAGTGACTGCACCATAAGTAACTTGGACCTTGAGTAGACTCTTGTATAATCATATTTAGAGAATCTCGTCACCTAGAAAAACATCATAGAACACCAAATATATTCAGCTTCAGGTAACCCTAATCTCAAAACATCTCTTTATGTTGTTCATAGAGGTAGAGAATATTTCGATCTAATTGATATACCTTTCTATTCATATTCTTCTTCTAAGATTCCTCATGAACCCCTAATA
This sequence comes from Picea glauca, assembly GCA_000966675.3. Lineage (NCBI taxonomy): Eukaryota > Viridiplantae > Streptophyta > Pinopsida > Pinales > Pinaceae > Picea > Picea glauca. The sequence goes on from JZKD02S0857408.1 coordinate 75,686, forward strand.
AATCTATAAAAATTTCCCATAGAATCTTGTCAAGAAGTTGGTCCTTCACATAAACATTTCTTGAAAAACCCTATAAACCCTTTGTCCTTTGAAGCCAAAAACCACATTCTGAAAACCCTTATGGAAAACTTAAGAGGAAGAGTGAAGCAGAATCAGTCTCCCCCACCACCTTTAAATCCTTTTGTCATTGCTAAATTTTCCTGATTAAATTTCCCTATACATGTTCACGATCTCCCTAAAAACTATTTGAAGCTCTTGTCCAAATATGATGGTGAACCAACTCATTCTGCTAAAGAACGCCTAGCATCCTTTCGGGACTTCACTGACAACATGTTCATGGAGAATGACGATGTATTTATGAGGATATGTGTTTATACCTTAGAGGGAGATGTCTGGAAGTGGTTCAGGGAGATTCATATAGCCTCAATATATAGTTGACAAGCTCTTGAGTCTACATTTATTAAACAATGGGGGGAAGAGAGATAGTATACATTACTTGACCAAATTTGGCTCACTCAAGAAGAGAGCTAATGAGCGTATTTTTTACTTTAACATAATATTTAACAAGATATACAAAAATATCCCTAGAGACATAAGACATTTCAACAAGCAACTAAAGTCACATATGATGGAGTTTTTGATGCAGAATTTTCCATGGTATTAACCGAAAGAAGGGCTCCAACTCTGTTGATAATGCAAGATGATGCAATAGAAATTAATATAAATATGATTGCATCAACTAAAATGAAACAAAATCTATATCATCTAGAAAGGAAAAGGGAAAAATAATAATTTTGTCCCTTAGATATAGTCAAATATTCCCATGAAGTTAGGATGGATGAAATGTTGAGGCTAACTAGAAACCTAAAAAATAAAATGTCAAGGTTCAAAATGGAAAATGGTAATACAAAACAATATCCTCAATAAGTATGGGTGAGGAACCCTAATTGTTTTATAATACCTTTTAACCCTCAACTCATGATGAGAGAAAGAAAAATTGAAGAACAACTCATCCAACCCCCTGTGAGACCAAACAATGAAAATAACTTGGCGGAGGAAGCAATGGATGAAGAGTATGGTGAGGATTCAAAGGAAATTCACTTGTTACAAGGGGAAAATAATGTCATATATATAACCCAAGATTATTATGAGGGTTATTTGAACAATAGGAAATAGATCCCTAAAAGTGAATCAAACAAATAAGTCTTTTCCTCTGCTCAATACATGATGTTTTTTGATGCGTTACAGAATAAGATGCATAAGGAGTATGATATCAGAACTATATAGATTAATCCAACCAAGATAGTCATCCCCAACATAAGAATCCTAGACTAAGTATTTCTATGGATAAATTTAAAGAACTAAATAATATTCCCAATGCTAAGGAGGTAGGGGAATCTTCAAAGAGAGAACAAGAAGTTAAGGAACTTGAGGAATTAGTTCCACCTTTTAACATTGAGAAGAAACCATCCGAGATAAATATTTATATCCCATTGATAGAATTGTATAATAATCCCTCATACCACAAACAAATTGAGAAAGTCATACAAGTAAAGGGATTAACAAGGTCTCTTGATACTGTGAATCTACAACGTGACTCTCCCACCATAGTTTGTAGCCCTCACATAGGTGACAAAGATGAATATGTTTCACCTCTCTATGTAACATTGAATATACATGAAAATATGTTGCATAACTTTATGCTTGATTCTGGACCATCACGTAACCTTATGCCCAAAGTAGTCATGGAAAATCTAGGTTTGGAAATAACTAGGCCATATCATGATCTCTATTCTTTTGATGCTAGAAAAGTAAAATGTGATGAGATGATAAAATATATGGTAGTCCCTTTGGCTCAAATTTCTATAAAAATAATAAGGATGGATGTAGTAGTGGCTGATGTGCCTGCAAACTAATGCATGCTACTATCAAGAACATGGGCACGAAAATCGGCAGGTATAATGATTCAGATTATTTTCGGCATGAAATGAGAGTGGAGATATAATAGATAAATGTACAGAGATATCTCAAATATCCAATAATATAAAAAAAAATATATCATATATGGAACCATAAACATAGAGATACAGTAATAGACAATTTATATTAATGAGCGAAATGTACAAAACTATAGAAATACATAGTGAAAGACTCGCTAGAATGGTGGCAGCTTATCTCTAAGAAGAGATGTGATGGATACTCGCATTCAAAAGAATATGATTGTTACAATGAGGATCCAAAGGAATTTTTAACATAAATAAAATACAAAACCCTAACCCCAGAATATGAAAATCCAACATTGTTTTGGACCCTGTTTTGGGTAGTTTGGTGTATCAACTTCCCGGGGGTGTAACTTTGGCATACGATCTATGTTTGGGGCGCATGATAGCTCATTGGAAAGGTATCGATGAGGAGATTAATTTTGGGGGATTACTAAAATCCTTTGGATATAATTGAGGTGTGTGATCATGAAAAAATGTTTTTTAGGCCCTCAAATTGACCTCGAAAGTTTAGGAACCGAAAAAATGCTAAAAATAGTAAGTTGCCAGAAAACTGTTTTGAGTGAGTTGGAATAGGTGGATGGCCATCGATATCCAACTAGATAAATCCTCCATAATTAGGAAGCAATGGTATCCATTGTGTTAAGTTCATAGGGGTGAGGGGGAAGCGTTTGCTAAGTTTGGACCTTGGTGAACTGCTTGCCTTGCTGGAGAATTTGTGTTGCTTGGTTTGTTGAAGACTATTACAAACATGTTGTTGGCAAGGTTTGACCTTTTTAACCAGTTGGGATAACTAATATAATTGTGTGCATAAGGAATCTTTTCACTTTGTTGCAATCTTTTTGACCTGCTTCTATTGGATAGAAGGTTCTTGGACTGAGGCTGTAGTGGTTGCATTGTCCTTCTATTCACCTTTTGAATAGATTATGAAGAATATGAATTTTGTAGTATGAGATGAACCCCCAGATTAACAATGACACTATAGGGTCAAGATTCATAAATAGAATGGCACTTCCACATATATATTTGGCCCAAAAGAACATCACAAACATCCAATGGGGAACATCACATAATACGACATCCTTGAAGGGATATATTCCATATGACAATTGACACCAATGCCTTACACGAAGATCTCCTCCCTGGAGAATCCACCCGATGTTGTATGGTTGTGGGTGTGGTGTTTTCGACAATCCCAATTGTTTGAGGACCTTTATTGAGATGAGGTTCTTATGTATGTCGCTATCAACAATAAAATGAAGTGGGGTCCCCTTCACTCACATATGTGAATGAAAAAGTATCTCCCCCTCTTCAAAATCTATTGGTTCTTCTCTTTGATTTGTTGCAGTCACAAAAGTAGTAGTGGGGTCTGCGTCGATGATTTGTCGTCTACCAATATTTTCTGAATTAGATTTTGAATATTGGTTCGACTCCTCATATTTTATCTTGCCCACTAATGAATGTTTTGAGTGACATTCATCGGTGTTGTTCTAGGGTATTTTGTGGAAATTGCACCATTTCCTAGTGTCCTTCTCCATCTTTTTGTTACCCTTCTTTTCCTGTGGCTTTGAATGGTTTTCTGAAGGCTGGTTCTTAGGACCATCTTTACCATACTTTGGTTTTTGTGGATTTGTAGACCCAAACTCTCTCTTTTTCTAGTGCTTAATTTTTTTCTCAATTTTAATAGCACATTGATAAGCAACACCCATTGATTAGATGTCCAAAAAATCCATTTCAATTTGGATGTATCTGTGTAGAGCCTCACGGTATTTCAGAACCAAATTTCACTTGGAGTATTTGATACCTAGCTTGGTGCACAAGCTATGGCAGGTATTGGTGAACTCCGACACTTCCTGGCCCCTCTCTTGTCTAAGTGTGTTCCATACCATGCATTGGTCGTCATATTTGCAATAGGGTAATATTGTTCCTTGACCGCATCCACAAAAAAATCTAAAGTGGGCTCGACTCGATATATTCCAGAATCCTCTATGGAACTTTTCTTCCAGTAAGTTTCCCACCAATGTTTGACATGGGGGAGATCCTTAAGGAGTGTTAAGGTTATATTTTCCCTGTTAGAGAAATTATGAACAAGGAAATAACCTTCTAGCAGATTTAACAATTTTTCTAGGGCATCCACATATATCTGTCCTTCAAATATGGGAATATAAAAGTTAACTTGTAACTTTAAGGGAGAGGTTCCTCCAAAGTGTTATCTTGATGAATATGTGCCTATTTTTATCAATAGGTTTTGAATGATGTGGGAAAAATTCTCCATCATTCTGTCCCTTTGTCGCATGAGAGATTGCTCAAGCAACAGATTAATAAAATTGTTTCCTCTGTCGTTTTTATTTTCTTCCACCATGGAGGGTTTTTCGGGCATGCAAGAGAAATTTTCCTCAAGAGAGATAATATCATGACCCAAATTTCTATAATTGGACCTTGTCGGGGACATGCACTGGAAAAAGCGATCAAGAGCAGCCTGCTCTAATACCACTAATCCATATTATTTTCAGCATGAAATGAGAGTGGAGATATAATAAAGAAATGTAAAAAGATATCTTATATATCCAATAATATAAAAGAAATATATCATATATGTAACCATAAAAATAGAGATACAGTAGTACAAAATTTATATTAATGAATGAAATGTACAAAACTGTAGAAATACAGAGTGAAAGACTCGCTAGAATCATGGCAACTTATCTCTAAGAAGAGATGTGATGGATACTCACATTCGTAAGAAAATGATTATTACAATGAGGATCCAAATGCCTTTTTAACATAAATAAAATCCAAAACCCTAACCCTGGAAGATGAAAAGCCAACAATTTTGTGGACCCCATTTTGGGTAGTTTGGTGTATCAACTTCCCAGGGGCATAACTTTGGCATACAATCTTCGTTTTGGATTCACAATATCTTGTTGGAAAGGTATTGACAAGGAGATTCATTTTGGGGGCTCAATCAGAGACTTTGACTAAAATTGAGGTGATCTATCATGAAAAAAACGTTTTTTAGGCCCTCAAAATGGCCCCAGAAGTTTAGGAACCAAAAAACTGCTAAAAATAATAAGTTGCCGAAAAATTCTTTTGAGCCAGTTGGAATAGGTGGGTGGCCTATGGACAATGTCCACCTAGATCATACAATGCATATGGACATGACCTAGTCTACTATACCAGTTTTTGGAGGGAAGAACAGAAGATTGTATAAAGAAACAAAATTTTCTTATGTGGTTAGTGACCAAAATCATATTATAAATCACCCTATACATGTTATTGATGAAGACCTTAGTTGTTTCATTCTCATATTTAGTGAAGAATACAAGTAATACCTAACACTCACATATCCTGTGCGAGGACCCGCTAAAGAAATAAATTGTGTATGGAAAATTTATTTTGATGGGGCATATTCAAAGGAAGGAGTAGGAGTTGGTGTAGTACTCATCTCTCCTAGAAAAAAACAAGTTCATTTGTTCTACAAACTAGATTTTGAGGCCACAACAAATGTAGCTGCATATGAGGCCCTAATCTTAGGCTTGTAGATAGCAAGAAAAATGCAAATTATAGAGCTAGTAGCATTCATAGACTTGGAGCTAGTGGTGCGACAAATCAAAGGTCATTATCAAACAAGACATCCTAGCATGAGGTATTACATAAATCAGGTATATAATTTGATTGATAATTTTTATGAATATTTTAACATTAATATTGTTGCAAGAAAATTTACTCAGCAGGTTGATTCCTTAGCAGTGGAAGCTGGTACTTTTAAAACACATGTTGTTACCCAAATGAAATATGAGATAGATATGTGGTATATACTATATATCCATGACAATATCAAATATTGGTAAGTGTTTTTAATATGACCAACAAATCAAAAATTTCATGGAGGTGATACATGAGTTTGCAAAAACGTATATTGATTCAGATGATGAAGTGGATTCTAAACATATGAATGAGGAATAAATTGAAATAACTCGTGAATTTAGCAACTATATGGTTGAGCAAAAGGTCCTTCAACTCAAGAATAAATTCATTCCCAAAGGGATGGTACCATTGCATAAGGTTTTTGATATAAATTATGTACATGTGAAGCCTACAGCTCTACCCAAACATGACAACATTGAAGAATGTAACATTGGGATAGAAAAAGAGCCAAAATACACAAATTTGTCGAAGGAAATCCCTAGTGAACATAATGAAAAATATATACATCTATTCAAGGAGTGTATCGATTTTTTTTTCTGGAAATATGAAGACTCGAGGACTTATGATACCAACATCATATAACATAGAATACCAGTCAAACTTGGTACTAATCATTTTAGGCAGAAACTAAGGCAAGTCAATCCTCTATTGTTACCTACTATAAAGAAAGAGGTGAGAAAATTGTTAGATTCTAATATCATAATTTCCCTCATATATTATGATGATCCGGGTGGATATCGGTGGCCACCCACCTATTCAACTATCTCAAAGAACAATTTTCCATGTTGGTAGTTTTTTACAATTTTTTCGGGTCCCAAACTTTCGAGGTTGTTTTGAGGACATAAACGATGTTTTTTTGGCTCAACAACGTCTAACATATACCCAAAGGAAATGCTAGTTTGAACATAATGTGTAATATTTGGCTAGACATATCCATCAATGTATTGAGATCCCCAAATGGAGATCGTATGAAAAAGTAACGCCCTCAAGAAGTTGGCATATCAACTACCCCCATCGGGGCCAAAAAACCTTTTTATGTTTCATCTCCCGAGGTTAGGGTTTTGGATGTTTAGTGTTTTCTCATTTTTTCTTTTATGTTAAAAATTCCTTTGTAGCCTCATTGTAATCATTTTCTTGAGAATGAGTGTAGCCATCACATATCTTCTCAGAGATAAGATTCCACCATTCGAGCAAGTTTGTTTCATTCATTTTACAGCTTCAGCAAGTTCTCTTTATTAATACAAGTCAATTTTTACTGTATATCTGTGTGTTTTTTTGTTATACATATGTAGCTCATTTCATTCCATTTATAAATTAGGATCAAGGGTATAAAAGAAGTCTTCTCTCTTTTTGTTTCTATGTGCATGACCCTAATGAGGTCATGGTACAAGGAGTTGGCAATCGAAGTAGTTGAGCCCTTGCAAGAACATCCTGACTGACCTCAACGACCTTCGATGGAAGAATAAAAGAGAGATGATGGAAAAGGAGATCCTTTTAAAAAAATTCTCGAGGAATCCCTTGCACAATAGAGGAATGAGGTGATAGAGGAATGATATGATGGATAATTTTCCACCAATCCTTCAATGACTTCCAGAATCTAACACATCTTCATCTATTGGCCACTTTGGAGGTGTCTCCCCCTTCAAGGTACAAGTGATTTTTGATATTCATGTATTTGAAGGTCACATAGATGTAGATTCTCTAGATAAATAGTTGAATCTACTAGAAGGGTATTTTTTGTTCCATAAATATTCTAATAGAGAAGATTATCTTTGCACTCTTTAAGTCTATCCCCCATGTCAAGGATTGGTGGGAGACTTACTGTGGGCAAAGGACCACTGAGGAATCTGCAATATTTGTGATTGCACTCACTTGGGATTCTTTCAAGGGTGTTATTAAGGAATAATACCACCCTATTGGAAGCTACAATGACCAGTACATGAGATGGACCACACTGCGACAGGAAAGGGACCAAAAAGTGCCATATTTTACAAATATTTTCCATACCCTATGCACCAAGTTGAGTATCAAAGACTCGAAATGAGATATGGTTCTCAAGTACCACGTTATACTTCATAGATACATCCAAACCAAAATGTACTTTATGGACATATCAACACTGGGAAAATATTATTGATATGTTGTCAAAATCGACCAGAAATTTAAACAGAAGAAGTGAGAGTTTGGATGTGCAAATTCATCACGGCAGAAGCAGGGAAAAGGTGGACTCAAGACATAGAACAAAGGATAGAGAAAGGGTGGACCCCATCAGGATAACCAGTCCAAACTAAAAAAAATAATAATGGTAATGAGAAGACGAAGAAAGACACTAGGAAGTGGTGTTAATTCCATAAAATCCCCTAGAATAACACCGATGAAGATCACTCAAAGCAATCATTAGTGGTCGATATGAAAGACTCTGAGTCATAGGCAGTTTTTGACTCTAAATCAGATCCAGACAAGGGGAAGTAGATCATTGATGAAGAACCCAATGCCACTGTCACTACCACTAAGGTCCAACCAAGTGAACCAGAAGAACCAGAGGAAGGTGAGTTCCTTTTTAACTCATAGATGTGGGTGAAGGGTACTATGCTACATTTCATTGTCAATAGAGAAATAAGAAAGAACCGTATCTCAGCAGAGGTCATCAATAGGTTTGAATTTCCGATGACACTACACTCATAGCCCTACACCATCGAGTGGCTTTTCCAATGGAGAGATCATTGTGTCATCCAACAATTTCATCTTCCCTACAACATCAAGCCCTTCAAGGATGAGGTATTGTGTGATATTTCCCCCCTTGAAGTTTGTGATGTTCTTTTAGGCCAACCATACTTATGGAAACGTCATGTTGTATATGATTCTATACCTCGTAGTGTTATTTTTACTTTGGGTAGACAATTTTACAGGATACTAGAGGTAGCTCCACCTACCACCATGCCTTTTATCTCTACTAAGCAATGTAGGAATGTCATTTCCCAAAACGATAATTTTTTCTTCTTCATGATTCACTCTCAAAGTGAACATAAGGTCTCCACCACGTCCATGGATTTTACAGAGGGCCATTCCATGCAGCAGAAGCAGGTGGATAAGCTCATGGAAAAATACAAAGACATATTCTCCAGGGTACTGCTACACTATCAGGTCACGCATTCAATCAATCTAACCCTCGGTGCACTGCTACCCAATGGGCCAGTATATTTCCTCTCTTTGATGGTAAATAAGGAAATTAAGCACCAAATCAAAGAGTTTCTTCAAAAGGGGCACATATGACCCAACACCTCACCCTACGGAAGCCCAATTGTACTTGTATAGAAGAAATATGGGACTTGGAGACTCTGTATTGACTACAAGGCCCTAAACAAAATCAAATTTAGAAATCGGTACCCAATTCCTTGAATTTAATACCTTCTTGACCAGCTCAATGGGGCCAAGTAATTCAATAACATTAATTTGAGATTTAACTACCACTAGGTCCCAATAAAACATATTGATGTATGGAAGACTACTTTCAAGTCCAAAGAACGTTTTTTCAAATGGATAGTCATGCCCTTTATTTTAAAAAATGATCCCAACAACTTTAATGAGGTTGATGGATGATATATTACTTCCATTCATCAATTATTTTTTGGTGGTATATCTTGATGACATCCTCATATTTATCAAGACTTGGGTGGAACACTTGCAATATATTCAATAGGTCCTTCACACTCTGTGGCAGCGCAAGATATATGCTAACTTTGAAAAATGTTCCTTCTACATGAAAAAAGTCCAATACCTAGGCTACATTGTTGATGAGCATGGTGTTAATGTGGATCTAGCCAATATCTAGGTCATTCGTGACTATCCATCCCTGACCACACTAATCAAACTTTGAAGTTTCTTGGGACTTGTCAAATTCTATCATAGGTTCATGTTGGGATTATTCCATATTTTATGGGTCCTCATCCAAGTGACCAAGGGTGGTGTCAAGGAAACGTTGGTGTGGGGGAAGTCAAGATTGTAATCATTTAATCATATGAAACATCACTTTTTATCATCCCCAGTACTCTCCTTACCCAATCTACAACAACCTTTCAATATTGAGACTGATGCTTCAGACTATGTTGTGGGCACAATTGTCACTCAACATGGTCATTCGGTGGCATATCATAGTGAGACACTATTAGATGCAGTTTGTAATTACCCCACCTATGAAAAATAAATGTATTCCATTGTAAAATATTATCGCTAATGGAATCATTACATTCTTAGGAAGGAGACAGTCATCCACACTGATCACAAGCCTCTAGAGTTCATACAAACACAAGGCATATTACAGAATGGTTGCCATCAAAAGTGGTCCACATACTTGTAGCAGTTCCATATCAACATCAAATATAATACATGGACCACAAATCATGTCATTGAATTCCTCAGTCAACCTCTAGTTGTCGCCCTAACCACAGTGCTCCACTATTGTGGACATGAGGCTTATGAATGGCCCCAAATATATAAGAGTGATCATGACTTCGCTACCATGTACCGGCTATTGGGAACAGACATGATTGTCACTCACTTTCACCTTCGTGAAGAAATGTTATAGAATTTGGGCCACCTCTACATTCCTTCAAGTCAGCATGTGAAGCTAATTTGGGAAGCTCACTACAGTTGGATGGCAGGACATTTTGGCATGGAAACGATTGTGACAATACTAAAGAAGCATTTCTAATGGCCCAAAATTTAACAGGATGTCAGCAAGTATATCAGGTCATGCACCATTGACAAACACCCCTCTTCCTACTCCCAACAGGCCCTGGGAATCCATCTCAATGGGCTACATGTATAGACTTCTTTCAACTAAGAAAGTCAATGATTGTGTTTTTGTTGTTGTTGATCGGTTTTCTATGATGGACATTCTGGCAGCCTACAAGAAGAGTATCATAGTGAATGTCACTACCAAGACTTTCTTCGAATGGGTGTGGGTACATTTTGGGATACCATGGACCATCATCTCAAATCGGGATAGTAGGTTCCTCAACACATTTTTATCGAGCCTCTAGTCACTGTTGGACACCGAGCCCACAAAATTCACTACCTTCCACCCCAAAAGGGATTGTCATCCAAAGGTCGTCAATCAAATGATTGTTTATATCTTGTGAAATTATAACTCCAAGAATCCACGTACATGGGATGAGAGTCCACGTACATGGGATGAGAGTATCCCCTATGTTCATCATAGCCACAATAGAGCTCTCCATATATTGACTGGCCACAACCCCTTTTTGGTGGAGCTGAGATTTCAACCATTGGGTCCCATTTTGATGTCACACTACCCCTTGAGACCACACAAGAAAAATATTCCCATGTTCAGTCTGAGGCCAAAAAAGCCACTAATTTCATTGAACAGATTTAGCACATCCACCAACAAGTCCATGAAATTTTACAAAAATCCAATGCTAAGTACAAGTAGCATCATGATCAACACCTGGTGCCACACAAGTTTCAGGTGGGAGACAAGGTCTTGTTTCATTTGTAGAAAGAGTGCCTTACAAGGCCCCATCAGAGGCTTCATCCACTTATCTATGGAACTTATACCATCACCAATGATATGGGTGATAATGATTTTGAGTTAAGTATTCTCCCCTTCCTTGGACTGCACCCAGTGTTCAATGTGGACCTCCTTCGGCTATACATCCCACCATTATTGGACACATCAAAGATCGAAGAGTCATTGACACCAACAGATCTCAACCCTGATTACATAAAATAGGAATACATTTATCATATCAGGGACACTCAGATTAAGGGAACTCACCAATAAAGGATCCATTTTTATCGGGTTGCCAAAGAATGGCAGCTCCTGCACCAAGGAAAGTGGCTCACCCAGGGCTAAGTTCAGCAGAATTTTCCCCATCGGATGGGGGTGCTCAACACAATGGATACCATTTATTCCTAAAGGGGAGGACTAATATACATGTATATCGATAGCCACCCACCTATTCCACTGGCTCAAAGAATAATTTTCCATGATGGCATTATTTTACAGTTTTTTAGGTCCCAAGCTTCTGGGGCCATTATGAGGCCCTTAACGATGTTTTTTTGGCTCGATATTTCCTAGCATGTAGTTGGAGGCATATTATAGGATGAATGTAATGTGTACTCCTTATCTAGACCTTTCCAGTGGTGTATCAAGCACCCCAAATGGAGATCATATGCAAGCGTTATTCCCTTCGGAAGTTGATCTATCAACTAACCCCATCGGGGTCCACGAACCTTTTGGCATTTCATCTTCCGAGGTCAACGTTTTGGATGTTTAAGTTTTTCTCATTTATGTTTTATGTTAAAAATGCCTTTGGAGCCTCATTGTAATCATATTCATGTGAATGAGTGTAGTCATCACATATGTTCTCACATATAAGTTGTCACCTTTCGAGCAAGTTTGTTTATTTTTTCACTTTACAATTTCAACATGTTCTCTTTATTAATAGAATTCAATTTTTATTGTATCTCTGTGTGCTTTTTTTATACATATGTATTTTATTTCTTTCCATTTATAAATCCATGTCATATGAATGGTCAAAAATTTACTTCCAATTAGGGAAAAGAGTGGAGAGATAAGGCTTTGTGTAGACTTCAGGAACCTAAAAAAATGATCTCTGAAAGATAATTACCCTTTTCCTAAGATGGATCACATACCACAGAAATTGGTGGGAGAAAACATGATTTCTATGATGGATGGTTTCTCAGGATATAACCATTTGGTAATGCATCCTGAATATAGGGAAAATGTAGGCTTTACAACCCCATGGGAAACTTTCATGTATGAAAAAATGCCTTTTGGTTTGATTAATGCATGATCTACATTTCAACGAGCCATGGGCATAGCCTTTGTGGGAGAGAAAGATAGATTCATTGTTATATACCTTGATGACATGAAATTTTTCTCAAAAACATATGAAGACCACATCATACATCTAAGGGAGACTTTTATGAAATGTAGGAAATTTTGTTTATCCTTAAATCCTAAGAAGTCTTATTTTTATATGATGGAAGGAAATATCATTAGACATATAGTATTCAAAGAAGGGATGAAGATAGATTTATAAAGGGTAGATTCCATCAAGCAAATTTCCCTTCCAAGAAATAAGAAAGAAATAAAATCCTTCCTATGTAGAATAATTTTTATGAGAAGGTTTGTCCTGAATTTTTTTTAAATGGTAAAACACATCATAGACATGTTCAAAAAGGACAATGAAGTAAAATCGAATATTGAGGCTAAAGAGTCTTTTCGGTGAATCAAAGAGGAATTGGTATATATTCATTGTTAGTCATCCCTAACTATGATAAAGAGTATCGTGTCTTCTCTTTTTCCTCAAAACATACTATAGTTGTTGTATTGTTACAAAAAAATGAAGAAAACCAAGAGCATCCTATAGCCTTCTTCAGTAAATCTTTAAGAGATGTTGAATTTAGATATAACAACCTAGAGAATTAAACATATTCCTTAGTCATGCATTGAAATATTTTAGATATTATATTTGCCTATGTACCTACTAGTGCAATGAAAGATACCCTTACCCAAACAGAAAGTGAAGGAAGAAGGGGTAAATGGATTGCCAAACTTCAAAAATACCCACTAAGATGATAAAGGGACAAGGACTTACTAAACTACTGGCTAAATCAAAATATAGGGCTCTTGATACAAATTATCTATCAACAAAGATCATAGCAATAGAACCGGAAGAAGATGAAACACAATAACCATATTTGAAGATAAGTCCTAAATATGATCAATCTAAATGGTATAAGGATGTTATTTTTTACCTACAGAGTTTAAGTTGCTAGCCTTCATGGGACAAATATAAGTACATATCTATTAAACTCGGGGTTGTAAAATACTTTATTTTAGAAGAAATTGTTTTTGGAAAGACCTAGGAGGAATATTCTTGAATTTTCTTACTGAAGAAGAAACCAAGGGAATTATTAATTAACTCCACAAGGGACTTCTTGGGGGTAACCATGCTTGGAGATACACCACATACAATATCCTTAGGGATGGTTGTTACTGGCCTTTACTATTTTCTTATGTAAATTGCATGGTTAGAGAATGTGTAGAATGTCAGATGTTTGAAGGAAATAAAAATTTGCAGCCACTTCCACTCGTGCATATTAAAGAAGAGGCACCTTTTCAACAATGGGATTTATGTTTCATTGGTTAAATCAACCCAAATTCAAGTTGGTATCATAAATGGATTCTTACAACCACATATTACTTTACCAAATAGGTAGAATCCATCCCCACAAGGGCATCAACTGACACATTCATCATCAAGTTCCTTGCCATATTTGGGTGCATAAGAAAGATCATAATTGATAATTCCCAAGAATTCAAATATACTAATTTATTACAATTTTTTCAAAATTACAACATAGAGATTGGGAATTATATTTCTTATTACCCACAAAGAAATGGCTTGGAAGAGTCCTCAAATAAAATCCTCATCAAGATCATCAAGAATATGTTGTCCCAAAACAAGAAAGCATGGGACTCTCACCTGAAATATGAAGTTCGGGAAGATAGAGTAAGTATAAAAAGGTCTATTGGAACTTCTCATTTTTAGCTAGTATCTCGGTTAGAAGCCATTTTCCTGGCCCAACTTAGTCTCCCCATGATGAATCTCCTACAAGAGGAGAAGGAAGAACCTGATGGCATGCAGTAAAGAATAAGACAGTTGATTGAAGTTCAACAGGTAAGATATCAGGTGAATATGAAGTCCCAGGCCCACCAAGCAAGAATGAAAGAAATTGTTTACAAGACCAAGGAAAGGAACTTCAAGGTAGGAGACCTAGTCCTAAAGTAGAATTCCAGATGAGAAGAAAAGGGAAAACATGGGAATTTTGTCAATCTATGGCTTGGGCCCTTACAATTCATCACATCTCAAGATAACAACATGTAACTAGCTCAAATTGATGGAGAGTTTTTTAGGGCTCCTGTGAATGGGAGGTTCCTCAAACACTTCTTGTGCTACTAAATTATTATACCACCAATTTCCACATTCATTGAATTTGTGAGATGGCTTAGTCATTTCCCTAGATTGTAAACTTAATCCATCATCCTTCATCAAAATCATCTAAAAAAAACCTTTTTTTTCCACCTGTGGATCACTCATGTGTAAACCATGAATGTTCGCACCTTGCTAGTTTGCAACTCATGGATGACCTAATAAAATATAAAAATAAATAAAATATTCCACATTTATGGGGGATGTTTAGGTTGGTATCATTCACAAACTCCCCTTATCCCATAAACAACCTAATACAAACACCTCAACCCCTTGAGGATGGTATAAATGCACCTATGAGAGCATGTATGAGGAGGACAACCAAGGTGTAATATTATGCTAATGAATTTGCAAGCTTCCCTATTTTCCTTGATCCTCTGAGTAACATCTCCCTGATCTAAAAAAAAATCTAACATTCCTTCCTCTCCCATATGTGATTTTAGGGTTTGTTCTTATCCCTTATGAGTCATCCAAGGAAGAGCCATTGTGTTGAGTTGATGCTTGAAGGACTAGTGGAGAAACCTAGCCAGTTGACTTCGAGGAAGTGTTGGTGGTTAGAGTCAGGTTGTAACTACCTACTTATATTGTTTTCAATAAAAGAGTTATCCTTCCCTCCATTCATTTTCAAATTGATTCAATCTATTTATATATGTTAGTTTGCTTCATATGCTTTAATTTTTGCAAATTATATGTATGATTTGAATTCATAACTACCATGTTGCAACACAGACTTGGTCTCCTTTTGCAGGTTGATATCAGTGGAGATCAGTGATAAATTAAAGGTGGAGAGTGAGAATCAACATGAAATGTATAATACAAGGTGTGAGGCCTCTTCATCTCTCCTTTTCTCTTCAAAGTATTTATTTTCTTATAGCATTGTTGTGTATGAGGGTAGGTTCTAATTTTTACATATGGTCTCACTCTGTTATGAAAAGACCCAAGATCACAGGGGAAAAATCCCATAATAGAATTGGCAACCATACTGGGGAATGTTTCTTCTAGTCTAGGTCAGTCTTAGTGTGTCTTGTGTGGTCTTTGATTTCTGTAACTTTTCCTATTTTACGGGATTTCCTTTCAAATCATTTGACATCTAGAAACTTTTTCTAAGTTTCTGGAAGCATCCTTTTGGGTTGGATATTTTATGTTTCAAGTTTTAATGCTCCATATGTGCTTTTTCACTGTATGAGTCTTGGATATCCATGATCTTCCCTTGTATGACCCTTGGATGCTCGCTAGTCCTAGTGTACACAGTCACGGATCTGTGTAAGAAACTTTATTTTTGAGCCTTTCTCTAGGTTCTGGGAGGGTGTGGTTTGGTTCTTCAATACAATATGATCCTACTGGGTTTTCTTTTGCTTTTCATTGTTGTGTTAAGTGTCTGAAAACTCTCAAATCATTCTAAAATTTCTTGCTCTTGGTTTCCTAGTGTTTTTGACTTACTTTTCGTTTGTCTACTACATTTTGAGTTTTGGGCTTCATACACATTTTCCAAGATTTTATAATTGTATACGCTCTATTTTTTCACATAAACCACATAAATACTCTACCCTTATATAGGGGTGAAGCATGGATTTTAGTGCCAAAAAACATGTAAGTGTTGGTCATATTTGCGCTTTGTACAAGGCCAAATCGTGGATATATGCACTTTTTCAGAGGAAACACCCCGTATAAAATTCATATACACTTACTACAGTGATACAAACCATTTATATAAGCTTATATCCACAATTCGTAGAGGGGTGACCTGCAGATGCCTCCAAAAAGTAACTTTTTTGCTTGTTTTTCATCCTTTTTGGAACCCTCTTTCAGCTAGTTTGGGAGTATTTTTTGGGAGAGTTTGGTCCCAAAAAATTTTAAGTCCTATAGGAGGTTATTAAGGACTTAAATTGGAATGGAAAAAAAAATATTGTGATACATATTTGTCTCCTTTTTATCCTGTGTATTGCATGACTATAAGACTAGTCTTGTTCTTAAGATCTCGGTATTTTGGTCACTTTTATGGCCATGTTTGAAACTTGAGTTTATATTTGAGTTAGAGACTTTTCTTCTTTTTTTTCCTTGTATTTTTCAAAAGTATAACTAAAAAAAATTCTTTATTTTAGCAACTTTTGTTAGTTTTTCTTTGGTAGAAAGAAAAAGAAAACAAAAACAACCTAGTTTTTCTACTAGTTAGGTCTATTTCTTTCTTTGCATTGTTTTGCATTGTTATTTGAAAAGTAAAAATATATTATCATATTATTTTGGGTTATTCTCATCTTGAAATAATTTCAAAGGAAAAATAACAAAGATAAACATTTTACTTTCTTCTTTTTCTTATCTCGAAAGGCTGGATTGTGCATTTTGCATAGAAGGAGAAAATTTTGCATTTCAAGGTTTGAAGGATTGTTGATGCATTTTCTTTTTGAAAATATTTTTATTTGAAGAATTGGTGTTAATTTTTATTTTCGAGTGTTCTTGTAAGTTTCATTTTTTTAAGAGTCTCAAACAACATCAGTTTCTCTTCCATATCCTTTCAGTAAATAACATCGACTAAAATGAACGCTAAACTTTAAATGTGCTAGAATTTGTTTATAGGGTTAACAAACAAGTTTAGGGTTAGGGCCTTGGATTAGGATTGGCGATATAAATCTCCAAGGCCATTGAAAAAAAATAGGATTCTATGTTAGCGATATTCAAATCCAATATTAGTATAAGTATAGTTGGGAGCCTCCTCTAAAACAGGATCCAAACACAAGGTCACGTAAAGGAGAGTCAAGGAGATACCCCTTCGAAACTTAATTGGGCATAGTGGAAATATCATATATTGGGGGTTTCACTAGTTCCTTTAACTTCATGATAGGTGACGTTTTTAAATATTTGGGATTTGTTAATCTACTCATATTTTCTATCCTGATTGTCGATTTTACCCCCTGGACATTGACTGTGAGTTGGTGACCTTAGTTTCTTTTCCTAGGCATCTCAAAGGTGATTTTTGGGATTTGTCATGGTACCTGGGTAATATTACATATCACACTTTTTAGTACTGCTATAGGGTGCCCCATGAATCATGGGTCCTTGCACCAAATAATATTGGTCAGTGGAGGTTGGGATAACTGCTTCTCACTCATTCATTCATTGGTTCACATGAATTAATCAACCCGGGCCTTTGTCCAGGAGGTCCCTTTATGTTATGGAAATATTCCCCTGCAGACATGTGAAATTTCCCTTTGATTACAGAACCCTCTACCAAGACATAAAATTACATTTGGACACTACCATTCCTATAGATTCATTTTATCCATTAAAAAGTAGAGAAGGAGGGGAAATATGATGTACCTCGTTCACAACATTTGTCCAAGATGCTAATCCACGATCTACAAATAGTACCTTCAATGGAAATCAAGAAACAAACAACTATATCCTACTCTAATGGACTAGACAAAATCAAACGATCTATGAATATTAATACAAGCATAGACAAGCACATGTAAACACATACTTGAAGGAAATAGGCCAGGAATATTAATGAGAACTTCAAAAGGGAACTTACAATATTCAGATGATGTTGGAGCAACCTCTCCAAGTCCTCCTCATCCAACCCTTAATCGAAAGATACACAATCAAAATAAAAATGCTTTACTGATTTTATACTAATTTTCACCATGGAAATACCTCCATTTATAGGCTTTGAGAGGATCAACTAACTTGGGTGTATTTGGAATTAGTTGAGGATATGGCTCCAATAGTTGTAATATCTTCCTTAGATTCAACTCTGGAATTAGATTCGAGCCAAACTAACCCAATCCATTCAAAGTTGTCTTTAGAGAAAAGTGGGATTTCCCCCAAGATTCCCTCAACCAACTCAATGATCCCTCAAAATGGAAAACAAATCATTGCAACGCTCCCCCTGAGATGGACAAGGAGCTCTAGCACTCCCTATGTATGAGATGGGGGGCACTAATCTTCCAAAAAGTCACCAAGATGAGTAAATACCTAGTAAAAATATGCATTTCGACTGTCAAATGATGGGGCTTATTCTTTTAACATGTTTTACGGGTTGTAGAAAGTGTTTTCATGGTTTCATTCGAGATGCAACACTTAGGAAAAGAGAATGTGACACTTACAACACTTACGACAATAAAAGTGTGATACTTGCGACACCTATGACACTTGCGACTATGAAATTACGACAATTGTGACACTTTCAAAGTGAGGAATTTTGATTTGTAACACTTTCCACTTTTTCATTTCTTTGGAATCAGGACCTCATCCACTTGGGCTAAAGATTTGGAAAATTTGTTTTCTTGTGATGTTTCTCTTAGGAATTTTTAGTGGAGTGTTTATTTATATAGATGGCCTTAGGTTGTGTCAGTATCATAATTTTTTGATCATTAATTTAGGATGGTTAACAAAATGATCTTTTTTTCAGGAAGGACCCATGTTATTTATTTTGAAATTGTGGAGCCACCTCCTACAAGGCATGCATTTTTATACCACTAGTTCACCAGAGTCAATGCATGAGACTTTTATGGACATGAAAAATCCTACAAGGGATGAACCTATGCATACTAAAGTCATGGCCAAAGTTCTTTAGGACACCAACCAAGGAACCCCTTCCCAAGGGGATTATTTTTCTTTTTCTTTCTTTGGAAATGTTGGTTCCTCCTTGATGGCCACTTTGAACATTCCTAGGTTGAGTGTAGGACTATCGGTTTGGTTGTGTACCAATCTGAAGGTACAAAATTCTATTTATGCTTATCATATAATAACCTCATGTCATTGACATCATATGAATGTTGGTCCTTTAAATTTTGTATCCACAAAGTATACTTCTCCTCCTTCTTCCTCTTCTGGTGAAAGTACAACTACTAGTAACCAGAATTCTAAAAGGAATAGGAAGAGAAAGATTAAGAAGAATAATTCACCAACCTATTCTAGTCATGTTGGAGACCTATCACCAGCCTCTGCAAGTCATGTTGTGGGAAATTAATTAGTTGTTGTGAGTCTTGATGGAAGCATGAGTCTAGTCATTGCAATTCATATTGGAATTAGTTCACCAACCTCTATGAGTCATGTTGGAGATAGGTCAACAACCTTTGCGAGTCATGTTGAGGAAAAGAAAACGGCCTCTATGAGTCATGTTGAGAGATAAATTCTAGCTGGATATAAACACCTAAACACTACAATTCATGATAGGGGAAACCCACCAACCTCTATAAGTCATGCTACGAGAATTCATAGGACGTAAGCCCAAGTTCCCTTGTAATATTTACAAAGGAAATCACCTTACTCATTTGTGCCCTGTTATTTCAGTGGTACAAAGATTGTGGTCCTTATCTAAAGAACCTTCTAGTATTGTTTCGGCTTAGGTTTCCAAACATTATATTCAATCATTGGTTGATGAACTGGTTGCATCGATGAAATATTCGGCCAATACCACTTTAGTTTTGGCGGGTGCAACATCTCTTGACCATGTTTTACCGCATCCTATTCAATTAATGGTTGAGTAAGTAGTTGTGCCGATGCAATATTCATTCGTTCCCACTCTTATCTTAGAGAGTGATGAGTCTACTAAAGTGGTCTCGTCAATGCAATGTTCGGCTGATCCCAGTAATCTTTTAGGGATTTTTTCTTATTTTGACTATGTCTTTAGCATTTCCAGTTTAGTACCTTCTAAACAAGGGAGCAGTCCTTTCTCTTTGAGTACATTGCCTCCAAGTCCTAGCTTGGTTTCCTTTGATTGGAATGATCTTTTGGAGCCTCACCTTCATTCTTCTACACCTTTCAAGATAACGATTCTAGTTGAACCTATGTTGAAAGGCATTCATCGATATATTGTATATGAAGGATCCTCTACAAGTATTTTATCCTCCTCGGCATTGAAAATGTTGATTTCTCCTAATATTGTGTCATATACCATTGAGTTCTTGGCTTTCAACGAAAAACTTAGTGAATTTCTATGGATTATTCCTCAATTTCCTATCACGTTAGGTGGGAAGAATGTTCTAGTAGATCCATTAGTGGTGCCATTCCCTTTAGATTTTAATATTCTTCTTGGGCATGATTATGTTTATGCAATGAATGGCATGGTGTCTACACTTTTTCTTGTGATGAATTTCCCTCACAATGGAAGCATTGTCACTATTGATCAGCTTTCATATGATAATCACCATCCTAGTTCAACTTCAACCCAATGTTCTCCTTTGTATGTTCCTAGTGTTCGAGTAGACTCTCTCCCACCACAAGTGAATTATGTGGTGTCTTATCCTCAATGTTAAACTTTTTTTTAGAAAGGATATTTATAGTTATCTCCACCTTCTCGAGATAACGTCTTGGAAATTGATTAATTTTTGTATCCAATGGGGGCATGCAATCCTCTTCTTTCCCCTCTTGTTCCGAGTAATCTGGAATTTCCTTTTGAGTCTGATATCATTGTTTGTAATACCTCAAGCCCTAGTATTTGTGTGTTTTTTAGCCCCGATTTCATGGATGTTGAGTTACCTTCAGATGAGGCCATCCTTAAAGATATGATTTTGGATATTTGACCTCTTCTTGAACTTAAATCTTTACTAGTTGGTTACCATTAAAACCCTTGGCTTGAGCCTAGCAATGGGATCTACCTGGAGAACTATTATTCATAAGTCACAAGGATTTGTGGTCCTATGTACATATTGTACTTTTAGGGTTTCTTGTTTTCAAGTTTCCCATCCCTTAACACATGTTTTTATCAAAGGTTTCTATATTGGACTTACTAACTTCTAGGTAACTATTTTTGGTCTTATATACAGGAATTTGGAGACATTTTCCTTAGCTCATTTTCATTCCATGTCGATCTGTTCTGACATGTAATGATCTTGAAACTGGCATATAGGTTAGATTTTCCCCTTCATGCATTTTTGTATTATCCATTTCTTGTTTCATTTTTCCAAAGGATCGACCCCACTATGTTGCGACATGGAACCTTATTTTTTGTTTAGAAGTGTTGTAATTTCACGTGGTAGAGCCTATATTTCATGAGTGTCCTATCTTATAATCCCTTTTCATTTTGGAACTTATGCTACAAGTTTCTATTTAGGCTTGGGAGTCCTGTTTATCCCTGCCATGAATTTGAGTTGAAGTTGTATATCTTCTTCTCAATATTTTTTTGTTTGTTACCTATAAGACACCCCTAACACATGTTTATACTTATGCCAGTACCTCTTTGGATTCTTCAGTAGGTATTGTGTTTCTTACTATTGATTTTTCTAATTTTCATATATGATAATTATCACTTTATGATTTCAAACAAATTTCAATGACATTGATATAATAAATTGATTAGACACTAAAAATTACAAGTGAAATAAAACTGCAGTGAAAATAACATAATCACAAAGAAATAGCCATGCACAATAGACACAAGATTTATCTTGGAAAAACCTAAACTTGGGAGAAAAAATTAGAAAAAATTTCTCTAGAAGAAATTCAATCCAAGTTCATGAATACATCACCAGAAAAATGAAGAGTTTGAAGTACATAGAAAGTTTCTCCCTAGTGTGAGGAATATACCTCAAGTATGGCACATCACTCGAACAAGATAGTGCAACACGGAACTGGCATAACTGTAACTGCAACTAGCCATTGTAACTACAACTGGCTAATGCTCACTAGAAGAGGAGATATGATGAGATGTGTAATAATGAAATGAATATTCATTTATTTATACTAGTCAAGTAACCTTAATTTACTGGCAGGGCCAACTTTTCATTTTTTTTTTAACTTTATTTTATTTATTTTGTTGCTTTTACAAGTGTTTCTTCAATGCTTCAATGGAGTCGACTTGATCTTCTTGTCTTTTGTTTCTTTCTAGTGCATTCAAGGATATTCTATAATGGTCTCTTGTATTTTCTTATGGAGAATGAATGCCCAAAGTTGAAAATCTTCAATACTCCCTCCCAACTAGGGAGACATTCTCCATACTTGGATTTCTTCTGTCATAGAAACCTTTATTCATGAGCCATGTTGATGATCCATTGTTGGACCTTGACCAAGTTTTGAGGAAATATTGGTCGTGTTCGACCACTTTTGGGACTTCGATAGGCTAGTCGAAGGTGGAGCACCTAGGCGTAGTGGATATTGTGGGATCTCACTCATTTTTCAGGATTGTAGACCCAGCAAAGGGTTTTAGGGTTTATGTAATGGGTTATGGGATGTCGGCCCATGGGTCTACCCATGTATAGGCCCTTTTGTAAAAGTATATATATGAAGGAATGTAATGTATAAAGTACTACTAGTGACTAATTGGCTTAGTGCATGACTAGTTGGCTTAGTGCAAGAGGTTGTAAGTTGCTTTGTGCAGACATATTGTGTAATGTAAGGCTCTGTGCTACTAAGTATTTGTCTCAGTGCCTTGACCTGATTTTGGGAAGGAGGATCTGGCACACTACACGCATATCTCTTATCCTCTGCGAAGTTTGGATCTATGGATTTGTGCACATGAGCAGATGAATGTAAGAATATTGAAGACTAATAAAGAAGAAGAAGAAGTTGGTGGGCGTAGCCCCACACTAGGGTGAACCACGTATATAATGTGTCTTGATGTGCTTTGTGCGATGTTATTTATATGTTTATCTTCTTAGTGTTGTTGTTATAATGTATGATGAATGGATCAGATGTTGTTTCTTAGTGATTAAAGATGAATGAATGCTATATCTGAGATAATGTTATGTGTTAAGTGATTGGAAGTGTTGATATTTATTTTTACTGCTTCTCTCTATAATAAGGATTTAACATGCGATGTGAATAAGACTCGTGAATTAATGCATGTTGTTTTCTAAATGCTCTGTTGAGTTTTGTAATCATAGATATGTGTCCCAACCTAGTTGTAGACACCTAAGTCGTGCAAACCCCCTACCTCTACCTCGGGTGAGACTTCATCTTATTCACAGGTGTTGTCGAAAGGGTCGGTAGTTAGGGTTTTTTCGGTGCATTGTTGAAGCATTAAACCCCTGGTCTACCCCTGTGCCAACATCCATATCCACACAAATGTACTTATCACCTCGGGTATCAAATGATACCACACCTGGACTATTCACCTCCATAAGTACACCCTTGTGAGTGAATGACGCCACAATTAAACCTCTAAGAGTGAGTATACCATTCTCCATTGGTTAAACCACCAATCCTGGAAGAACGATGTTTGATGCTATCCAACACATGGAAGCACCTCAAGAACCTTGAGTCCATAGGTAAACCCTTGTAAGTAAGGACTACGCCTAGGCCCATTTACCACAAGTACACCCTTGTGATAAAGGTATCCTATGTCCATTGTTATGTAGCCCAATATAGGAGAAGGTCCACCCGAAGCTTACCAAGTACAATCACCACCACAAGTACACCCTTTTGAGTGAGAGTCCCATATAGGTAAACCCTTGTAAGTGAATCTACCATTCTCCACTGGTTAAGCCACCAATTCTTGAAGAATGATACTCAATGCAACCACACACTAGAGGAATAATAGAACCTCGTGTATTCTACCCCAAAGACTACACCTGATCACTCACCTCCATAAGTAAACTCTTATGAGTGAGTGTCACTTAAAGGTAAACCCCTTCAAGTGAATATTCCATTCTCCACTGGTTAAACCACCAATCCTGGGAGAATGACACATGTTGCTTCCTCCTAGAGAAAAAACACCACCTTGAGTATTTTATCCTTCAAAGACTATGCATGGGCCACAGGTACACCCTTGTGAATATATTCCCAATGATGCAATTAATCAACACTCCCTCTTAGTGAGGGAGACATTTTTCATCACAAAAATTTCGTCTCTGGATACTAGAGCTTCACTTCTCCCTTCTGTATCATGTCTTGGATGATCCACAATCTTCTCATCTGTGGATATGTATTGGAGCTTCACTACTCCCTTCTGCATCATGTCTCAAATGAAGTCCTATAAGAATATTTTGAAGCCACACTACTTTACGACTTCTGATATTGACTACGATATACATTGTCTCTACTATATTGAGTGCTACAGAAACCTACTTTCCTAAAATCATAAATAATCCCAACCTGAAGTAGCACCCAAAGGTGCTCAATCTGTCTACTTCACTCCCTACCCATTTGGAATTTATATATCCCCGCAACCTTGCTTCACCACCTGAGACATATATAAGGCCATATCCAATTGTACCATGAAATTATCTCAACACATTCTTTGTTTCAAATCAATGGTAGTGTATCGAGTCTACCATAAATTGGCTCAAGATGCTCACTGCAAAGAAAATATCTACCCAGGTGTTGACTAGATACATTAAGGATCCAATCAACTACTTGTACATCATGGGATCCACCAAATATGAATCTCAAGAAGAATCACTCAACTTCTTCTTATTTGTCTCCATAAGTGTAGCAATGGACTTGCATTCCATCATATTGAACCTCATCAGTATCCCCTGTCTGAGGAAGTTCTCAACTAATCTATGTCACACCTATAATACTAAGAAATAGTACATCTAGTCAATATCCTCCACCTCAAACTCTGAGACCAACTCCCTTTGTCACTGGATTAAGTCATGTTATCCACTCTTCCTCATTGGTGTCTCCCTTTGTGACTGAGAAAAAATCCATATCGCAATCCTCTTGACTAGATGTCTCCTTTTTCATTGTATTAAAGTCTACTAAAACAAGTGTATCCTCTCTAAATATCTCACATCTCCTAGATGCTTCCTCAACTAATGACACTTGTATGT
Organism: Picea glauca; assembly: GCA_000966675.3. Lineage (NCBI taxonomy): Eukaryota > Viridiplantae > Streptophyta > Pinopsida > Pinales > Pinaceae > Picea > Picea glauca. The sequence goes on from JZKD02S0857408.1 coordinate 101,150, forward strand.
TAGTTATAGAATATGTATCTCTCCCACCTGAATCTGGGGGGGAACTCCCTCTGAATGATCATCTCTTCCTCTGATTCAACTAACTTTCTCTGAGTTCACACTCTCCCTTTGAAGATTGACTCCCTTTTGATTCTATATAATATTTGGAGCCAGCTTCTCCCTATACATCTAATTACTTCCTATAAAGTCTGATCTCCTATTAAATGTCCTATTGGACTTCTCCTCCCTACTTGATCCTAAGGGATGACTCCCTCTAAAATTTGTCTCCTTTTGAGCTGGTACTTGGTGGGGCCACCTTCCTCACCACTGGTGGAGCCATTTGCTCCTCCTCATGATGTGTCTCATCAATGCCATATAACTCAAGAATCTCATAGGTAATTTTCTCTCTCTAAAATTATCATAGGGAGATGCATGCCTCACTACATCCTATAGTGACAGAGCTATAGTGATAGTTGTACTTGTTCCTATTCTTTCTCTTCTTTGGGTTCTTGTTTTGGGAAGGTCACAGGTGATAGCCCTAAGAGGGAACTATGGTGATGGTTGCAGGAGGCAACAAATTAGATGATATCTAGTTTGAGACATGGAGAAAAATATCTTTACATAATGATCATCATACCAACAATACTCAAGTGTTACTAAACATTTGATAGAAAAAGTACCTAGTAGTAATAGAACTCTAAATTTTTTTTACCCAGTTACAACATTTACTTAAGATGCAACAATATAAAATATCAAACCTGATATGAAAACCTAGAGTCTTGTTGTTTTTGTTCCATTTGATTTCAAGTTTTCATATATTGTAGGAAACATCATCATTGTTGCCTCCAACTCTTGATCTTCCTCTGAGTGCACTACATCTATGATCCCTTTGGATCTATTGTCATTGCTTGAACAAATGTCCTTTTGCCAAGTGTATATCTCCTACAAACACCCTCATGTTACAAATTATATACAAGTGCATACCTATGAAATTTATAGCACCATCCAGCTTGTCTTCTAATCTGAGACAGTACATCATCTCAACAAGAAGAATTCAAAAATCTGAATCAGAAGGTTCAATGTCAGGAAAAATGTCAATAAGCCTAAAAACCCTAAAATTTTAACTTTGACAGATTGTTAATTTGAGAAGTGTAGTAGGTGCACTAGGGAAAGGTGAGTTTCTCTATGCCAAAATTCTCCCCAACTCATCCCAATAAATGCTCAGTGAGCTTCACAAAAGTGTTACTACAACTGTTGTAGAGAGATAGGGGTGAAATTTCAACTTTCA
>JZKD02S0857408.1:107324-132435 GCA_000966675.3 Picea glauca
AGTGGGCCTTATTTAATAATATAGTGGACCTAGTCCACCTTACATTGAATGAACTCCACTATTATCACTATGGGCCCTCTGGGCCCCCCCACTACCTCTCTAGCTACCTTACATTATAATTGCCTTGACATTGGTCATATTCTTAATGACTATGTTTCCAGATCTCTCGATACATTTAGTCTCCCTCTCTACATGTGCCTTGAGATCAAGGTTTTCTTGCTTCAACAGATCATTATGATAAATCAAAGTTTTAATTCAGGCCTGTCAGAGAGGAACATCGGTATAGTAGCGCTCAACCCAATCGAGATAGCCATCACAGTTTACAGGGGAGATGGAAGATCAACGAGGGACACAATCGACCAAGGAGGCTTAAATATTACCTATTTTTTTCTTCAGATCTTTCCTAATACCCGAGAATCCTTCTTTACCATTAAGGAATAGTGGTAAATTTGTCACGAAATCATATGGTTCAGTATGAATGATAACCTCCCTCTTGGAACCCTGAATTTTTGGATCTTCTCGAGCTAGAAAATCCTCTATCTTAGGATCCAAACCCTCATCGATCTCGATCAGATCGATCGAGCTCAGATGAGTGTCGTTTCAGTTTCTTAGTTTCCTAGATATTAGGTGACCCTCTTTCTTATTATTAAAATCCAAATCTATGCATTGTTTCTTTGTCCCTTTACCGAATTTCTTGACATCAGACTTAACACTAGCATCATTCACAGGCACATGAGGATCATTTCCCTTCAATTCATCAGTCACTTTCTATGGAAATATTGCAGCTGAAAACCTACATGGTGATATTTTATCTAGAGGGGTTTTATCAGTAAACTCTGGTTCATTAATTGAATTACCAAAATGGTTTTCAACCACTGGCTTGTCTGAGTTAGGGTTTGTTGTTAAAAGAGGGTTTGCTATTAAAAGAGGGTCTGTTGTAGGATCAGCCTAGGTGAAGCCATTCCTCACCAAAAAGGTCTCCTAATTGTCACCTATGGTCAACAGATGATACATCAACAAGATTTTAACCAATCCATCCTGAAACAGGCTCAAATTGATACCCTATCATTTGTAATGATTGGACATCTTATAGAGACTCATCAGTGGGTAAAAGGGAATATCTAAATCGAAACCTATGAAATTCATGAGAAAATAGATATGGTAGAGAAATACCAGTCCATATCAACCTTCACGCGTTACAAATTGCTTGAGAATTAATAAAAAACTATGCCGTCTAGGTTTTAACAGAGTGATAGGAATACCTTTTACACAACAGTTGGTTTTTTAGGAGGTCATAAAAAAATTCCACGGGACTTCTTATATAATGGTGTTTTTAAACCATATCTCACCCTTTGATGGGAGCCATATTGCTTTGCTGATGAAATCTTCTATCAATTCTAATTGTATGTCTCTAATCATAGCTCTGAACCCGTCAAAGGTTCGTGCGAAAGCTTCTGCTACCTGGAGATTATAACCCTCGAATTTCTTGAGGAATATATCCTAGCCATGATCCTTTAGGTCCTTAATAGCATCGTCATGGGATAGTAAGGCTTGGAATCCATTCGGTTCTATGCAAACGACGGGTGCCATGACCACTGTAACAATGATGCAACAGAGATCACTCGGAATAGTTTTAGGTTCCAATCATTCGAGAAACAGAAACAAGTCTGAATGGAGAGTGGATAAATGAAAATAGAAGAGCTTGTGGGTTATCATAACTCGGATAGTGAGAATGAAAACCAAATGGTTCAATGTATTCCTTATTATCTATCGTGATGAGTGCCAAAACTACAGAGTACAAAACCCTATGCAAATAATGAATAGCTTCATTAATGTTTTGAGCCAGCAAAGTAAGGCAAAAACGCAAGTACAACAGGTTTGTACTCATTGGTATGAATGTTGATACAACCATTGAAATCATGAGAAGAATATAAAAAATTAACGAAGGCTTTTCATGTATAAAAACAATTTGACAATGAACTATTGAACCATTGAATTCGTACGGACCATATTAAAACAAAAAATCGATAATGGATTAATCAACCATTTCATAATTTTTGAATTTCGATTTCATATGGATGGCTTTTAAAAGATATTTCTAAGGCACAAAATTATTAAACCAAGTCAAGTTTTACGTTTAATTCATGCTTATAGACATAAATTAAAAATAAAACAAGCGAAAATGAAAACAATGAAAATTTAATAAAGAAATCTTTTAATCCAGCAATCATTTCGAAAATTTCTCAAATTTTTTTACAAAATTGAGGTGATGGCAACTACGGAAAAGTGTAATCTCTTTCAATTGTGTTAAATATAAAAATCATGTGTGGCTGCCAACAATGGCGACGTACTGGGCAAAGAAATTATCTCTGCATCACCAGAAAATTCATGTTATGGTGAATCAGAAAGGATGATTTTTTAAGAAACAGTTGATAGCATGTCAAGCATCCCGATCAAAACTTAGAAAATAATGTAGTCTAGCATCATATTTGTTTCTGTCAAAAATGTAATCTAGTATCAAATATAGATTACGAGTGAAACAATGTTTAGGCAACCAACTGTGATATTGTTGACATGGCCACTACTGCTAGCAGGCGTCCATAGCCTCGGTAGGGATGTCATTTAACCCACTCTAACACCTATTTCCTATCCAAGAGTCATCCATTCATGATAAAGAACATCTTTACTTTTGATGAATTCAAAAGGACATACCTGAAAATTTTCTTAAACTCGACATTGCTTCGTTGCCAGCAGGCATGTTCAGTACCATGGCGAAGTTGCCTTGGCATCATGCATTCATTTACCCGCTGTCAACAGACCTTTTCAATGTCTCAGCAGGTTTACATCCACTTCCCACACGTTACAGTTCTTTCAACTCTCTAGAATTTGTTTACAAATTTACAAAAACTTTACAATATTCAAGAGAGCGGGGTGATGCTAAAAATCTTAGATTTTGAAAACAAAATTTGATCTTTTACAACTTATTTTCTTGTTTGATGATCTTCATCATGATCTGAACACTTATATTTCTGTTAAGAAACCATATCAAGGATAGGAAGGCATAATCGAGTTGTTTTCCTTAAAACAGGGACAACGTTAAGAGTTTTATGAATGATAATCGTGTCTTCTCGTAATTTTAGAGAGAAACCAGGAACATTGTTTTGAACAAAAATTTACTTTTGTTGATATGAGTTTTAGCATTCACAACACTGGTGCTTCAAGGAGTTGTCAGATGTTGCTAATGAATGAAAATTCTGAGTTCCCTTCCACAAATGAAATGGTGACTCGGACATCATTATTTGAAAATAAATCAAAATAAAGCAAAATAAAAAGAACCAAAATAAAAAAATGAAAAATAAAATTAAAAAAAAATATGTACAAAAGGTGGATCTGAAATCATTAGGTGAAATATCTTTTGAGAGCCTAGCCATTCACTAGGAAAGTGTCTGGTTGTCCCTCCAAATTATGCAAATGGAAAGAGCTAGGACCCAATGTTTCAAAAATTAAAAATGCTCTCAACCACATATTCTGGAACTTGTTGTGTTCCCCCTTTCCTTCGTGAGATTTGTCCCACTTGAGAACCAAGTCTCCGACATCGAAATTCCTATCTGAAGAAAAATTTGAATCAAACCAGTTTTTTACAATTTGTTGATGCTGATCCAATTTCTGCTTTGCTTGTGTTCTCACTTTCTCTAGTTTCATTAAGGCGTTTATTCGATTTTCTAGAGGAGGGAACTCCTCTTCTTGAACTTTCTGCGACAGTTGTAGTGAGGGAAGTAAAACATGTGGAGGGAGAATTGATTCTCTTCCGTAAACAAGGAAGAAAGGGGAATTACCAACAGAGGATTTTGGGGTTACCCTATCAGCGCAAAGTGAATTATACAGTGCATTGTGCCAGTTCTTGTGATTTTCTGAAACTGTCCTTTTAACAATCTTGATTAAATTTTTGTCTGTTGATTCTACTATGACATTTCCTTGAGGATAGTAGCTTGCAGAATACTTAAGTTTAATCCCTTTTCCCAAAGAGAAAACATTCATATCAAGGGATGAAATGTAAGAGGTGTTATCAAAGACCAAACATTCGGGAATGTCGAATCGAGCGATGATATGAGAGTTAAGGAAAGACACTACTTGATTTTTCTTAACAACTTTCAAAGGTACAACCTCAGACCATATAGTAAAATAATCTGTTGCTATAAGGATATACTTGTGATACTATGAAGAAGAAGGATTAATTGGTCCTATGATGTCAAGGCCCCATTACTGAAAAGGGGAATCTACAGTAACAGGTTGCAAAGGAAATGATGTCGTTTTCACCTGTCCTGCAGCCTTTTGGCATATTATGCATTTACGACACATTGCATGGGCATATTTAAACAAAGTGGGCCAATAGTACCCATCTTTTATCACTTTGTGAGCAGTGGTATCTCCACCAAAGTGACCATCAGCATCACCTGCATGAAGTTCAGATAGCACTCTTTTTTACTCTTCCTTTTCTAAGCAACACCGAAAAACACCATCAAAGTTTTTTCGAAATAATACATCATTTATTAACTAGAAAGATGCATATTTTAGCCTAAGTGATATTATGTTTTTAGGATCAAGATTATGGGGAGCATATCCATGTGTCAAATAAAATTTAATGTTCCCATACCAAGAATTGACAGTAATTTGTGCACAATTGATTTGTTTTTCGTTATGTTGATTTACAATTAAGGTGTTGATTTGACTTTCATATTCTTCAACTGAATCCACCACTATTTTACATAGGCCTTGACCTCTAAAAATATGTGCAGGGTTTATTTCAAGTTCATATTGTTGTAATGACGTCATCCAATTTTCCCTTTTCTTACCCAATTCTTTTAGTACTAACAGGTTTCCTACAGCTGGGTAAGGAATTATCAAGGTAGACCATCAAGGTTTCATCAAGGTTGACCATGACCGACTGGTTCATGAGGCCATGGAAAGCAATTTACATTGCTCTTTGGAAATTGGCGCCAGCATTTATCAGTCAAAAAGGCATTTTCCTATAGGCATAAGTGCCCCATGGGTGTGAAAGGTTCTTTTGAGTTGATGTGAGGGAGACATGAGGACCTGGTTGCATCCCGAAAAGCCATCTAGTAAAGATAGTCCTTTGGAACCAGGCACCTGCTTTAGAATTTGTTCCATTGGAGGAACAGGGTAGTTATCTTTATCAGATGCTCGGTTCAGGTTCCGAAAATTAACACAGAGTCGAATTTCACCACTTTTTTTCCTTATAGGGACTAGATTAGACACCCATTGCATGTGCCTTACCGGGAAAATTATCTTTGCAGTTAGAAATTTATTCAGTTCATTTTTAATAGTGGGTTCCAATTTAGGGTGCATCTTCCTCAATTTATGCTGAAAAGGTTGTGTCTGGGGTTTCATGGGGATGACATGTTGTATGATATTGGGATCAAATGTTTTCAAGTGATCATACGTTGAGGCAAAAACGTCTTTAAATTCTTTAAATAAATTTATAAAAGTATATCTTTCTTTCTCGGAGCATCCCTTTCCCAAATTAATATTTTGAGGATTATCCTTTGTTCCTAAATTAACTGTCTCATAAATCAAAGAAGAACTGTCTGTTTTAAAATTAACTGTCCCTCTAAATTTATCATGCAAGTCATAAAATTTCTCTAGTCTTACAATAGATCTAGGGATATAGTTTACCAGATCATATGTTGATTTAGGAGATCTAAGATCTGATATTACCATGAAGTTTCAGAGGTTCTCATCGTGAGTGCCTTCATTAATGACTGCACCTTGGAAGGTGTCTTCCATGTGCAGAAAGTTGATAATTTGTTGGTCATCATCGAATACTCTCCAATTTGTGATGTTATCTAGGATCGACGACCTGAAAAAACAATTCAATTGAAAATGCATTAGGGGAAAGACCTTCAGCGGGAAAATGTTTAGAAGCAACGTTGGCCAATAAATCAGCTTTCAAATTACTTAATCTAGGAATGGAATTTATGTTAAATGATGAAAAAATTTGCATTAAACTCCATGCCTCAGTTTGGTATCTTTTCAGATGTGGTGATAAGAAATTTATGGCATTTCTTACCTGCCTAATTTCTGAATCACCAAATACCATCAAATTATGCATGTCCATATCCAAAGCTTTCTTAAGTCCTTGTAGAAGTGATTCATACTTGGCGATGTTCTTAGTGCACTCAAACTCTAGCCGACAAGCAATAAAAGTATTATTACCTGCAGGATCGATGAGCAGACAACCTACACCTGCTCCTTATTTGGATTTGGATCCATCAAAGTACAATGACTAGATTTGGGCTTCATCAGCAGTACTTGGCATACTTTGAAAAGATGATGTCTGAGTATAGGTCATAAATTTTGATTGTTGCCTAGGATCGGTAATAGGAGAAATTTCGGTCATGAAATTACCAAAGAAGGTATTTATTCCCTGCATTTCAAATGAATTAGCAGATGAAGTGAAAGGTTCATTTGCATCATTTAAATATGTCACGGTATGCTTAAGATAGCATTCTTTGTTTATCCTAATTTTGTTGGGTTGTCCATTTTCAGGCAGCCACAAATGAGACCAATCTGTGGCAAAGTAACCATGCAGTTGTTCTGACCAGTCCCTGCTTAAAAAAAAACCGTAAACTTCATGGATATCAACAATGATAATGCCAATTATCTGATGAACCTTAGGATTGGACGATAATCTAACCAGAACATACTTAAGTTCACTAATTACCTTAACATTTGTCTGATCTAGCTGAATGATCTTGAGATCAGAAGGTTTAACTTCTGCATTAATTTTTTGACAAAAAGATAGAGGCATCACGTTTGACAATGCCCCGGAATCGACCATACAATTATGTACATTCCTATTATAAATTTCAAAGGTTAACAAAAAAGGTGGGACATTTTTTTGAGTGTTAACAACAGAATTCTGTTGATTTTTAGTTGTTGTCCCTAAAACAGTTTTATCTACATTTTCTACAGTTTTTCCTGCTAAATCCCTTTTATCTAGAAGTTCAGATGTCATTTTAGTTGGGATTTTTTTGGTTGTATTTGAACCAATTTATGTTGATTTCTTGCTGTTGTTTTTACTATTTTCAGCGATATTTTGAAGCATTTTCTGCAAAATAAGGGGAAATTTCAGCATCTCAAAAACATAAATATTAGCTCTCATTTTTTTAAATCTTCAATCAGATCGTATTCTAAAAGTAGGGATTCTTAGATTTTTTTACTTTCATCTTGCTTCAACTTTTTTGGAAACACATTTTTATTCACTTCAGAAGGGGGTTTGTTTTGCGTTTTGCTTCTTATGTTGTAGGGGTGAATAGTTTCAAAATTTTCTTGGAAGATATTGTTCGAGAAGTGACCGCAGACATTGAGAGATGATTCCTCTTCTTCCAGTTCTTCTTCCTCAACTACGACTTCAGAATTTTCGGGAGGGGAAAAGGAAGAATTATCATGTGCTTCTAAGATGGTTTGCAAAGCATACTGTAAACTTTCGAAATTTAGACCTTCAGTGGTCGGGTTTGGCCGGTTGAGAGGAAAAGGTTTTTTGAAAGGAGGTTTAAAAATTTCTTTTCTTGTTGATGCCTCTGTGACTTATCTCTTCAAGTCAACGACCTGATTGGACAATTTTTGGAAAGCTTTCTGCAAGATTTCTAAGTCTAAAGTTTCCAGATGATTTTTAGTTTGAGGAGGCCTATTAAGGATCTCTATTTTCTTTTTAGAGGATGAAGTTGTTTCAGCTTTACTACTAAGATTATCTTTCAAGCTCAAAATATCCTTTTCAATTTGGCTTGCCTCCTCAAAGGCTTCAAGAAATGTGTTCTTTTTAGACTTTTTGACCCATATGGATATATTAGTGTGCAAGGCTTTAGCATAATATGCAACTATTAAACTTTCAGCGGGCATTGAATCTGCAGGGATTTTATTCTTTAAAGTAAGAAATATTTGGTTAAAATCTTTCGCTTTTTCCTTAGGATTCATTTTTAAGATGGAAAGTTTCATAATCAAGACTTCCGGAGATTTATCATCTTCGGATTTTTCCAAGAAACAAGTTTCAAACTTGTCCTAAGAGAAAATGGTTTGGGTTTGTTGAGCGAAATACCACGTGGAGGCATTTCCCTCAAAATTATAAGGGAATCATCTACATACTACATCCTCATGTTCAACACTCCATAGTCTAATGGCCAGCATAAATTTCTTGATATGATCCTCAGCAGACTGCTCTGCGTCTGGATCAAATTTGAGCATCCATTTCTCTGGATGTTTTGGTAATGGATGTTGGGGTCTCAGTACAGCCACGACATCTTGATCGAGCCAAGGTCTAGCAGGATTGTTTTGATTTGCCATGGGAGTTGGTGGTGTAGACGGTTGAGATGGTTCTGATGAAGAACTTCCTTCGTCTGAAGATTCTCCTCCTAAAGAGAATGGAGATGAACCAGATGGGGAAGGTGGGATACCAGAACCTCCAGCTCCAAGGGTAGGCGTTTCGATAAGATTGGTAGTATTATCACCCAAAGGGTTTTGGAGTAGACCAGTGCCTTGAAGTTGTTCTCGGATATCTGAGAAATATAGCGGTTGATTAAGTGGCCTACCAAGTTGTTTGATAAGGGCTAATGAACTATACGTTCTTATGAGTGACTGATGAACAATTTCTTGGACATCATCCCCTTGAGGAACTGGTGTTACTGGTTCAATGGGAATCTTAGGGTTATCGTTTGAGGTAGTTGTTGTTTCAAGTGTAACGTTGTTTTCTGAGCGACTACACGTTACGACAGGGGAGCAAGTGTGTGGGGTAGGACTCTTGTGACCTCCATGTGCCATCAATCGAATCCTGTCCCTCCTTCTAGCACCATTTGTTGACGGGCATATGTGACGCACCGTCAACTGGAAGGATAGATCGAGTCGGGGGTTTTCTAATTAACTCAAGTTGTTTGGTGCAATCTATCCTGGCGGGTTTAATGGCTCCATTAGCCAACTAAGGTGTTAAAATAATGAAAGAAAATAAACTACCCTAAATCTATAACTACGATACTATGTATACGAATCTAATTATTTACAAATGCTAAATAGAAAAATAAATATGAAAATGTGATTATGAACATGATATCTACAATTTTCAAGTTTTAGTGGATGTCTAGTGAAATAAATGTTTTTGTAATCGTTTGCGAAGTAGATAAATAAAGAAGATAATTTTTATATTTTTTGTTTAATAATTTAAAATCTAAGAACTCAAAACAAAACTAATAGAACATAATCTGAAACAAGAACAGAATAATAGTCACAACCAATTTAAATTGTCTTATTTCACTAATAAACTAATAACGTAAATTGAATGTGAATAACACTAACCTAAGATTAGTCTCATACTATGTTTATATCCCTATGCACTCCAATCTTCCAGCTATCTTTCCTATGAAACAAATTTGTAACGGGCTTGTGCTAATATCTCCAGAATAAACTCAAGGTATTTTTTGGAGCAAGGATATAAAAATAGAGTGATAAACATATAGATCTAGTGACCTTGTGATGATGAATATTTACAGTAAAATAAATTTTAATGTGAAACATTCATGTGATACCTCAACTTAACATCAAGCATAAATCGATGATATTAAAGTGAAATAACGATCATAGATATAATATATGAAACAACAAGTTATAGACAAAATTTAAAGCATTGAATAAAATGAAACATTACATGCTAATGAGGCTAAAGTTGTATAACATGTTAATATTCCATAATATAAGAGGCAAAACATAAATGGAACAATGTCACGCTGGTCTAAAGACGAAATGTGAACAACTTGTCCATATAGTCTGTGGGAATTACATGTCCATAATGCATTCCAAAAAAGGATTCCCTCACTAACAAAAGTGAACAGTATTTAAAGTAATCCAGGATCCAAATACTCATATCTCACAGGATAGAGTTGCATCTCCCAAAATCAAGTAATATTACAAAAATAGTGGATTGGAAACCACTCATACCAGAGTTGGTTTATTCAAAATTAAATCAAAGTTTTTATAAAACATAAAGAAGGATAAACTACTAATCATTTAAACGTATAATTGAAAATATTTCTTCCAAGTAATCAGTAGCATAATCCCCCATTTCTTGAGAATAGCAAATCCAAGTTGATAAATTAGAAAAACCATTACTAATAACTAATTTTTATTAAAAGAGACTTGGCTACAGAATTGAAGATTTTGTAGCCAGTCGTTATATTAGTAAATGAAATCACAATTCAAATCTACTTATTTCGACTCAGGTAACAAAATATAAAAAAATCACAACAAAATGTTTTACCATTAAAATTCTACCAAAGAGGGATCAAACAATTCAAAGTTTATAATTTCCTTGACACTGGTCGTATTCTTAATGACGATGTTTCCAGATCTCTTGATACATTTAGTCTCCCTCTCTACATGTGCCTTGAATTCAATGTTTTCTTGCTTCAACAGATCATTCTGAGAAATCAAAGTTTTAATACGGGCTTGTAAGAGAGGAACGTTGGTATAGTAATGCTCAAACCAATTGAAAAAGCCATCACAGTGTACAGGGGAGATGGCAGATCGACGAGGGACACAATCAACCAAGGGGGCTTCAGTCTTACCTATTGTTTTCTTTAGATCTGGCCTAATACCCAAGAATTCTTCTTTGCCCTTAAGTCATGGGGGTAAAGTTTTCACGAAATCATATGGTTCAATATGAATGATAACCTCCCTCCTGGAACCCTGTATTTTTGGATCTTCTTGAGCTAGAAAATCCTCTATCTCAGGATCTGAACCCTCATTGATCTCGATCGGATCGATCAAGCTCAAATGAATATCGTTTTGGTTCCTTAGTTTCCTAGAGATTAGGCGACCCTATTTCTTATTCTTAAAATCTAGATTTGTGCATTGTTGCTTTGTTCCTTTACCAAATTTATTGACATTAGACTTAACGCTAGCATCATTCATAGGCACATGAGGATCATTTCCCTTCAATTCATCAGTCACTTTATCTGGAAATATTGTAGCTGAAAAACCTACATGGTGATCTTTTATCTAGAGGGGTTTTATCAGTAAACTCTGGTCCATTAATTGAATTACCGAAATGGTTTTCAACCACTGGCTTGTTTGAGTTAGGTTTTGCTTTTAAAAGAGGGTTTGATGTAGGATTAGCATGGGTGAAGCCATTCCTCACCAAAAATGTCTCCCAACTGTCACCTATGTTCAACAAATGATACATCAACAAGATTTTAACCAATCCATGGTGAAACAGGCTTGAATTGATACCCTGTTGTTTGTAACTCTTCGACATCTTATAGAGACTCATCAGTAGGTAAAAGGGTCATATAAATCGAAACCTATGAAATTCATGAGAAAACGGATATGGTAGAGAAAGACCAATCTGTATTGACCTTCACACATTACAAATTGCTTGAGAATTAACAATAAATTATTCCATCTAGGTTTTAACAGAGCGATAGGAATACCTTTTGTGACATCCCCAAAGATAAAGTATTTTTGAAATTTAAATTTGTTGGAAAATTATTCCGTTTTTAGTAAATTCGAATTTGGAAAAAATTTTGCCATTTATGGCAATTCCAAATTTCGAATTTGATAATTGTAATTAATTATTATACTGTTGGGCAGAGATCTGATTTGACCCAACTAACTATTTGACTATGACACTTGTATGAAAACATAATATTTTTATATTGATTGCAGGAGGACAAATGGAATAGCCATGTTAAAATCAGCTGACCATGACTCCATGAGTGGGGAACATGTTGGAACTACCTCTGGGTTGATTGTTACAAGTGGAAAATTAGAGATTTGGCCATTGGCAGCCCCTAAAAATCAGGGATTTAAAAAGCTGTGAAAATTCCCAAGGGAGGGAAAAAGACCTAGGCAAAAAGATTTTTATTTATAAATAGCATATGTGAGGAGGTAGGACACTGCCAAGTATGATAGGGAAGGAGACTATTGATTTTCTTGTTGTTATGAACACTACAGATTGAGTGTGAGGCAAGAGGAATCTGTTGGAACTGAAAGACATTACTGAGGAGTTTTTCAAAGTTTGCCCTCATGGACTCATGGTCAGGCTAGGGGGTGTATTGGGCAAGTGATTTGGCTGCCCTATTCTATAGTTGGGAGGAATGTGGTTGTTCCCTTTGTCTTCCCACGCACTAGTTTAGATATGTTAAATCTTACCCTCCTTTGTTTATATGATTATAGGTATTAGATGTAATGTAATTGTTTGTGCTATAGTGAAATTTTTCATGGATAAAAATTGGTTGAATATTGTTGAACTTGATATTCGATCAAAAGAAAATGCCTAGATTAAATCAAGTGAATGTTGCTTCCACTTGAGTATGCTAATTCGAAAAGGGCATGTAGGTTCTGATATGGTGAAATAAAAACTGCAGAATAAGCCCCATTTTATAATCGTAAATTCTAAGAAGATGAATTACAAGTGAAATATGAATAGAATCGAACCCCAGAGATAGATATAAGTCTGCTTATACGCATGTAGGTAATCTTATACAGAACCCTGGAAATAAGAGGGATTTCATTCACGTATCAATTAAAAACTAACATTTGAATAAAATTTATGTATCATGGGAATTTAAGACTTGTACACACTATATACAGAATTATAAATTCATAATTGCACACATAGATATATTTAGAGACATACATATCTATATTTCAATTGGAATCGAACATACTATATATGTGTGTGTATGTGTGTGTGTGTGTGTGTGTGTGCATAATCATGAAAAAGAGAGCTATTCAATTTAGTAACCATACATAAAGTTGTGCAATTAAAAATTCAAGGGGCAACAGTTACAGAGATCCGTGAGTAAATACTAGGGGTGTGAGGGTCGACGAACTCAAATACTATTCGGGGATTCTGCAAGCAGAGTATACAATATCTAGAAATATCATAAGCCTGTTGACCAAGAAGTATAAAAGCCTGATAGTAATAAAATAAATAGCTAATTAACAGTTCGATTCCGATGTAAAAACCCTGGAAATGCAGAATGGCATGTAAAATATTGAATTTCCATAAATGCACAATCTGGAAATTAATTACAAAAGAGTTCACGTATCTAATAATAATCCAAGGCCTTGTATTCAGTCTAAAATCCTAAATCATATCTTACACAATGTACCAATAGGAAATGGACAGATTGGTCACTTAGAATAAGACCGACTTCAAATATTTTACCATGGATCTATACAACCATTAGGGCTCCTTCATAAATTGCAAATCAAGTATAAAAATTAAATCGTGCATCATAAAGATCTGGCGTTTCTACCCACATTGACTAGATCCGAATCGAAGCACTCAACGAAGGCTGCAAGAAGCAGAAAATGCTAAAATAGAACCTGATTACCTTTCTTTGCATCGAACGACTCCAGGCCAAAAGCTTGCGAGCAACTAACCCCTGTGAGAAGACACAAGAGTAAGGAAATGAGACATCATTGGAACTTCGAACAGAATAGATTGAAGAAAGTCTAAGATAGTATTCTTTTGTCACATAAAAACTTTGAGATCCTTGTATATGCATACTGACTTAAATTCCCTAACTCATAACCATATCCCTTGTGTTAACAAGAAATCCCTAAGTGTCAATGTTAGCTTGGAAAGAAACCCTTAGGGTACAGAGTCAATGTTAGGAGTGTTAGGATCCAAATCCTAAATGAATACTAGGGTATGTTTGAATGTATTTTTAGTTAATTAATGTCTATGGGTACATTATAGGAGTTGAAGAAATGTACTAGATCTTCATAGAGGGAGTCTGTGGGTACATTATAGGAGTTGAAGAAATGTACTAGATCTTCGTAGAGGGATTCTATGGGTACATTATGTGAGTTAAAAGGAGACTTACCAGATCTTTGAAAAAGAAGGTCCTTTATAAAATTGGTTGTTACCTGAAATAGAAAAATTCAAATCTGTAATTAAAATGAAGATTACTATGCCATAGTTATGAAGTTTTTTTTTGTAAGCAAAAGGGAGGTTAATACCCTTAGAAATTAAAAAAAAATTGTATGTCAATTAGAGGTATTTTACATATGGTATCAGAGAAAAATTTACAACACTGGGCCTGAATAGGGCCACATTAGCTACTTAGTATACATTTTGATTTATGTAAGACTAATGAACCTTATGGTTACAAACAAAAATCCCTTTTTGTTTTGTGAAATCATGGTAGCTCAGGACGATGCAGAAATCAGGATGGAAGGAAATCCGCAGCAAAGACCTCCTGGAGATCCAAGACAAAACAATGATGGAATCTCACCTATGGAGGTGTTGGAAACAATGAGGAATCTTATTGTTGAACTGCAGGTTTTCAAAGCCGACAATGAAAAACTAAAGAAAGCTCAGCAGGAACAACAAGAAATAAATGAAGTCCTGCTGCACAGTATAGTGACCAAGAAAAGCCCAAAGGATGATAATAATGATGAAGAAGTCAGCAAGAGAGCTTCCAAGAACTCAGGACCGGAAATAGAAAAAGGAGACAGTTCGTCTGAAGGAAAACCTTCAGCCGAAGACAGAACTAAAACAGATAGAAAAAGAAAACAAGTAGAACACCTTGAAGGAGAATTTAGAAAGATTAAACCAGCCACCTTTGATGGAGAGTCTAGAACAGGAGAAGAAGTTGAGGCATGGTTGTTGGACATCAAAAAATACTTCCAGATCTACAACTATTCCAGCAATATGAAGGTCAGAATGGCCATCTACACTCTGAAAGGGAAGGCAATCATTTGGTGGCAAGACCTGAAATTGGCCAAGGGCCTAAAGGAGAAACAGTTGGAATGGTCTGACTTTAAGAAGTATTTCAAGAAACAATACCTTTCTAAAATATATTATGAAAGGAAGATGAAAGAATTTTACGAGTTACGACTTGGACAGATGACAGTGGAGGACCTTATAAATAAATTTCTTGAACTATTAAGGTTTGTACCATACATTCGAGAGGATAAGGTAAAAATCCAGTGATTCTTAATATGTTTACCACAGTCCTACAAGGACAGAATTGAGTTTGACAACCCCAAATCCTTGAGTGAAGTATTCAGGAAAGCACAAATTTGTTATGACCAATATAAATAGTGGGTAGAGTTTCCCAAAGCCTGGAGGGATAAGAAACAAGATCGAATGAACCAGCGGAAGAAGGGATACCAACCAACTCCTTATCAGAACGCAGCAAAAAGTTTTCTGAGAAAGGATTTTCACTCCAATCATTCGAATATGTAAGGCAACAGTAAACTGGTAAACCTGAGAACGAAGAAGTTTGGGGGTAGTTCCCGCGAGCCATTAAAGTTTTGGGAATGTGGAGAGCCTCATCTAGGGAGGAACGATCCACGTTTAATTTCAGCAAACAGAACTGTTGTTCACAATTTGCAGAAAGCCTCGACAGTGGGAGATGTGGGCAGAAGCCTGCATCGGATAAATGCAGCCATAGATGGTCAACAAGCTGACCACCAGTCCTCGGTGGTAGAAATCAAAGGTAAAATCAATGACACTCAAATTTATGTTTTAATTGACCCTGGAGCTATGTTAAGTTATATTACTCATGACATAGTAGAGTCAAATAAACTTAAGAAACTAAAGCACGCAAAATCATGGCTTGTACAACTAACAACAGGTACTAAAAGAAAATTAGTTGACTTTATTTTTGATTCTGAGTTCAGCTTAGATGGTCAAAATATAAGGACCAATCTGAACATCCTACCACTAGGATCTTACGATATGATTATCGGGATGGATTGGTTGGAACAACACAAAGCAGTACTAGATTGTTATACAAAGATACTTAGCTATAAAGATGATTTTGGCACTGTTAGAATAGCCCAAGGCATACCAAAACCTGTATCAGTCAGACAAGTTTCAACGATGCAACTCAAGAAATGTATTAGAAAGGGATGTCAAGTTTATTCTTTCCAAGTAACGAATCTGTTAGAAAAAGAAATTAAGCCAAAGTTAGAAGACTTTGTTGTCCTACGTGATTTCAGAGACATGTTTGTGGATGAGATACTAGAATTACCTCCTAGAAGGGAAATAGACTTCTCCATAGACCTACTACCAGGTTCAGCCCCTATCTCAAAAGCACCTTACTGAATGAGTCTACCAGAACTGACAGAATTAAAAATACAATTACAGGAATTGTTGGACAAAGAGTATATCAGACAAAGTGTTTCACCATGGGGGGCACCAGTCATCTTTGTGAAAAACAAAGACGGTACTCTAAGGCTATGTATCAATTATAGACAACTGAACAAAATGACTATTAAGAACAAATACCCCTTACCAAGGATAAATGATCTGTTAGATCAAGTAGGTGGGGCCAAGATCTTTTCAAAGTTGGATTTACGATCTGGTTATCATCAAGTTAGGATAAAAGATGAGGACATAAGAAAAATAGCTTTTCGGACAAGATATGGACACTATGAATTCGTATTCATACCTTTCGGACTCACTAACGCACCAACCATGTTTATGTGCCTAATGAATAGTATTTTCAGTCAGTAATTAGACAAGCTCGTGGTAGTATTTATCGACAATATTCTAGTCTATTCAAAAATGGAAGAAGAACATGATGAACACTTAAGAATAGTTCTGCAAACATTGAGGAAACACAAACTGTACGCCAAATTTGACAAGTGTGACTTTTAACAAAAAGAAATACAATATCTAGGACATATAATTTCAGTAGAAGGCATTGCCGTAGACTCGGAGAAGATAAAATCCATTATGGAATGGTCGGTACCTAAGGATGTAGCGGATATTTGATCATTCATGGAAATCATCGGATATTACCGCAGGTTTATAGAAGGGTTTTCCAAGATAACCTACCCTATCACGTCATTACAAAATAAAGGGACCAAGTTTAACTGGTCAGAGAAGTGTCAAGACAGTTTTAACAAGTTGAAGAGATTATTGACAACTGCACCCATATTGAAGGTAGCAGACCCAGATAAAGAATTCAACGTATGTGTTGATGCAAGTAAAGAAGGACTAGGTGGTGTCCTAACTTAGGAAGGACAAGTTATTTGTTATGAGTCCCGGAAATTAAAAGAACACGAGAAAATTATGTCACTCATGACTTAGAATTGGCAGCGGTAATACACAACTTAAAAATGTGGCGACACTACATAATGGGTAGGAAATTTCTACTATTGACAGATAATAAAGGGGTGAAATATCTGTTCAGACAACTAGATCTTAATGCAAGACAAGCAATATGGCTAGCCTTCTTGAGATAATTCGACTTCGAGGTAAGACATATCAAGGGTAAGGAAAATAAAGTAGCAGATTCTTTAAGAAGAAGAGTCCATGGGTTATTTGAGATAAATATCAGCAGGGCAGAAAGTGATCTGGAACAATGAATAAGAACGATAGGTATTAACAATGGAAATTACACTAAGATGATGGCATAATTACAAAACAGTATCACAAACTCAAATAAACCAGATATAAGTATCGACAAAAAGGGACTATTACGATTTAAAAACAAACTTTACATACCAGATTCAACAAAGTTAAAATTAACAGTTTTGGACGAAGTGCATAAGAAACCGTATTCTAGCCATCCAGGTTACCAGAAAACAATAACAACACTTAGAAAACTATTTTACTGGCCAAATATGAAGGGAGAAACAGCAGAGTACTTGGCTAGGTGCCAAGATTGTCAGCAGGTTAAGGTCGAGCACCAACATCCAGCCGGCCTATTACAGCCTTTACCAGTACCAGAATGGAAGTGGGAGACCATATCGTTGGGCTTTATAACAAGTTTTCCTAAAAATCAGAAACAGAATGATTCTATCATGGTTGTAATCGATAAACTCAGTAAGTCTGCACACTGCATTCCTGTAAAGTCTACTTTTAAAGCTATAAACATTGTTGAAATATTCATGAAAGAAATTTTTAGACTGCATGGTATTCCTAAAATGGTGATTTCAGATAGAGACGTAAAATTCACATCCGCTTTTTGGAAGGAATTGTTTGCAAGACTAAATACTAATTTGAATTTCAGTACGAGTTATCATCCACAAACGGATGGACAGGCTAAAAGGACAAACCAAATCGTAGAGGATATGCTCTGCATGTATATAAGAACAAAACCAAACAAGTGGGAAGACTACCTTCACTTGGTAGAATTTGCATATAACAATGGGTACCAAACTTCGGCTAAGTTGAGCCCTTTCAAAATACTATACGGCAAAAAGTGTATGACTCCAATTAGCTGGGATAACCCAGTTGACAGACTCATGGTTGGACTAGAGATGCTCCAATAAATGGAGAACATGGTAAAGAAGGTGTTGTGCTTATATGTCTAATATAATGCAGCCATTAATTATCAAGCCAAGATTCATAATCAACAGAGTTACAAGACACCAATAAGAAAGGTAATTTCTAATGTCACGAGTATAGAATCAAACTAGATTATGTCTGCTGGAAACAAATCAAAATAGAAAACTTCAATGCATTTTGGTTGTATTTCACATAGAGACTATCTATTTCATTATGGCACATGCAAGTATGAGATGGAATTGGTTTGATAGATCAACTCTGATATCTGACCCAGAAAACTAATTATGTAATCCACACTTTCTGAAAAGAAATCACACATCAACCAACATAGTATGGGTAGTTCAATAGTCAATATGTTGGTTCTGTTGTGGTTCACAATGAACTTCACTAGTTCTTATCCAAGTATTTTTAACTATTGCTACCAACAACTATGATCACTCAAGGAAATCAAACTCATGAGAACAGAAATAGGGCATATGCAAAACAGAGCAATTAAAGATCTCTAAGCAAGTATAGAATGGAAATCTTAATCTAAGCTGCACTGCTATCATCTAACAGAGTTAAAGCTTTAGTTAATTTAATGTTTATATTACTGAAAACAAATACTAATGCTAATCTACAAAGAGGCTGACCTTTGTTGGGTGGTGGGCCCTTTCCACTTCAACAGGTCAGTTGTTGAAGTCTACAAGAAGCTTTCTTTTAATGCACACATTACTCTCACTCACACTTCAAAACATAAAATCAAAACTCACTTTAAGAATTCAACTCATTCTTAATCATAGATAATCAAAATATGGAGATAAAATAACATTCCATTAATCTTCACTCAGAAAATATGTTTTGTACTATCATACACTTCTTACATATTGTTGATATGCTAACTCTCCTACTCTTCTACCATCCTTGCCACGGCTATTTAATAGTCTGAATAATGAAACACAAGGAGGTGAAGTGATTTGCAAATCAATCAGTTGTTAAGTTTAATCATTCGATTACATCTTTAGCTTCATCCCCATGACACGAAGTGCATGAGGATGAGGTAATCAACAAACTATCCTTATCATAGAAAATAGATGTCCACCAATTGACTTAGGTGAGATCTGGCACTTAACTTAGTGCATTAGGCTCTTCCATATGAGTACTAGATCGTAATAGGTAGATGGTACCAGATCATGACAGTGCACAAACAGTGGTACCGGATCATGACAGAGTGTGGCCATTGGTACCGGCTGATAATAGTGCATGTTGTTGGTACCAGATCATAACAGAGCGTGTTCGTTGGTACTGGATCACAATAGGTAAGATTTAGTATCGGACGCATTTGGTACCGGATCAGATAGCATCAGTCTTGGTGCACAGGTACCAGATCATGCCAGAGCTAGTACAGGAACGCTAGACATCTAGAGGTCAAAGATTCACATATGACAAATCGAGCATTAGTACATGAAATATTTAATTTCTTAACTCGACAAAACCACAAAATACATTAATTAACCATACTTTACCTTATGACCTTATTACTGGCAATTGGTAGCGTTCTTGTCATTCACTCAAGCTCTAGGTAGGCCAAAAAGGTATAGGTGAAGAGTATAATAGGGTAATGAGAATGTCAATTTCAGGTGTCAACATTCCCCCATGCCAAAATCATTGCATGTCCTCATGCAACTAAAAACAAAACCCAAAATTTTTCAAAACTTGAGACTGTGTTCTTTACTTTGGTGGATCAATGATATTGATGGTTGAAGCCTCTTCTCTTAGCTCCCTTTTAATGACCCTAATGTATTGTAGGAGTTGTAATACCTTCTTGAGCTTGTTAGAGGTCTCTTCATGGTCGTCTTGAATTTGTTGGTTGGTTGATTTCAACTGCTCATTTTCCTTTTTGATATATCTATCCAAGAGTTGATATTCCTTTACTTCATGTTGGAGTTGCTGATTTTGTTTTTGTAATTCCCCAATCCTTTTCTTCATTTGTTCTTTTGTCAAGTTCTTTGTTGATTCTACCATTGTTGGTTGGGTGCAGTCCCTTTCCTCGACTTCCTCCCTCGTCCCACATAAAGTAATAGTGTCTTGTTCTTCGGTCAGACTAGGGATGTCATCTTGGATTGGTAAATCCTCGGAAGGGGAGGTAAGGTCGATTGGATCTTCCTGTGCATGAGGACTAACTATTGTTTTTCCTTTCTTTTCCATGCTCCTTGTAGTTCTTTTACAAGGAGGTACCAGATCAAGGATGCTTACAGGCTTCCTTTTCTTCCTCTCTAATTGTGAAATGGTGACAGGGGGGTTGTGCCACAAACTGTTTACTTTTAGTTTATGAGCTATGCTTCCTTTTCTTCATCATTTTCTGATGGTCCTCTTTCTCAACTGCCACCATTGAAGTCTCCTCTGCTAGTTTTTTTTTACCTTTTGATTCAGAGATTTTAGAAGTCTTGTTGACTATGGAAGACGACCTTGCCTTTTCATGTTGGCTCACTGCCCTAGATGATGATGGAGTTGTTTTATCCTTCTTGCTCTTTTTCTCTTGGGGTTCCTTACTTTTCTTTGGACCATGTTGGGTTTCCTCCATAGATTTGTTTCCTATGGGAAGGTGTTGTGTGATAAGGGTTTTCCAACTAATCCTCTATTTCCTAAGCTCATGCAAAACTATCATTTTAATGAAACCGTGATGGTAAATGCTAGTGTTCTCTATTTTAAAGATGGATTTAACACATCTTACCATTTTATTCAAACTCATCCATAGAAAATATGGAAAATCAATTTCTAGGCCTCCTTCAAAATGAAATAGGAGCCTAAGGTGATAAATGAAAGTCACGGCATACCTACCTTCACAGGTGACAAATCGTTCAAGATTGGTAATCATCGGATGGTATTCTTCTTTGATGTAGTTTCTAGGGATCCCTTTCTTCCAGTCGGGGTGCTGATGATCTGCCTTCAAGAATTGTTGGCACATCTCTTTGTTAATCCCCACATCTTTGAAGTATTTAGCTCCTCTGTTAGGCAGTCCCATAACCTCCCTTACGGTTGCTTCATTAATTATCAGTTGTAGATTGCCTATACGTGTCGTCTCTCCATCATAACCTTGTATAAATTCCTGAGATATCTTCTCGTTCCAGCCTGTAAATTTTTCCAGAAATGGTATCCGCCCTAATCTAGCATATTTTTCTTGACATAATTGGTATTCCTCGGTTTCCCTATAAATTTGGAAAATTGGTTCGTGTCTAGTAATGACCATTGTTATAAGTTGAGAAAAGGATTGGGCTATAGCACAAGGGTTTAGTTAATTGATGAAGGGTTTAGTACTGGAAAGGAGCAGGCTCGGAACTGTAGAAAATGTCACGACAAGGGGAAATATGGTGATGGTTTTGTGAATGGTGAGTTTAAGTGAGGGTGTTGCAAGGAAAAATTATGACCAAATAAGGCTTATCTGGATGGCTTCACCACCAGATAAGATATTTCATATCTACCTGTTGTTGTAATGATGAGGATAAGACATCGAGTATCAGGGCATCATTTTGGAATAGGTGATTGGAGTTTCAGGGGGTGAAATTAATGTTGGATCGTGGTTCATGATATATGATGGGTTTGTGAATTGTTTAAGGATGAAATATATTCGTGGCTTATCATTGCTATGCATGCTTCATATTTTGATATGATTTTTGCCTTTAACGATGTTCAAGAGCTATGAGAGGATTAATTAGTTTCAGGCATATGGGTATGAGGGATAGGCGCATGGGTTTAATACTAAGGTTGTAAGATCTAGTATAGCTTTTCATATTTATTGTAGTTTTATGAGCATAGAAAAATAAATACCATGTTACCTTTCCTTTCACCTTTGTATGATCGATGCTCATAGCATGTGTGACTGCTTGTAAATTGTTAGTATTCATCCTTTTAGACTGAAGCTTCTTGAAAACATGGTACGGGAATGTCTTGTACTTCTATTGTTCTGTGCTTATCTTCTTTGTATTTGGTTCTGCAAGTGGATTATATGAGTCTGGAAAAGAGTTCTGAAGGGGCTCTTTGACCTTCCCCCATGCCAAAGAAGTTGCATCTTTGTAGGCAAGAAAATTCAATCATTTCATTTCATGATAAGAGAAAAAGAAACCAATCAAATTTTTATAAGTACATCTTATCACTTATCATATGATCTCATGCCAAAAAAAAATGAAATTGCCCTTCTTTTAATGGATTATTGACAAGGGTAGCATTCAGTAGTGAAACAGGGGAATATATATGTTTGCATCTCATGCCAAAAATAAAATTTCCCTTCTTTTAATGGATTATTGACAGAGGTAGCATTTAGCAGTGAAACAAGGGAATACATATATGTTTGCATGAAGAACAGATCCCACCTAACTTGCTTCAAAGATTTACTATCATTGGTTGTTATAGATAAATTTCACAATATAAGTAGATTAGGCTCCCTAGTTTAGGGATCCACTCTTAAGAAGTTTCCTTCTTAGATAGTGTAGGCTTTGGATGTCAGACAGGTAAGTTGACTTAGGGTGAATCTCAAATGGACATTTGCTTGGAGAATTATATTGCTAATTCATCTGGGATGTGTATCTCATGAAAGCCAATAATGACTTTTTGTTTTAGATGGAAAAAAGTGGATTTTTCAATCAGACAAGTATAGATGAGACATGTTTCAACCAGAACCCACTGCCAGCAAGCCTGTTCAGTACTTCGGTGGGGTAGTTGTGATAATTAGTGAGAGGTACCTTCCCCAGGTAGAATGTCCCATTGCCAATAGGCATGTTCAGTACCCTGATGGGTTTGCCTAGTCATACCACAGACCGATACCCGCTGCCAGCAGACCTGTTCAGTATCTCGGTGGGTTAGTCTCTTAAACCCTTTTTCCATCAGAGGCTTCTTGTCCATAGTCACCTATTCTGGTTTGTATTAAAGAGTGCTTTTCATGGTGAAAGGGGAGGCGCGTTTGAAAACATTTTTACAGGGTGGGATGGTATTGGATTGGAAGGCATATACTCTTCTTTTGTATGTCTTTTAAAGATTTGTCTGAAGGAAAAAAAACTTTTATGCACGTTATTTCTTTAGAGTGATCCAAATGTATATTTTTGTTTGAAGTTGTCCATAAGAGAATGACCAAAAGTTTCTTTGGGGTACTGGTACATCCTCTGCCATAAGAGTTTTGGTAGTGTGCCCATGGTAGAGAGTGTTCATATACTCATATGTTACTCTTTAATAAGATAATCCAATGAATACTATTGAAGTCTGGTTAGGGTGAGATAGTTGCTTATAAGCTAATATATTTTTTCCTTTAAATCATGCTGAAATACTGGGTAAAGGCAACTTCTAGTCTTTAAAGTGGATTATGGTTCTTTGAGCAATCATAGGGAAAGATTGTGTCCCTCTTTTTATTTTGTTTTTAAGCAACAGAACCAAAAGAAATTAAAGTTTTTATCAGCAACAGAACCAAAAGAAATTAAAATACTTCTCAGCAACAGAACAAAAAGAAATTAAAATACTTCCCTTTAGTTGTCAACAGAAGGGCTTCCATTTGAGAGTTATTTTGGCTTCATGGATCCATATTAAGTGTTTGTTGCATGGCTTCATTGACATAAGATTTTGGAATATGCTTTGTCAATATGTCTTGATAGTACTGTAAAAGGACAGATTATGGTACCGGACTGGTGTCGGACTGGTACTAGACCAGAATAGGATTTCGGGTATTGAAACAGAAGAGAATATTGTTGATGCCTACAACTAATGTTTAACAAGTTCATGAAGAATCAAATAGATTATATTAAAAAAAAAAATTGCTTACAAAAGAAAAGAAAAATTGTGAAAGTAAAACAAAAGGAGGTAAGAGTCTTTTGTTACCTTCAGCTTATTAACAAAATTCGATCCACACCTATGTACAAAAAGTTTCAAATAAACCAATCAATCAATGTGGGTCAGTAGGAGGATCTCCTTCCTTAATGATCATCTGCATGTCTGAATTCTGTACTATATGAGTCAGGAATTCTTCTTTTGACAGAGGTTTGTTGTAAACTCGCAACCGGTAACCATTCACAAGTAGTGGTGTATGTTGTTCATCAATTGTATTTATCCTAATTGAACCATTATCATATATAGTTTCAATTTCGTAAGGTTCCATCCAACGGGTGGTTAACTTACCTTTGAAGTTCTTGAATCTGCTGTCATACAATAGGGCCCAATCTCCTTGTTGAAATTTTTTCTCTTTGAGATACTTGTCATGCCATTTTGTTCTCTGTTCTTGAATGAGGGTAGTCCTTTGAAGTGCTTACTGCCTGGTTTCATCCAACTCATTAAGTTGCAAGAGTCTTTGTTGTTGGGCTTCATCCAAGTTCATGCCAACTTGTACTGCAGTCCTGAAGGTTTTGATCTAAAATTCTATGGGGAGAAGCACATGCTTCCCATACACTAACTCATAGGGTGTATGTCCTGTTGTATTCCTCCAGGTGATTCTATAATCCCATAAGGCTTCTAATAATCTGTCAACCCAATCCTTATGGTGAAGCTATATTGTTTTGGTAAGAATGGACTCAATAACTTTGTTGGTGGATTATACTTGTCCATTTGCTTGTGGATGATAGGGTGTATATTTCCTGTGTTTGATTTGGTACTGTTCTGTAATAGCTTTGACTAGATGAGAGGTAAATTGAGTTCCCTAATCAATCACAATTTCTCGCGGTACACCAAATCTAGTAAAGATATCATTAAAAAGGAAATCTACCATTGATTGTTCACTTGCAGCCGGTAAAGCCTTTGCTTCAACCCATTTAGTCACATAGTCAGTGCATACAA
>JZKD02S0857408.1:140654-151582 GCA_000966675.3 Picea glauca
ATCAGGGAAAAGAGAGCTATTAAATTTAGTAACCATACATAAAGTTGTGCAATTAAAAATTAAAGGGGAAACATTTACAGAGATCTGTGAGTAAATACTAGGGGCATGAGGGCCAATGAACTCAAATACTATTTGGGGATTCTGCAAGCAGAGTATACAATATATGGAAATATCATAATCCTGTTGACCAACAAGTATAAAAGCCGGATAGTAATAAAAGAAATAGCTAATTAACAGTTCAATTCCGATGTAAAAACCCTGGAAATGCAGAATGGCATGTAAAATCTTGAATTTCCATAAATGCACAATCTTGAAATTAATTACAAAAGCATTCACGTATCTGATAATAATCCAGGGCCTTGTATTCAGTCTAAAATCCTAAATCATATCTTACATAGTGTACCAACAGTAAATGGACAGATTGGTTGCCTACAGTAAGACCGACTTCAAATATTTTTCCACAGATCTATACAACCATTAGGGCTCCTCCATAAATTGCAAAATCAAGTATTAAAATTAAATCGTGCATCATAAAGATCTGCATTTCTACCCACGTTGACTAGAGCCGAATCAAAGCACTCAATGGAGGTTGAAAGAAGTAGAAAACGCTAAAATAGAACATGATTACCTTTCTTTGCATGGACCAACTCTGGGCCGAAATCTTGCAAGCAAGTAACCCCTGTGAGAAAACACAAGAGTAAGGAAATGAGACATCATTGGAACTCTGAATGGAACAGATTGAAGAAAGTCTAAGACAATATTCTTTTGTCACATAAAAACTTTGAGATCCTTGTATATGCATACTGACTTAACTTCCGGTCTGAGTCTAACAGATTGTCGCATGGTCAAGGAGGACACCCACAGAATTGGGAAGGGAAGTGGGTCGAAGTTAAACTGATGGGTACCTCGCAAAACAATAGGAGGTCCCATCATTAGGTGAATGCATATAATTCGTTAACAGATTACTCAAGGAACTGTAAAACTTTAAATGACTTTAAAAAAAAACCATACAGGGGTCCTACCCTACATAATTAATTTGAAATGACAAAACTGTGCGTATATGAGACTTCACCCTTGAACTGTAAATGTCGTTGTGGCCGAACGACTGACACTATAAACCGAATGAGGGAGTAAATAAAATTATGAGATACTGGGAAGCCAAGTATCATGTAACGCTCAGAGAATAACCCTAATATCTGAATGGTAAAGAACAACCTAGTTATATTACAGAAAGATCTCACAAGGGATGAGAAAATAAAGACTCGACACCTTGAAGAGTTTACGATGTTGGTCATACCGAAACCCAGTAGTATCCAGTAGAAAATGATTGATGTTCCCTTTCATTTAAGCATCGAGTTACAATGTTGGTTAGAATGCTAATACTCAAAACAAGAACCCCTTATTTACATTAAATCTCTTAGGGTTTAAAGGGAAGTCTTCATAGAATACGGAAGAAAAGAATTTGTGAAATGACAGGTTTGACCTCAATTCGAAATACCACCCCAAAACCTTACAAACAAGTGTTGAGCCTGTACCCAGGGTTTCGACAGTTGGAAAGATACAGTTAAAAGAATCCTTATATACTTCTAGACAAGGAAACTTCACAGGTTAACGAAGCAATGAGAACGGAAAAATTCTTACCTTTTGAAGTCTACCACCTGAGTCTCTGGATGCATTCCAGTATCGACGAGAGTCCAATTTTTCCATGACCGACTTCTCTTTTGGGCCGAGAATCACAGAAGACGTGCGACCAAACCCTGCCTTCACCCAAGAACTAGCATGCGACCCAGAAACAATATCAGAAAGAAGGTGTCTCTGATGGTCCTAATTACGGATGAGTAAAGAACACGTGTCGTGACCATGTGATTGGCTTGAGGTGGAGATAACACAATGGGCACAAAGACCGAACAGTGACCAGGGGAGTATGCCACCAGCCCTCTAATAAATATCACAGGGAGCCTTTAAGACTGTCCAGTATGTTCCTTCCACTCTATTTTAAATGCTCGGTATGGATGGAATTAAATATGAATGAGTTAGGTTGAGACCATGCTCTTGGGTCGTTCTGGTTGTGATGGGACCTTTAATCCTAGACCCTTAGTTACCTGTACAGTGTTAGTTAGTTTATGACCCACCGAACTCATAACCGTATCCCTTGTGTTAACAAGAAATCCCTAAGTGTCAATGTTTGCTTGGAAAGAAACCCTTAGGGTACAGAGTCAATGTTAGGAGTGTTAGGATCCAAATCCCAAATGAATAATAGGGTATGGTTAAATGTATTTTTAGTTCATTAATATCTATGGGTATATTATAGGAGTTGAAGAAATGTATTAGATCTTCATAGAGGGAGTCTATGGGTACATTATAGAAGTTGAAGAAATGTACTAGATCTTCATAGAGGGCATCTATGGGTACATTATGTGAGTTAAAAGGAGACTTACCAGATCTTTAAAAAGGGAGGTCCTGTATAAAGTTGGTTGTTACCTGAAATAGCATAATTCAAATCTATAATTAAAATGAACATTACTATGCCTTAGTTATGAAGTTTTTTTTTGTAAGAGAAATGGAGGTTAATACCCTTAGAAATTAAAAAAAAAAATTGTATGTCAATTAGAGGTATTTTACACCTTTTACACAACAATTGGTTTTTCGAGAGGTCATAAATAAATTCCATGAAAATTCTTCTATCCTAGTGTTTTTAAACCATCTCTCGCCCTTTGATGGGAGCCTTGTTTCTTTGCTGACAAAATCTTCTATCAATTCTAATTGTATGTCTCCATTCTTATCCATGAACCCTTCAAAGGTTCGTGCGAAATCTTCTGCTACATAGAGATTATAACCCTCGAATTTCTTGAGGAATATATCCCAACCATGATCCTTTAGGTACTCAATAGCATCGTCATGGAATAGTAAGGCTTGGCATTCATTCAGTTCTATGCAAACGATGGACGCCATGACCACTGTAACAAGGATGCAATAAAGATTACTCAGAATAGTTTTAGGTTCCAATCATGTGAGCAACAGAAAAAATTTTGAACAGAAAGTGGATACACGAAAATAGTAGAGCATGTGGGTTATCATAACTCGGACAGTGAGAATGAAAACCAGAGGGTTCATTGTATTCCTTACCATATCTCACAAGGAGTGCCAAAACTACAGAGTACAAAACCCTATGCAGATAATGAATAGCTTCATTAATGTTTTGACCCAGCAAGGTAAGGCGAAAACGCAAGTACATTAAGTTTGTACTCATTGGTATGAATTTTGATATGACCATTGAAATCATGAGAACAATATCAAAAATTAACCAAGGATTTTCATGTATCAAAACAATTTGACAATGAGTTATCGAACCATTGAATTCATAAGGACCATATTAAAACAAAAAATCAATAATGGATTAATCAACCATTTCATAAGTTTTGAATTTCAATTTCATATGGATAGATTTTTAAAAGATATTTCTAAGGAAAAAAATTATTAAACCAAGTCAAGTTTTATGCTTAATTCATGCTTACAGTCATGAATTAAAAATAAAACAAGTGAAAATGAAAACAATAAAAATTTAATAAGGAAAGATTTTAATCCAGCAAGCATTTCGAAAACTTCTCAAAAATGTTTACAAATTTGAGGTGATGGAAGATACGGAAAAGTGTAATCTCTATCAATCATGTTAAATATCAAAATCATGTGTGGCTTCCAACACACATGTAAGAAACTGACAGGACATACACCATTCATATTGGTGTATGGGCAGGAAGCAGTGGTGCCATTAGAATTTTGGGTACCCAGTCTGCACGTATCAGCAATTACCAACATGACAGAAAGAGGCTCAGTACAGGAAAGGTTAAATAAACTAATGGAAATGAAAGAAGATAATATTCTAGTAGGATTTCACCAAGAAGTACAGAAATCAAGAGACAAAGCCTTGCATGGCATACATATTAAGAGGAAGAGTTTCAAGGAGGGAGACCTAGTCCTGCTCTATGACAGTAAATTTTCTCAACATCTTGGTAAGTTTAGAATGCATTGGATAGGGCCATACAAAGTAAATATTGTCACAGATGGGGGATCTATGTAGCTAAAATACTTGGGAGGAACATAACTGAAAGGAATGATTGACAAGAGTCGACTGAAATTGTACAAGGACAATCAACCTCCTAATGCTTAAAAGTTACAATGCAGTGAGAAATGCATGTAGCTAATGTACTATAGAAAAGATTAGGAAAAAAAAAAGGAGAAAAATAAATAAAAAAGATAAAAAGAATAAAAAATAAATAGAAAAATAAAAAAGAAAGAAAATACAAAAAATATTAGGAAACATCGTGTGAAAAAATAATGGAATCTGCGTGACAAAAAGAAAATGTGATCATGCACAGCATATGGCTGACAGAAATTAAAACAACTCGCACTAAGGAAAAGCCACTATGCACTAAGGAAAAGTCACTATGCACTAAGGAAAATTCATGATGTACTAAACAAAAGTACAACGCACCAGAAAAGCGGTCAATGATCAGAAAAGCGAAAAAAGGTCGTTAGGGAAAAAAGGCATGAATTGGGGCATTTATAGAATTGAATGAAGCATATGCAACAAGATTCAATGCATTAATCATAGCCAAAGAATCTTCTCCGAGAACATTTAGGGAAATAATGACAACCTCTATATAAAGGAGAAATGTGGGCCAAACAAGACTTATTTTGAAATTACAAACCCGCAAAGCTAAAGACAAGAGGCAAAAAAGGGGAGTACAAAACTTTGAAGCAACCGAAGCTCAATATAGAAAGAAATAAGTGCCTATATGGCACCTCTAAAGGTTGTCTCACCAATCCAAATAGCACGCAAAACCCAAATTAGTCTCAGGTTACCACAAGAAACCATAGAGGCATCATAGGAAATGGTATAGAGAGAGGGAATTGTCAATGTCGACGCAACTCCCTCACCACAGATTGAACCAGTGACCACCACACTGGTAGAAGAAGAAGAAAAGGCCCTGACAAATGTAGGGATGGATATTGACACGCACAATAGTGAGAAGAGGCACGAACCAGTCGCCACAAGCAACCCACAACAACCTGCAAGGGACGAAGTAGCCCACAGAACAAATGGGGGTGAAAGTGAGTGGACAAAGTTTGATGCAGTGAGACCACAACCTGGGGTAGGGTCCATGTAGCAGGAAGAAGGACAAGTGAAATATAATACATGGAATCTGGAGTCGGGCGGGGAAGAGAGAAAGCCAGAGGTTGGGAGATCTACCACGTCGGTAAGAAGAAATGGTAAACAACCTATTGTGAGGTCCCCACGCAAGCATACCAATGCCTTAATTTTTTTACTGTGCATTCTAGAGGGGGTGCAGGCCACACCAACCCTACTTCGGTGCATGGAAAGGTTAAGTTACTCGGACCATGATGTGGCAAACACTGGAAAATTCCCATAATTTGCGCAACAAGTATACATGGATAGCATAGGCATAGACCCATTTGGATATCCTATGATTGTTACACCTCAATATTGCTCACTTCGATAAGTGTCGCATGTTCCTTACAACTTTCGCAAGTGTCGCAAGTTGTTCACAAGTGTCGCAAATGTTTTTCAAGCATACTACCATAATGACGACACTAAGGAGGCACTTAAGACATCTTATACACTTGATTTGGAGGAGGGAAAATGATTAACTGAAGTCAAGGAATTCTTATCACCTGAGAGGAGCTTTTAAACAAAGGTTTTGAAGGTGAGTGCTCCCCTACATCAGCCTTAGGAGCGTTGGCGCTCCCCTATAAGGTCTTAGGGAGAATTATAACGCACCACTGCCCCTCTGAAGGAGCGATATTCATCCTTGGAGCGCTCGCGCCCCCATCAAGATTCCTAGGGAATGTTATAGCACCCTGATGCCCCTTTTGAGGGAGCATTGTCTAATCTGAGGTAGTAGTTGACCCGTTGAGGAGAATAAGGGGAGGATCTCTCAAGTTTAGAAGGCATTTTCATTCAAATTCTTGGTTCCATCAGAAGATTCCTGATCCAAGGAGTGAATTCATCAACTTGTTCTAAAGATAACTCAAGAGGTTAAGCTTCTCTTAACCTATATAAGTAGGCTCTATGATGGTGAAAAGGGGTAAGAATTGCTAGCATGAAACCTATGATCTCATAGGAAACACACAGCCAGTCAAAAGAGAGTGACCAAAGAAGCTTCTATCATCCAGGTTGTGGATCTTTCGAGCAAGGGTTAGACAAAGGGGACTTGACGAAGTTGTCGCATTCGCATCTACGATTGTAATCACTGCTATCGTTATTCTCATTAATATGACGCACTTGGTTTGTTTCTTTCTAGTTTGTGTCTGATCTTACATGAACTTATCGTTGATAGATAAATATGTTTTCAAGCTAATATCAATAGAGTAGGAAGTGGTCGTGCTTTGTTTGTCTACAAGGGTCGTCAAGCAGCAAAGGATTGGAGCTCAACTCGGAGCGTGCAGGGACAAGCATCGATAAAGAGGTACTTCTACTCTCTTTCCTTCTCATGTATTAGTTTGTATAGATTTGAAAGGAAGTCAGTGTCCACGTTAAGCACTTTCTGTCTTAGAGTTTAGGGTCTATCTCTTTGAGGCAATCTACCTGTCTGCAGGGAGATTTTCCTACAACAATGATGCAGCAAAAACAATGGGCATCAGGCCTAGAAAACATAGGGATCCTGAACCTTTTATAGATTCCTCACTTTGTCATGGGAAAGAAATGAATAACTTCGTCAAGCAGTTGATGGAAGTCCTCCATGGAGGCTTCTTATGGATGGAAGAAACTGTATCCATCGATGTGGAACTAATTACATTCATCACAGGTATTCCATCAATGGGAGAGAGTCCTCTATAGTACCTGGATGACAAAAATAAAGAAAAGGCCCTCGCCGAAGAAATGAAGAAAACATATGGGGCAAAGAGAGGTTCGTGCGGGATCATCATCAAAAGAATCAACGACGCAACCACTGGGATGGCCACAAAGCTAATGGAGTGAAAATGTTTATGCAAGTTCCACAAGGAGGAGGTCCCTGCAAGGCTTCTAAAAATGGCATCTTAGTGCACAAATGGGACCATGCTCAGTTGGGCCCCATATCTGTTGAACCTGTTGCTCAACAACTACAAGGATACGCAAGACTTGGGAACAAAGTTACACTATTCCTGGTTGTTAATTATGATAGCATTAATCAGGTGGAAGGATGCCCCCTACTCTTGTTTTTTGATAGAGTAGGTCGTTGCCGCACAGTGTGGTATACTTCCTTGGGGAGCATGTCGGACCCCAAAAAAATAAGTGGAAATGCATGTACTTTTGTGTGGTATCTCAGCGACATCCAGGACAACATAGCCAACACCTGGAGGATTACTCCATAAGTGGTCGCACAATATCAAGGTATATATATTTTCAGGGATACGTGCCACAATATGTGGACCCAAACACTCATGGATCCAACAAAAGAATGGTTGCAACTTCATTTCTGCATCAAGGCAGAGGAAGTTGAAATGGAAATGTGAGACTGGCAAGACGACTAGAAGATTCCAGTCATCAAAAAGGAAATTCCAAAGGGAAAGGAGGTTGAAGAAGGGTCATCCAAGACACCTGGAAGATATATCAATCTGCCCAAAAATCCAACACAATAGGGGCAGCCCAGTCAGAAGTCATTGCAGCAAAAGAAGGGAAGTGCTCCAAAGAAGGATGCACAGTCAGGGGAAAAGGACACTACCATCCAAAACATAGTGCAGGAGAGTCCAAGCTTCCAAGTAACATCTGACATGCTACAGATAGACAAAGTTATAGCCCAAACACCACTCAAAGATCTCGCACAGGTACAGTTGGTACTAGCAAAGATACCAATAAGGGAACTGTACAAACTACAAGTCAGTGTCACACAGGAAGTGCAATCACGCACAATGATAGGTGATATGGAATTGTAGGAAAATAGGAATGGAAAGGATGCCCTAGAACATGTATTCAAGAAGTTAAATATCGATACAAAAGAGGATAAACTGTGTGCAAACAAATTAGAACAGGGATTAGCAATGGTTTATGATCACATCCCAGAAAATGCGTAGGCACCGTAGAGAAGCACAGAAGAGAAGATCAATCGGATATCACAAATAATTGACCAATATAAGAATAAATTAAGGATCTCAAGGAAAGGTTCAACCCTACGACTCCTCCTGAGGTCCAAGAACAAAGAAAAAAATAATCTTCACTCCAAATAGCTAAGATGGAGAAACAAGCAAGGGAAGCAAAAGAACTGTTAGACAGAGTCACGCAGCTATGGAAAACGCTAAAAGAATACAAGAAGGTCCAACAATGGGACCAATGGGACCAAGAAGAGGAGACAATTGACACTTCCATACAAGAGCTCAAACAAAGGAAGAAAACAATGAGCATCACAGAGTGCTTGAAGGACACTCAAGATATGAAGAAGCTGCAGATAGAGTTGAAAGCAGCGCAGATGCAGAAGCAAGAAAGACAAGTTGAATTGGAACCCCTCCAAGAACAAGCAACACAGATGATTTCACATTTGGAGGAAGAGAACACAAGTAGATCACAAGAAAAAACAGAGAGTGCAGAATTGATGCAAGAGGAGATAACAATGTAGACAATAAAGGTGCTAACAAGCAAAGTTGCGCAAATGAGAGAAAAAAGGAAAGGAACTAGAAGAAAAGTTCCACAGTCCGGAAAGAGA
This sequence comes from Picea glauca, assembly GCA_000966675.3. Taxonomy (NCBI): domain Eukaryota; kingdom Viridiplantae; phylum Streptophyta; class Pinopsida; order Pinales; family Pinaceae; genus Picea; species Picea glauca. Next base: position 149,354 of record JZKD02S0857408.1, read on the forward strand.
AGTTCAGGGAGTGTGCACCACCTGAGTGAATCAAGACGAGCCACATGTCAATGTTGGGAGCCTGTTGGGAACATGCATATTTTGAGGAAAGACCGAATTTTGCAAGAAAAGGCTTAATTTTGGAGAAGAACAACTTGAAGGAAATAAAGTATGCAGAAAAATAAGGAAAAGCAGCATGCAAAGAAGGAAAGAAATGTGGTGCAAAGGAATGAAAACATAACCATGATAGGTTTAGGGCTTTTGACAAATAGTTACCGGCTATAAGCCTGAAAGCTAGTATAAATAAGAACCTAGGAGGTCTAGGGGGGTTGTTGTTGTTTTTGTTGGTGTTGTTCAATTATTATAGTTCAATTTAGTTTGGCTATTGTTCAAGAATTGTAAGTTCATAATTGTTGATATTTGTATAATATGTTGAGTTGTAAAAGAGTGGAGAAAGCCATATTTTGAGGGTTAGCTCACAGGGTGAGGAGCCTGGTGTGATATAGTCCACCTCACAGAAGTTCTTGAACCTCTTCATCATTGAAAGAAGGAATATGTAATGTGTGCAGCTCCATATTTTGCAGCAAACCTAATAAAATAGCACAGAAGCTAAATCTTTGTGGGTAGGGCCCAGAAGGGGGTGAACTGTAGTAAAAAAAAAAAAATCTGTTATGTTTCTTGCATGCTTACATTTTTTTAATGGTTATCTTATGAATGAATGGTTAATCTAGATATATTATAATGCATGCATGTACCTAAAAGATGAATGAATCCTAGGAATATTTGAATGAATAAAATTTTGAATGCATGAAGAAGGAAGAATACACTCCCAGATCCCCACTCATTCCTAGATTGCAAACACTTGAGCATTGCAATCACCCATAAATCTATATCAGGTGAGATTGTGTAGTGCACTGTGTTTCCTTCTGGTTCACGAGGAGGGTCGATATTTTTAGAGGATTTTGTTGGAAACCTACTGAGATCTGAACTTGGGTCAACCCTAGAAGTAGAAGTGAGAGATATAACCCAATAGCTTGTATACCACTTTTTAGTATTTTGTGATAGAATTCAAGGTCGTTATCCTCGAGATGGAACTCTCTAGTATTGAAAATTTTGTATATATCACCGTACATTGGACAATTTTTTCTTCCATTGAATAAATTTGCATCCATTTCTGACAGATGTTGGTACATTTACCACGGGGTTTTTTCCCTTCCTAATCTATGGTTGTGACACATTTATTCAAGATTTTGTAATAGGAAAGACAAAAATAAGTCTACCAGATTATTAAAAATAGTATAAATAACTAAAATTAAATGCTACACATACATGTTACTCTAGAATTTCATAGATGTCTCGGGTTATATTGATGCTACATTATACACAACTCTTTCAAAATTACAAGAGACGAATAATGTGTCAATTAAGGTTGGAAATAGGTTTTATTCACTTATAATTTACCCCAAACCTTCTGCACTTAATTCTAAGTGAGTTAAAACCTATATCGAGGTGGAGAAGTACAACCCCATTAATGCACTCTGAAGGACAACTTCTCCAAATTTTTCATATCGGATACATGGCACATAGGAATGTATAGGAATGTAAAAGGTTCCCTGACAGTGTTATCATAAGGGTATATCGTGATGCCATATAGGAATGTATCAAGATCCTCCTGGCTTCCAATGGAGATTCCCTGAGAAATATTCATTTCTCATATCAGGAGGTGTGTTAGTAATGAGGTATTATATGTTTGTGTGTGTAAAACATTAATTAAGATTAAGGTTTAGATGGTATTCTTTTAATTACCTTACATTAAAAATTGTTGGGATGATTTATCAAAGAGGAGGGTATGATGTTGGGTATGTGTTATATTCTTTGCATGAGTAGTAGTGTTTGAGTGCCTGCGTCGGGTGCATAGGGGTGTTAGAGGGGGGGTGCAGGGGGGCAGAGCCCCCCGCGCAGGAGTTCGGGGGCAGCGCCCCCGAAAAAAAAAATTCGGGCCGACATATTTCCGGGACCACATGATATTAGGTGGTTTTTCGGCACATGGTTTTTTTTGCCGATGGTTTTCTATTTCCAGTTAAGGAATTAGGGTTTTGGACTAATCTAGGTCATTGGGTTAGGGTTTTGGATGATGTTGGCTCCTATATGTATATTGTATTGTAAACAATGTAAAACAATGTGTATCAATATAATATATGTTGGTTTTCCCGGTTTGGGTTTCCAGGTGAAAAATCTCTGTGTAATGTT